>CM065777.1:166785205-167350599 GCA_033296515.1 Macrochelys suwanniensis
TTGCCCATGACCTGTCCGTGACTTTGACTAAAAATATCTATGACAAAATCTTAGCCTTAGCTATAGCCAACAAACCCACTAGACACTCAGTCAGCTCTGCTTGGTTGCTGCTTTGAGAAGGAATAGGCTTGTGAATGCATGGTTGTTAATGAGTTTAATTCACACCTTAGTTATTACCTGCAAAAGGTTCTTACATATTCTTGGTTAAACCTGATGAAGCCAGCGCACTGTTGAAAGGATTTTGGACCCAGTCCTTTAACTTCCTTGAGCTGTTCCCGACTTATAAATGGTCCGTTCTTTTCTCGCCATTCAATTATATTTTTAGCCCTGTTAGCATTCAGTCCTGCAATATGTCTGAGAAGCAAAGTTTTCAAAATATATTAGTTACAAATAAACAATGACTAGTGCAGATACAAATTAACAGCAAGGATACAAACTGCTGCAGGAAATCTGGGCCGGATAACTCAAATATCAATACACCAAATAGTTTGCAAGACCAAATAGTTGCAAATAGTTTGCAAGACCAAAGGCTGAAGGATCCATCTTCACATGATCCTGCAAAAGGATCCCACTGGAGGCAAGATGACTCTGGACTATCTGGGTATAAGGGTCTGTGTGGGAGGATACTTCTGCAGGATCAGACTCAAATCTGCATTCAGGTTCTAAGTGAATGGAAGCAGAGAATTGTTCATGGAGTGTCACTGATAGTGGTTCCAAAAGAAATAGCACCTGCAATCGATGCAAAAGACACAAAATAGCAAAGAGAAGAAAAATGTCCCCAAAACATTCTCATCCTTCATGCAACAAAAGTTGGAATAGAGTGACAAACTCAGCATTGCTGAAATATCAGAATTACAAGAAGAATTTGAAATGTAACAACCCACAAAATAAAAATACTACTAATTAAGAATGGAAATTTTGGCAAGTCATTCTTAGAAATGTTAAGAAGTAGATCATGGTTTTTAAGCTCTTGTCTAGGCAGTGAATAGTGCATGGTAAGCCAGGGTGTTAGACTCTACAATGAACTAGCTTATTGCACATTAACTCAAAACAGGGAACCTGTGACAGCTAAGACCTGGTCTACACTAGTGGGGGTGGGGAGGGCGGATCGACCTAAGATACGCAACTTCAGCTATGCGAATAGCGTAGTTGAAGTAGACGTATCTTAGGTCAGCTTACCTGGCAGTCCTCATGGTGGCGAGTTGACCGCTGCTGCTCCCCCGTCAACTCCGCTTCCACCTCTCGCGGAGGTGGAGTTCCGGAGTCGACAGGGAGCGCGCTCGGGGATTGATCAATCACTACCCACCGATCCGGCGGGTAGTGTAGACATACCCTCAGTGAAAGTTCCACTCTCGTTTCACACTGGCTTTCAACAGCTCTTCTTGGTGACAAAGGTATATACCTCAAATACACAGCTTACAAAATTTCCATTGATCTTTAGTCTGCTTCAGAGAACATGTCTAACTTCTAATGCCTGCAGATATATAACATGCGTTGTAAATGCAACAGGTGATGATGAACACATTTAACACATCACACACCTGAGCAGTAAGCAATGTTGGTAATCAGCCTGTCTGGGATGCACCGTTTTCTACAACGTAGGTTTCAGGGACACTCACTGCTTTTCGACACAGTGCCACAATGTGCGCTATAAGGGGTGTGAACTGCAGAGCATTTGTGTTCTGACTGCCCCATGTAGACCCTGCTGGCATGAACTACATGGGGTAGTTAGAGTGCAACATGCTAACGCACTCTACAACTCACATCTCTGTAGAGCACACTGCGGTGCTGTGTAGATAAGCCCACAGAAGCAGAAGAGCACACTGGAGAAGAGCACACTGGAGGGGGTGAGAGAACACATGATGACAGTCTTCAAGTACATAAAAGGTTGTTATAAAAAGGAGGGTGATAAATTGTTCTCCTTAACCACCGAGGACAGGACAAGAAGTAATGTTGTGGCAAGGGAGATTTAGGTTGGACATTAGGAAAAACTTCTTAACTGTAAAGGTAGTTAAGCACTGGTATCAATTGCCTCGGAAGGCTGTGGAGTGTCTGACATTGCATGTTTTTAAGAACAGGTTAGACAAACATGTGTCAGAGATGGTCTAGAAGATAATACTTAGTCCTGCCTCAGGGCAGGGGCCTGGACTAGATAACCTGTTCCAGTCCTACATTTCTATGATAATGGGCATGACCTCCTCCTCCTATTTATTTTTAACAGTCCATTGGACTAGATGGTTGAAATTTTCTGAATTTTGATTTTTCAACAAAGACAATTAGATACATTTTCAGAAAAACTTCCTCAAAAAATCATAACATTTTCCAGTACATTACAGTGCTAGTAAAATTTTTTAAAACGCTCACAGTGAAAAAGGGATACATTTTTCATGAAAATTTTCCAGAATTTTCTCTGTTTTTCAACCAGCTTTACTTGCTATAATCTGTAAAGCCATCTTCTGACAGACAAAACAAACATTTGGCAATCCCTTCCTTTGCAATATTAATATCATATTTATTATGCCATGTTATTTTTGATTGCTGTGTTTGTTTTATGCTATGCGTTATTACTTTGAAAATATTTGTCTCCCTCAGAAGAATGGTTTTACCTTGCAGACCCACATCCCTCCTTTCAAAAAGCTGACCCTTAATACTCCAGTGAAATACTGTCTTAATATGTTATTTTCATGTAATTGGAAGTTTAACACAAGAGCCATTTGCTCCAGCTAAGTTTGAGTCGGATGGCAGACTAAACACAGACTCTGTGATCCAGAGCCATGTAATTACTGGAATAGGAAAGTATTCAACCCACCTTAATAGTATTTCTGAGCAGATGTTAATATCTACTCCTACAAAGCTGACACACTCCTCAACCACACTGTCCAGAGTTGCTTTGAGCAAAGTCTGTGAGACGTCATGCTGAGACACAAAAATACAGATATGGGGTTACTGAAATATTGGAACATGCATAAACGAGATCAATGAGAACTGCAGACTATGGCAATTTAATAAAACAGTTGCTAGTATACTGTCAACATAAGAAACAACAATACAGGGACCTCAAATTTAATACCGCTTTTTCTATTGTAGAGTTACCTTAGCCCATTGATTTTTCTTGAAGTTCCTCAATATCTCTTTGCAAGAACTCTGTTGTGTGTCAAATTCCTAGAATATGCAGTATATTCTATTCCCTGTCAAATTAGACTATTTTTTTTACTGCACTGGATAAATGTTTTCCTGTCTTATTTAAAATCAAAATTTAATGAAACACACCTAAAACAGTTAAAAAACAGAATTAACATCATGTTTTATCTATACATATAAATATAGATTTGTTTAGTCTGATAGTTACCCACTTATTCTAAAATCCAATTTAAAAATTATCAAAAAGACAGGTAGGGCAAAATTTTCAAATTAAGTTCTCTGGATAATAATTGGACATATTTGCACACACGAATGCCACATCTCTGCACACTGCAGTGGGGTGAGTATATAGTAAGTGCCTGTCAAATTTTCCTTTTTTGACAACTAATCTTCATGTTGTTATAGAACAGCTTATTATTCATTACCATTTAAGAGTAAAGCAGATATTACATTAGGTCTGAGAACATGAAAGCTAAATTTCAACCCTGCGTCAATAAAATACTCAAATTGTAAACGACTATATTCAGAAGATTAACAGGTCCTTAACACTACAGTAGCACTACTGAAAATACTTCTAGCTTTTCATTTGTTTGCATATTTTTTCTTTGTTTTAATTAGTCATGCTTGTTAAAGATAAAAAGTTATGAAACTCTAGATACCAAAGTTTTACTTCAATCCACAACAATGTGAACTTCTCCATGAGCCCACCAATGCTTAGAAGTCTGACCTGAAGGGAGAATCCTTTCTAAATGTACGAGCTAATTTAATCACAACGTTGGTTTCGCTCTAGGGTTTTTATAAGTCACTCACATAAATCTGAGTTGATCTGTAGTGGTTTTGTGATGCATTTATTTAGGCCATCATCTTGGATTCAAGCCAAGATCCCAGATATTTTGTCCAGTACTATATTTTATCTTCCAAGCCATTCAGCTCTTTTAAAGTTATTATAATTAAATATGACATGCCACCAGCATCAGGCTCCATCTAGTCATATTTGTCATTCATTAAACAATAGTTAATACCATAACCAAATCCTGTGCCAACGTTGCCCTCCTTATTAGAGCTAATCATATTGTAATATACAGTGATGGGCACAAATGTATTAATAAACTGACATGATATAAGCAGATCAAAGGAACACTCATATTATAGACACCTGCATCCTCTCTCCTCCAGACCCCAGCCATGGAGTGCCCCCTCAAGCCCAGACACCTGCATACCCTCCCCGCCAGTCCAGGGATCCAGAGGGAGAAACAGGTGGGTCTTGGGCTTGTACAGAGTTTCCTGCACGCCATCTCCTTCCTTCAGGGTGTGCCAGGAACTGCAGCTGCCCAGAACCCTCCAGCTCCCACTCTCCCCCTCAGCAGTGTCCTGTACCGCTGGGTCCAGCAGCCTCTAGTGGCAACCAGCAGCTCTGTAGCACCAATCCTGCAGGAAAAACTAAATTGTGCACAGAACATTAATGGCGAAGAATCCCCCCAGGAGTAATTTGTAGAGCTGCATATGCAGGAGTAGCCCCAAATAACAGAGAATGTAACCACCCACATTTGACTTAATCTTTCTGAGAGACTGTATGGCTGAAACTTGATTTGGCCACAGTGTCCTGGTTTCGATTCCCAGCTCTGCTAGAAGTGTTACATGACATTTCAGATACAGTACTCAGCTACATCATCAGTAACAGGGGGGGATGGTATCTCAAGCTTTGATCAATAGCAAGGATTGTAAAGTGCACAGTCCACAGTGCAATGTGCGTGGTTACATTCTCTGTTATTTGGGGCTACTCCACCAATAGAAGAGGTGAAACTTAAACTCATGGTCTTCTGGCTGCAAGGGGGAACTTTGGTGCCTCTTGTAGCTTGTGTGTTAAATGGAGAACAAATTTAGTGAGTGAGAGGAAACATGAAAAAATCTGTGAAGTGTTTTATTTGATTTATTTCTTTTTCCAGGAACAATTGCCAATGACTAAAAATTCATAGGCCATTCAAAGAGCGCTTTGCATTTTTCACTTTTTAAAAAAAAAGTCAGTGTGTTTCAGCTTCATATTAGAATTTAAGAATTAAGGGCTGTCAAAGGCAAAATCCCACTGCAACCTTTACCATCACGCATACATAGAATCATAGAATCTCAGGATTGGAAGGGACCTCAGGAGGTCATCTAGTCCAACCCCCTGCTCAAAGCAGGACCAACCCCAACTAAATACCACATTGCCTTTATACCCAAGGTTGTATGTTTGACTTGTGGCTGAGATCCGAATTTTAAAATATGTTGGTGAGCAAAGTGAGAGAGGAAAGACACGAGAAACCCCTTTAAAGGTGTCAGGACATTTCTCTTCCTGAAGGCCCAATAATTTTATTTGTAAGCATGCCTCAGCTTTGTCCACCAACTGTGTACAGCTTAACGCCTACTTAAATAGCTCTACAACTACCAATAAAAAGAAAAAGACATGCACTAGCTCCTCTTTAATATCTCAATATACTACAGATGAACCACTTAGAATGGATATCTACAGCGCATATGGGAGTGAACAGATACATGGAGAGTGAGTGTGAATGTGACAGATATAGATAAGCAAATTGCAGGGCTGCCCCTCTTCTACAGACAGCATGACTAAAACCTTAGTTATAGGTAAGACTATGTTTTAGTCACAGGTATTTTTAGTAAAAGTCATGGACAGGTCACGGCCCGTGACCTGTCCATCACTTGTACTATATATCCTGACTAAATCTTGCGGGGGGAGATGGCCCGCAGGAACTGCGGATACTCGGGGGGGAGGGGCGGTGTGTGTGCTCTGCGGGGAGCAGCCCAAGATCCCTGCCGGTGCAAAGGGGTCCAACCTTTGCACCAGCCCTGTGCCCTAACCCTGAGCCCCCTCCCACACCCAAACTCCCACGGCTGCTGGGAGAGGGGCGAGCGGTGGCCCGAGACTGCCCCAGCAGCGGCTGGTGTGGCTGGCCCAGGGGCTGCCAGAGCTGTTTGGGCGGCCCCATGGCCAGCCGCACCGGCCGCTGCAGAAGTCACAGAATCAGTGACAAACTTGCAGCCTTAGTTACAGGCCATCCGTAACTCAGAGAAAATCAGTCTTGTGGAAGGTGGGCAGCTGTGAACTGCAGCAAACTCTTCCGGAGACACAGCCTCTGACTGGCACTGCTTCCGCCGACTGCATTGGAGAGACTTCTCACCCACACTGTGAGCCTTATTTTGAATGCAATAGAAGAGATGTAAATTTATGTTTCTAACAATGTGATTAATTTAAAAAAATTAGTAGGGCTGGCAAGCGATCAAAATAATTAACCGTGATTAATCACGCTGTTAAACAATAAAAGAATATAATTTATTTAAATATTTTTGGATGTTTTCTACATTTTCAAATATATTGATTTCAATTACAATACATACTACAAACTGTACATTGCTCACTTTATATTTATTTTTAATACAAGATTTGCACTGTAAAAAACAAAAGAAATAGTATTTTTCAATTCACCTAATACAAGTACTCTAGGGCAATCTCTTTATCATGAAAGTTGAACTTACAAATGTAGAATTATGTTAAAAAAGAATGCTTTCCCCCCCCAAAAAAACAAACCACCCTATAAAATGTTAGAGCCTGCAAGTCCACTCAGTCCTACTTCTTGTTCAGCCAATCGCTCAGATAAACAAGTTTGTTTACATTTGCAGGAGATAATGCTGCCCGGCTCTTGTTTACAATGTCACCTGAAAGTGAGAACAGGTGTTCTCATGGTACTATTGTAGCCGGCGTCACAAGATATTTACGTGCCAGATGCGCTAAAAATTCTTATATCCTTTCATGTGTCAACCACCATTCCAGGGGACATGCGTCCATGCTGATGATGGGTTCTGCCCGATAATCCAAAGTAGAACGGACCGACGCATGTTCGTTTTCATTATCTGAGTCAGATGCCACCCGCAGAAGGTTGATTTTCTTTTTTGGTTGTTTGGATTCTGTAGTTTCCGCATCGGAGTGTTGCTTTTTTAAGACTTCTGAAAGCATGCTTCACATCTTGTCCCTCTCAGATTTTGGAAGGCACTTCAGATTCTTAAACCTTGGGTCGAGTGCTGTAGTTATCTTAAGAAATTTCACATTGGTATCTTCTTTACGTTTTGTGAAAGCTGCAGTGAAAGTGTTCTTAAAATGAACAACATGTGCTGGGTCATCATCCGAGACTGCTATAACATGAAATATATGGCAGAATGCAGGTAAAACAGAGCAGGGGACATACAATTCTCACCCAAGGAGTTCAGTCACAAATTTAATTAATGCATTATTTTTTAACGCGCGTCATCAGCATGGAAGCATGTCCTCTGGAATGGTGGCCAAAGCATGAAGGAGCATACAAATGTTTAACATATCTGGCACATAACTATCTTGCAATGCCGGCTACAAAAGTGCCATGCAAATGGCTGTTCTTACTCTCTGGTGACATTGTAAATAAAAAGAGGGCAGCATTATCTCCTGTAAATGTAAACAAACTTGTTTGTCTTCGCGATTGGCTGAATAAGTAGGACTGAGTGGACTTGTAGGATCTGAAATTTTAAATTGTTCTGTTTTTGAGTGCAGTTATGTAACAAAAAAAAAATCTACATTTGTAAGTTGCACTTTCACGACAAAGAGATCGTACTACAGTACTTGTTTGAGGTGAATTGAAAAATACTATTTCTTTTGTTTATCATTTTAAAGTGCAAAAATTTGTAATAAAAATAATATTCACTTTGATTTCAATTACAACACAGAATACACTATATATGAAAATGTAGAAAAACATCCAAAATATTAATAAATTGTAATTGCTATTCTATTGTTTTACAGTGCAATTAAAACTGGGATTAATCGTGATTAATTTTTTAATCACGATTTTTTTTAGTTAATCGCGTGAGTTAACTGCGATTAATCGACAGCCCTAAAAATTAATTACTACCCATCTTAAAGGCATCAAATAAATAATAGCCATTATATTTCAGTAAATGGCTAAGTGAAATGTGCTTTCAGATCTTTCTATAGTTCTTATACAAACTGCAGCGGTCTTTGACTCATCCTGGTATTTGCTGCTTCTGTGCACAAAAATGGTGTCATCACATTACTCATGCATTTGCCTCAGAGGGACGTGGACTCCACTCGCTGACTCTGTAGAAAAAACAGTTACCTACCTTTTCTAACTGTTGTTCTTCAAGATGTGTGGCTCATGTCCATTCCATTCTCGGTGTGCGCATGCCCTCCATGCGCCATTGTGGAGATTTTTGCCTTAGCTGTATCTGTAGGGCCGGCTGTGGTGCCCCCTTGACTGCCGCGCTCATGCGTCGGTATATCAGGCACCACTGGCCCTATGTCCTCTCCGTTCCTTCTTGCCAGCAACTCCGACAGAGGGGTCCCAAAGGTGAAGAGCTTCTTGATAAAGGGCCAAATACCTGGCACCGCCCTGCCTGTTATGATACATTCCAGTGGTTTTGTCCGTCAGGACCTACACCACCTTGCTCTTCAGAGGGGGCATAAAAGCCTGGCAGGCCAAGTGAACCACTCTGAGCTCCCTGACGCTGATGTGGGCCCAGGTCCAAAGCACCGGAGACCAGGGTCAGTGACAGGGACGGGGTCACGAAGGGGACTTCCTCTAACATCGACCTGGCGTCCAACCACCAATCCAGGGAGGACCTTGATGTGGTCCGGCACCCTGACTACCCGGTCTAGGTCGTGCCTGTTGGGGACATAGACCGACGCCAGCCACTCTTGCAAAGGCCGAAGATGGAGCCCAGCATGGCTGACCACGTATGTACACATGGCCATGTGGCCCAACAGCCATGGGCAGGCATGAGCCAAGGTGAGCGGGTGGTTCTTCACATGGGAGATCAGGTCTGACATGGCCTGAATTGCACTTCTGGAAGGAAGGCTCTGGCTCACGTGGAGTCGAGAACCACCCCAATGAACTCTATTCACGTGGCGGGCATTAAGGTGGATTTTTTTTTCTCATTTATTAACAGGCCCCGGTCGCACCAGGTGGAACGTTCCAGATCGAAGCTCCTCTGCGCTTGCTCCCGAGACCTGCCCTCAATGATCCAGTCATCGAGATACGGGAAGACCTGGACCCCTTGACGTCTCAGGTAAGCAGCCACTGGCGCCATACATTTTGTGAACACCCTTGGGGCCAATGAGAGGCCAAAGGACAGTGCCATGAATTGAAGATGGCGTCTGCCAACTATGAAACGGAGGAAACGTCTGTGCCCCTGGAATATGGAAGTAAGTGTCCTTCAAATCGAGGGCTGTGTACCCGTCTCCCAGATCCAGGGAGGGGATGATAGAGGGCAGGGAAACCATGTGAAACTTCAACTTTCTGAGAGACTTGTTAAGGGGACACAGGTCCAAAATGGATTTGAGGCCCGCTTTTGCTTTCAGGATTAGGAAGTAGCGGGAAAAGAAACCATTTTCCCTTCATGTCCCAGGGAACCTCCTCCACCACCCTTAGGTGCAGGAGGATCTCGACCTCTTGGATGAGAAGGTCCCTGAAGAGGGACAGAGAAGTGGTGGGGTGAGATGGAGGGGTGGCCAAAAATTGCAGGGTATAGCCCTGAGATACTATGCCCAGCACCCAGTGGTCCGAGGTGACCCGCGAGCAGGCCGAACAGTAGGGACGAAGACAGTCAAGAAAGAACAAGGTGGATCTGGGGAATTGACTGGGCTGTCGTTCTTGCGTGCACCTTCAAAATGAGTGCTTCCTGTCTCCGGGATGCTTCGCCGGGCCGGGCTGCGTAGGTGAGCAGGAGGAGGAAGGGCGGAGACGACTAAAGCTTGTGTCTCTATCCATTATCCTTGCAGATCCCTGACTAGACTACCAAGGCCTTGGCAGCGGGGGGCAGCCAGAACTGCTTCGGTGGAGACTGTGGCATTTGCATGCCCAGCGAGCAAAGGGTGGCCTGAGTGTCCTTTAACCCATGCAGCCTTGCATCCGTCTGTTCCGAAAAGAGACTATTCCCATCAAATGGGAGGTCCTGGATAGAGGTTTGCATCTCTTGGGACAGGCCGGCAATCTGAAGCAAGGAGCTGCACCTCATAATCACTGCTGATGCGACCACCCTAGCCTCCAAATCCAACGGGTCCCATGCCATCTGGAGAGACCACCTAGCCGCCACAGTGTCCCAGGGTGCTGAATTCCTGGGCCAGACCCTGTGGGAAGGACTTACAGAGGGAGTCCCATAAGTTAAAATTGTACCTGCCCAAAAGGGCCTGATGGTTCACCACCCCAAATTGCAGGCTGGCTATCGAATAAATTTTTCCTCCCCAAAAGGTCCAGTCTTTTGGCCTCTTTATTTTTGGGAGCTGAACTACTGTGTCCCTGCTTGTCCTTTTCGTTGGCCACAGAGACAACCAGTGAGCCTGGAGGTGGGTGAGTATAAAGGTACTCGAACCCTTTGGCTGGGACGAAGTACTTCTTTTCGTCCCTTTTGGAGGAGGGAGGATGGACGATGGGGTTTGCGAGAGGGCCTTGGCAATTATCAGGACCCCGTCGTGCATTGGTGAGGCCACGTGGAGTATTGCGTCCCGTTTTGGGCCTCCCACTACAGAAAGGATGTGAACAAATTGGAGACAGTCCAGCAGAGGGCAACAAAAATTATTAGAATGTTGGGGCACATGACTTATGAAGAGAGGCTGAGGGAACTGGACTTATTTAGTCTGCAGAAGAGAAGAGTGAGGGGGGATATGATAGCAGCCTTCAACTTCCTGAAGGGGGGTTCCAAACAGGATGGAGCTTGGCTATTCTCAGAACAAGGAGCAATGGTCTCAAGTTGCAGTAGGGGAGGTCTAGGTTGGATATTAGGAAAAACTATTTCACTACGAGGACGGTGAAGCACTGGAATGGGTTACCTAGGAAGGTGGCGGAATCTCCATCCTTAGAGGTTTTTAAGGCCCGGCTTGACAAAGCCCTGGCTGGGATGATTTAGTTGGAGTTGGTCCTGCTTTGAGCAGGGGGTTGGACTAGATGACCTCCTTGAGTCTCTTCCAACCCTAATCTTCTATGATTCTATCATAGTGCAACACGTGCCGGGGTAGAAGCTGACAGACACTGAACAAGGTGTCCGTCTGCTTGGCCATATTCTCCACTTCTAGGCCCAAGTTTTCAGCCACCCGTCGAAGCAGGGCCTGGTGTTCCTTAAAATCATCTGGCCGGCTGGCCCTCGAGGGTCCCGCGACCACCTTGTCCAAGGACGAGGATGACTGTGCTGCTGGGGGAAGCTCCAGGGCATCATCCACTGGGGAGGGTTTTTGGGGGAGGGCATTGTCATCTCTAGCCCGACCTCCGAGCAGGTCTCAGGCACCGAGCCCGGTGCTGTCAGTTGTTGCTCCAAGGTGGCGGCAGATGAGCAGTGCGAAGGGGACATCATCATTACCGGCATGCCCCACCCCCTCCGATAAGGCCACTGCGCTGGCCATGATGCCAACCCGGCACCATAGACATTGACGTGGCCTCAGGTGCCCATTTGCATCGGTGGGGTCTTGGCGAGGGTCTGAACTGCTCTTCTGTGCTGGAGGAATCCCATTCTGGTGACGTTGATGCCTGTCTGCCTGCTGATCGTTGCCACTGGAGACTGGTGTTTGGAAGGAGGATCAGTGCCGGTATGGAGGGGGCCACGGCCCGGAATCATGACAGGGAGCGCTCCCACAGGGCAGGCGACGGAGATCTGTGCCAAGAGGATGACTGGCAGGAGGGCTAACGATGCCGGTGGAATGGAGACCGGTGTCTCTCCCAAGGCGATCCACATCGAGATGGCAGGGATTGTGATGCTGGTGACCAAGGGTGAGCCCCAGAGGATCTGGGCTGTGACGTTGGAAATCTACGGCATGGAGATGAAGAGTGCTGCCTTGTCTCAGGGGATCGGCGGCACTCACCTGCACCCGAGGGGTCTTAGTGGCTGGCTTTCCTTGATACACACATGGTGTCAGTGTCACGGGCGGAGGTCTCTGCTCTCTCAGCACCAGGGGAGCTTGGGAAGGCATCGATGCCACCAGAAGTTTGGGTCCCCTGCCGCTCCCGGGAGTTGGCGGTAAATCCTTTAAGCAGCTAAGGGCCCTGAGCAGGGAGGCATGTCCACGTGGCTCTGGAGTGGCAGGGTGACCAAAAGTGAGTCCTTTGCCCGATGCTCCATAGCCATCCTTGCCTGGTGCCGGGGAGCCGTATTTCTTCATTTTCTTTCTGGGCACCGCTGAAAGGGGTGCCCTGCCACAGAGGTTGAGATTTTTTTGGGGGGGGATAGTTTTGGCGAGACGGCTCGGAAGCTGGACGAAGGGTAGCCTCCATGAGGGGAGCCGGAAATGAATATCCCACTCTTTCAGAGTCCTGGGTCGAAAATTTTTACAAATACGACACTTGTCCTTCACATGTGATTCCCCCAAGTACTTGAGGCAGCTCCTGTGGGGGATCACTAACAGGAATAGGCCTGTTACAGTCCATGCAGGGCTTAAACCCTGGAGACAGGGGCATGCCTCACCTGGAGCAAAGTCCCCGCTGGGACTCTAACTTCTAACTTGTAACTACACTTAACTACTTAACACTAACTACTATAAACTATTTACAAGGCCCTAAGGCTTGAAGTCAGAAGAGATGAAATCGATAGCCCTTGCTATTCAAGGAAAGGCGCTCTGACTAACCACCACGGGTTGTAAGAAGGAACTGAAAGGTTGTAGGGCTGGCAGCATCTGATATACCAACACATGAGCATGGCACTCAAGGGGGCGCCAGAGCTGGCTCTACGGATACTGCTAAGGCAAAGATCTCCAACGACTGCGCATGTGTGCGCGCGCACACACCGACAATGGAATTGACACGAGCAAGCACTCAAAGAAGAACAGAATAACTGAGGAGGGCAACATCTCCAATCTATGTGCATATGATTAAATGTATCAGATTTTTAATCTCATTTTATGGAGTGGTATCACTGTTTTCAAACTACGCTTCACCTGTTTGTTTATTGTCAAAATTTGAGCCACACCACACTATGTTTGACAACAGCCTCCCCACCCAGACAGCAAACCCATACATCACCTGACTCCCCAGTTCATCCTCCTAAATCAGGCCTGCACAACATGCGGCCCGGGGGCCACATGCAGCCCACGTGGGCTCACTGTGCGGCCCGCGGGGGGGTGAGTAGGTGGACTCACTGTGCGGCCCAAAATCTGGGACTGTGTCTGTTGGTCCTTTTTGCTGTTTGTCTCTGGGCTGGGGGTTGTCCCAATGCTGAAAAGAGGGTGTTCCCAAAGGAAGGTGCTTGCTTCTAACACCCGAGGCCGTCAGTATGTCTGCTCTTCTCTAGTCAGCCCACTTGACAAGTTTGATTGTCCTTGATCTAGTTCCCATCCGCTCTCCAAGGGTTGCAGCTGTCTGGAGGTGCCTGCCTTCCACGCCTTCCTCATTCACACCTCATTCATTCAACAGGGGAATTGAATACAAAGTGGGGGGAAGATCTTACTCTACTTCTAGCAAAAAGGCATTTTTCTTTAACCTTAATTATACTACCTTAGGGGCCCACTATAACATATTACCAAGGTTCAATACAAAGTCATATAAAAGTTACACAAAAATGCATAATGCAGAGATTTATCTACAACTGCATTGATTGACTGCTGTGTGCAGTAATATAGTGACCCCTGGGGGGGTGAAGAGGGGGGGTGATGGTGGGGAGGGGGAGCGTGTCCTATTTTAGTGCTGTGATCTGGTCACCCTATGCACGCTGTTTCTTTCCCCCTCTACAGGCTTCCACACCCCAGCGCTGGGGAAGGAGGGGTTGTTTCCGCGAGGCAGGTGGCGCTGGGGGCGGGGTGGGGGGGGGTGTTTCCGCAGGGCTGGAGGGTTTCAGCCCTCAGCTCTTTTCTTTGGAGTAATATGGCCCTCGCCGCTTTACAAGTTGTGCAGGCCTGTCCTAAATAAACACTCCTCACCCTACTCATACACAATGCTAACTCTGCCCACATCTCACAGGCATTACCACCACTTACTACCACCACCCTCTTGGAGCCCTTCCCATCCCAACACTACACAAAGGCCTTCCACGTCACAACCCAGGCCTGGTGCTTTCCTCTCATGCACTAACCTCCCTTAACACCACACATGGGTCCTCATGCTCAAAGCATCTTACTAAGGGCAGGTCTACACTACCCGCCGAATCGGCGGGTAGTGATCTATCTTTCGGGGATTGATTTTTCATGTCTAGTGTAGACACGATAAATCGATCCCTGATCGCTCTGCTGTCGACTCCGCTTCCGCCTCTCGCCGGGGTGGATTACCGGAGTCGACAGGGGAGTGGTGGCAGTCGACCCTGCGGTGTCCTCACGGCACGGTAAGTCGATAGAAGTACATCAACTTCAGCTACGTTATTCACGTAGCTGAAGTTGCATACCTTACATCGATCCCCACCCTAGTGTAGACCAGGCCTAAGAAAGATAAGTTGCCCTGTGGGGTGGGGGTGGAGTACACAAACAGCAGGACAGCCTTCATCTCCTGCGGCAGGGGCTGAGGCTACTACCTGGGTGCTCCTTTACACAGTCAGCTGGGAGAGGGGAGCATAATGAGTATGCTGGGTGTTCAACTTCACGTACACATACGCTGAAAACAGGGGCCTCCAGGCCCCTGCACTGCTCTTCACCTCCAAATGCTCCATGCCCACCCTCAGCACTGTACCCACTTCCTCACTTCTGCAATACAGAACCTAGATGCAGCAAGGTCAGCAGATCCTCTGTACTAGGAGCTCAGCCTGAGGGACTTAGCACTACAGGAGTGCTCCTCCCAGCCATGCTTAATGGGTCTGAGCATGCTCTCTGGTTCAGTTTCAAATACCAGCCCGGGAACATTTACCACCTAAATAAACCACTTCAAGTTCAAGTTGAATGGATTTTGAAAACCCATTATTAAAATTTGGATTTTTAAATTGACAGTGTCCCTTTAAACTCACAATAACAAAGCTTGACGAAGTTACTTAGCAACTAGAGTAGTGGGGACCAGCACAGATTAGATAGGGCTAGGCAAGAGTTCTGTTTTCTCTTGCAGCTTTCAGAGTTAGAGTCATATATTTAAAGCTAGAAAGGACCATTATGATCATCTAGTCTGACCTCTTGTGCATCACAAGCCAATTAACCTCACTTAAATGAAGAAAGGATTATTGTCCCTGTTTCACAGATGGGAAACCAAGACCCACAGAGATAAAGTGAGATCCCCACGGTCACACACATGGTATGCCTACCCTGCATTCGGGAGGTGTGCCTGCAGCACATGTAGACATACCTGCTTGAGTAACAGCAGCAGTGAAACAGTGGAAACACAGGTGGCTGAATGCACTAGTCCTGTCTGTCCAGGATCCTGGTTACATACTTGAGTGGCTTCACTATTTATTGTTACTCAACCTAGCTCAGGGACACCTGCATGTGCTGCAATCACACCTCTCAAACACTACATAAAGATACTCAAGGAATCAGTGACAGAATGGGGAATTGAATCCAGACCTCCTGTTCCCAGCCCAATTCCTTAAACACAAGGCCAGCATGCTTCTCAGAACAGTGCTAGAAAGCTTTACCTGCTGATTTTGTTGCAGGACTACTTTTTAAATAGAAGGTATCTCAAAATATATTACTCTGTGGAATTACAAATACCATGAGTTGCAATGCGATGGCTGGTATTTATATTCTAGGATACGGTCAGTGAACCAGGAAGTACTGATCTATAAAATTAGATTATCTGATGACAAGTTGAAACTGATATGGTAAAAATAAAAATCATACAAACTGTAATTAACATCAAAGGAAGTTCTAATACTAAAATTACACTTTCAACCTAGAATTTTATAACCAACGGCTCATAAATTTAGTTTACACTTATGTCTCACTTTGAAGTGTGGTTCTATTCTGGAAAAGGACTACAGATTGCAGGGTTCCAGTTATTGTCTCTCGATTAGTTCCATGGCAAATTTGCTAAGTTTAAAAACATTTCTGTACTCTCAGAGCCACACTGCAAATTCATCCTTGAATCTGAAAGTCAAAATGGCTTTTTTTGTTTTGTTTTCCTGCATCACAATGATTATGAGAGTGCAGTGTACTTTAACTTAAAAAAATAAAAAGCAAAAAAACCCACCCAAATCACAAAACAACAAAGAACTAATTAATAAGATGTGTATCACCCACTGATCATTTTGCTTTAGTATTACATCCTGTCATCCTTTGTCTGTCCTTCTGTTTTCAGATGGTCTGATATATAGGACAGCGATTGTGTCTTTCTCCGTGTTTGGAAACCACCAAGCACACTGTTGGGATTAACAAAGTCTAAATAATAAATTACACCAATAAAGATTTTGCAATCCAAATTCTGCTGTAGCATTGCAATTTCTAACTCATGAGTAAGTGAAGACAAAACATGGCACTGGAATTTAGTAAACAATTCTGATATACAGGATAGGAGTGACTCTAGCTTGAACACTGTCAACTCTATTGTTTCTATAGTGTTAAGAGGAACAGAGACTGGTAAAACCTCATTTCTGTGACTAAAGTCACAAAAATGTGGAGTTAAAAGTATGACTGAACATACACAGTGTAGTCTGCTGAGTAAGAAGGTGCCCTTTGTATTTATTCACTATTCAAATGAGATCTGGACTTGAAATATAGCCCGGTGGCAACCTAATGACAATTACACAGTTTAAAATTCCAGTTAGCTAGATCCTCAGCTCGTGGAAACTGTTGGAGCTCTGCTGAAGTCAATTTACACGAGCTAAGGATCTGGACAAACATGTTTGCTAACTCTACTTGACTAAACAATAGGTTCACAATCATGTACCAAAAAACCTCCTCTACTGGAGCCTGGGCGAGGAAATGAACTACTGCTCTAAGCCTTTCACATCTGAAGACCAAGCAGCAAATAGGTCACAACTAAAAATGAGAGTGGTAACCTCATCCAAGTCCATTGCAAAACCTTTATTTGGGAACAATTCAGGACAATTATGGGTCTGTTGAAGAGAGGTTCAAACAGGGTCTAAAAACTGTGTACTGTGACACACAAACGTGCAGTAAAGATTTTAAAAACGAACACTGACATTTTACATATATACTCACTAGTAGAAATCAATTGACCTACCCATGCATTCCTATTATTTTACAGTGCCCCAGAGTCCAGGTAGGCCCCTCACAATACAGTTAAAAAGAAATTATCCCTACCCTGAGGAGCTTACAAACTAAATGCAGACATGACCTAATGAGGTGATTAACACGGTCGTAGAGAGGGGCTTGAGGAGGGTTCTCAACATTGTGCAGTGAAGTTTTTGGGCTCTGGACCCAGGCCTGGAATAGCAATGGTATAACCAGATCAACATTAACCCTGAATAGGTAGAGTGTGTGTAGAGAGGAAATCTGTTTTGTTTTCTGAATAACTTAAACATCAGTTATCCTTTGATTCTAAAGTAAAGCTCCAGCAAGCTAAAAAGTGAGTGAAAATTCTTTTTCTCTCTTTCTTTGGGTATGTAATGAAACATTTCTAGCACCTCGTAAAGCATTGTTACGTTGCTACCTGTCATTCAAATATATGTTTATGAATTTAATATTGCCATGTGAGACTGGTCAATTTGCCTCATGTAAAATAGCACTTTTTGAATTAAGAAAAAAGATATAGCCTAGCACTACTGAATAACTCTGAGTAGCATTTATTTTAAGTGTGTGGTGTTTTTTTCCTCTAAAAATTGGCGGAGGAGCACATCCTAAAATAAAATTAAAACTTTTTCATTGCACTGTCTAAAATTAAAATACACCTTAATTTCTGAAAAAATCAGCTTCGGTATTAAAAAATAAAAAAGGGGAAAAATTCTAAACTACTCTGATGACCTGTATGCAATCAGCTGCAATTTCAAATGTGTGAGATTTGAAACCAAGAAAATCAAGGTTTATAATCAAAATATCAAGTCTTAAATACACAATACTTTAATGACTAGCAACCTTTCATGTGCAGATTTAAAAAAAAATACATTTTACACCTCATGTAGAAGTGCTTGAAAGTTCAGTTTGGATGTTTTAATCTCTAGCGTCCTTTTGGAAAATCCCTTTCAATTACAATCTAAGAACACAAGCTTATCCCTCTGATGTTTGATAAAAGAGCCTAACTTCAAGTCTTTCTTTTGAAGATTTTTTTTGTGGTTTTTCTAAATGGGGATATTTTGTTATGCTATGTATTTAACTCTGACTCATTTCTTGTCTTTTAAAATCAAAATTCTGTTTATTTTTAATAGCAACATATTACTGAAATACACCAGAGCAGTGGTTCTAAACCCAGGGGTACATGTAACTGAGGGGGTACGCAGAGGTCTCCCAGTGGGTATATCAACTCATCTAGATATTTGCCTAGTTTTACAACAGGCCACATAAAATGCACTAGCAAAGTCAGTACGAACTAAAATTTCATACAATGACTTGTTTATACTGCTCTATATACCGTACACTGAAATGTAAGTACAATATTTATATTTCCGTTGATTTTATAATTATATGGTAAAAATGAAAAAAGTAAGCAATGTTTCAGTAATAGTGTGCTGTGACACTTTTGTATTTTTATGTCTGATTTTGTAAGCAAGTCGTTTTTAAGTGAGGTGAAACTTGGGGTACGCAAGACAAATCAGACTCCTGAAAGGGGTACAGTAGTCTGGAAAGGCTGAGAGCCACTGCCTCACAGGGAAAAATGGATTTCTGTTTTCATCAATCAAAAAATTTGACAAAACAAAGATGCACCAGTCTTTATTTAAAGAAACATTTGACCCTGCAGATGGCTTAGCAGTTATCTCTGTGTGTGATGAATTAGTCTTACTCATAATAAGTATGTCCCAACAGGAGCAATAGCACTGCCCACTTATTACACGATTTAAATCCTATTATTTGTAAATCTGATATCCAAAGCTACGACCTCTGCCTTGATGTGATTAAACTAGCAGTAACTACAATATATCCCAAAGCAAAAATAGAACAAATATCAATATTCTCCAATGCATACTATGAGGCCACACCAGGGGCACAATCTGATTTTGATTTAAATCAATAGCAGAATTCCCATTGACTTCTATGGGAGGAGAATCAAGAGAGAGATTTGTGGCTTCCATGACGATGCTTCCGACTGCCAGGTAGGAGGCTGGGATTTCATTTCCAATAGTAGTCCTTCTTTGTGTCATTAACTTGGCATGCAATTAACCCTGGCAGGGAATGCCTTGTAACATCAAAGGGAGATTAAACCAGGAACCTTGGGATCTGCTTGGCTTCAAAACAGCAAGTCCAGTCAGGGAATTGCCCTCCAGAACTTTGCTGAAGGAGGGTGTAGTGAGGCGGGGTGGCCTTCCGAGGACCCAGAGTGGGAGGGCCCCCGCACTGAACCCTGGTGGGCGGAACCAGGGTCTAGTTGCCCCTCCCTCAGGAAGTGGGTGGGAGGGGCAGGAAGTATAAAAGGCGGCCCAGAAAGCTCAGTAGGGAGGCAACCACCGGAGAGACCAGATGCCTCCTGTGGCCTCTCAAGCTGGGAAGCGTGAGAGGGTGCTGAGGGAGCAGATTCAGACCTGGAGGAAGCAGACAACTGGCCCGGACCGCTGTCGGACCTGACCCCGGGGGGAGAAGACGAGTGGCCTGGATCATCAACGGACCAGACCCCTAAAGACTTGCTCGAGGTCCCGAAAGCCGCCATCAACCTCGACCCCTCCTCATGGCAACAGGTACACCAAGAGGGGGAGTGTGGAAGTGGCCCAGGGGTAGCAGACCCGTCTGGCCGCAACGCTGACAGAGGGTGAGTCAGCGTGTTGCGGCGTGGATCCCCGCTGACCCAGTGACAAAGTGCTTTGTCACTGCTAGGGCCCTGGGCCGGGACGCAGTGGAGTGTGTGGGCCTGCGTCCCACCTGTCATCCCAACCCGGGGGTGGCAGTCTCCCCTTCCCCAGGCCAGAAGCCCGAGCCTCAGACTCTGTTGCCCTGCCTTGATCCAGGGCTGGGGCCAATAGACTGTTTGTTTCCTGCCCAGCCTGAGCACAGGCCTGGACCCCAGCTGTGAGCGGAGACCACTTCGTTCCCCATGGTGGCCGACGTATCAGTGACATAGTGAAGTGGGGTGGCCTCCCGAGGACCAGGAGTGGGAGGGCCCCTGCACTGAACCACTACAGAGGGGCACAGCCACCAAGGAAGATTATGTTCTGGGAAAGGATAGGGGATAAATTGTTTTGGAGGAATGTAGGTGGAAGATCACAAAGGCCAGGTGAGCCTAGTGATGCTTTACAGCTCAATTTAGTCTCAGAATATGACCCACTGTGGAAGATTAAGGAGCAGCAGTTGTGTGTTTTAGAGGGAAGAGTTCCACCTAGACCTGTCATAAGCATGATGAGCCCTTGGCAGGGGTGGGAACTTTAGTGTATGTTTGGAAAAGCAAGAAGAAAATATGAGATCCTCACAGCTCCAATAAAGATGTGGTAGAATTGCCCTCATGCACCTCTAATAAATTAGGCAATGTAATATAACAAAATCATCATTCCTAATGAAAAAGAAAATGCTGCACACAACAACTTAAGGAAACTTTACAAAAAGTCAGTTTTGTACCGTTGGTACATATTTGTTGTTAAGTCCTACACTAATGAGATTTCTAAATACAGGCAGCCACTCATGCCAACTGGCTTTCTCTAGGTCACTATTCAAAAATATTTTGTAATTATTGTACCACAGACTATCAAAATACTGCTCTAGTTATGTCAATATTAAATGCAATTAACACATCAATACTTTCATTACAAAGCTTATATGCCAAACAATCACAGTCATGATGTTTTCCTCCAAACCAGCTGTTAATCACGATAGTGGTTATTTGTTTAAATCAGAAGAAAAATTAATTTTATGTAATGTGAATACAGCTTCAGAAGCCATTGAAGAGGGTAGGTTTTAGATGAGTTCCTTCTTTAGCACAAAAACGTTCATATTGCCCATGCTTAAACATAGTTTCTGCTTATGGTTCATAGCTCACTGTATTGGTTTCATTTGGGTCCCCCACTTTGTGTTATCAGCCATTCATCTCCCTCACTCCCCCTTCGCCTCCTATAGCTAAAGGCCAAAATAGGGTTAGGAATTCAAGGAAATGCAAGAATGTTTTCCACAGAAAATACAGCCAATTCAAAATAAATAAAGCTTATTTTCTCTGCTTGCTAGAAAGCATCCACTTCATTTTGATTGGCATATGGCAGCTCAAAAAAGTCATCCAAAGTAGTGTGTGTTGAATGACCCATAAAAGACTGAAAGCTAACAGAAAACCAGGAAACATTTGAAAAAACAGAATAGTATGCTCAGTACCAGTGTTTCTCAGATTCTCCAAACACAGCACATAAGAACTCATTGTGTCATTCACATCTTTGATAACTGGAACTAATTTCAGCACCACTCATTGTACATGCGCGTAAGTTACTTTTAAGCAAAAGCATAAATAATTCATCTGTAAAAGAAACTTCAGTACTGTATAGCAAATTTATACCTTTTCTTTTTAAGATTTGCTGTGCACTGAGATAAAAGCTACGTAGACTATGTAGTTTAGATCACCAGTGAAAATGAATAAGATGTTTTAACTCAAGTCCCACTACTTCTCAAAAACAGCAGACAGTTGGGAGCAATATATCACAACTGTCAGTATCTGGTCCATGTAGGTGCAGAATCCATACAGCAAGAGTGCCGCAGGAGGTGAGAATCAATATGCATTGGCAGAACACAGTGCCTGCCTATTGCTTGATAGCTGAGCACTCTTCCAAATGTAACATTTTTAACAAAAAGGATCTCAATAGTTAGAGACAGAAAAAAAAAGCTATGACATCACAGCCGTTCCCTGATCAGGGTTGAATATAAACTTGTGATCTGTGGCATCACAACATATCCCTTACTTCTACAGAAGACGTGGGAACTTACTAAATGAAAATTCATATCCAATAATGGATTGCTAAAGAGAAGGCAGCTCAGTGATGTTCTACCTCAACTCATTCATACTAATAGTAGACACCGGTATTCTGTCTTTCAAACAGTTTCCTGCAAAGGTTCAAATAAAAAACATATATGTTTTAATTCTTTACACATTCCAAAATAGAAAAATACATGTTTCCCTTGTATAACAAGACACTCATTCTGCTCTTACTTTGTGGACAATGTATGCTTAAGGTGTCCTCTAGTGGATACACGCGAACAAAGAGGGAGAGAAGAAAGATTCAGATACCTAAATTATCATAAATGCATACTTCCTGATTTTAGCTTAATGAAAATATTTAAATACTGTATGTATAAATATAATATATTCATACTGATACATATTAGCGGCATCAGTCATTTTAGAATGAATGGCTGTTTCTACTGTAAACCCCTATTTTCAGGGATTTATAATTTAGCTATAAAAAAAATTAACTTTACACAAACTTGGGACATATCATAGAGACAGATTTTTTCCTCTCCCATGAAGTTCAGAAAATTATTTAGTTGGAAAATCTGAGATATATAAACATGAAAATAAGAAAAAACTAGAAACTATAATTTTAAAAATAGATTTATTCTATAAAATTTAATTCTGAAGACACTCAACTCAGAATGTAGTTATGCTGTCTTTGTAGCTTCTGTTTTTATTAACCTATCTGTGAATGTAGACTACAGTCCTGATACTTCAGTGTCTTGTAGCTTTTGTTATTTAACCCTTCCCCTCCCATATTAAGTGAGTACAGAATGTTACCACTGGTATAGAGGTGAGAGAAAATTCTGATTTAGTAGATCTTACACCCAGTTTGCACTCTCTTTAAATATGTGTAAATGATTGGTCAAAGTGATGGGAAATGGAGAATCAAAACTTGGTCTCATTGGAATCAATGGCAAAACTCCCATTGACTTCAATGGGGCCAAGATTTCACCCACAATTTTTAGCTAACAACTAACAGTACTGATAATTTTTAGGAGACTAGATGTGTGGTGGATCTAGTCAGGTGATTAGTATGGTATGTCTAACCTTGGTGCTTTAGTAAATGTTTAATTACTGCATATATTTAATACAATCATTATTAAATATAGAAATGTTTCCTTATTACTTGATGTTCCAAATTATTATTTGGAATTTGTATTTTAGTAGCGCACAGAAGCTGGAATCAGGTCAGGACCACAATATATTAGGCGCTAACAGGTGTTTTGCATTTTTGAGCAAATACATTAGATAACTGAGGAGAATTAAAACAGTAATAGTAGCAGCAGTCAAAAATAAAAGCTTTGCTATGGAAGTGAAAACAAATACAGTACAAGGAAAGGCACAAAATTTAGAGTTACATCTGCAAAATAGGAGTTGGTCATCTGGCATTACACTGTGCTATAAAAGTGTATCTTTATTACTGATTATTCTTGTATTTTGGTGACCAGTGTCAAGCATCTATGCTAGGCTAGTGATGGGCACACTCCGAAGGGTTCAGAAGTTCAACTTTGGTGCTCATCTAAACCTACAAAAAATGTTTTTTCTTCCCACAAGCCATGTGTATAGTGGGACGTACCATGAGCTCTGGGAATGTCTGTTGTAGCTTCTGTTTTTATTAACCTATCTATGAATGTAGACTACATGTAGCTATTGCAATGGCAAATTTTCAGTGACCATTAGAACTGCTGGTTACCCATTTTAAAAGCTGTGGGGAAGAGGCTGCGCTCGTAGCAGAGAGTGGAACTGAATGGGGGAAAGGACTTATCCAAACTTGAATAAAGATTTGAGTTTTGGTTTTCATTTTGCAGGAAATGGGTTATATGTCATCCTTAATCAAGACCCAAATATCAGCCTAGATTTCTGTTCTTAAACAAAAATGAAAACAGAACATGAAATATATTTAATCACTACATATAAATTTCATAAGAGAGTCAAATGGGAAAATAGAAAAGGGTGTTCGCACCACTTCAAGGATTGGCACATAGATAAGATTGGTATTTTATCACTTTGTCTACAGACTATATTATTCTTGCCATGTAAAATCAGTCCTTACTAGATCTGGCAAAAGAAAAAAAGGATGTTCCAAAGAAAGGTAAAGAATAAGCAGTAAAAAAAGGAAGATTTGCTTCTGATGGGTAAAATACATATTTACATTAAAGAAAATTACAGCTAAACAGAAATGAGACCTGAGGAGAATGAGTGGAGCTGAGAAATGGGGATCATCTGATTTACTGTGGGTTTCATAATTTTTGCATTGTTTTATACATAATATAAAATACAGCATATTCTTTAATTTGTTACAAATCTTCATTCACTGTGCAAAGGTCCAACATGAAGAGAATTTACTGATGACAACACAGATCTTCAGCACCCTCTTACAGTCAGCCAACGAAACAGCAATAATGGTGGCTTCACATGAGCCTGAGCATTTTTTTCCTTCCCCAGCTAGAGGGGAAAATGCCAGAAATCATCTGTGTGCGCATTTTGTTGGCATTTTGTTTTGCTTTTATGGGGTGGTGATCTGGGAACACTGATAGGAAATAGCAGCCCTAAACAAAAGAAGTGGCATTGTTGACACTTGGGCACCTGGGGTCCCCGCTACCACAAAAACAACATTTTTTTAAAAAAAATCTCAACTTATATTATAGAAAAATCATTCAAAGCAGTTCAAAGTAATCACTATTTGACCAAAAGCATTTAGTGTACATCTTAAAAACTGTACTTAGGTGTTTTAACAACAGTATGTTCAAATTGTGTATCAGAGTGTAACACTAACATCCTCTATCTTCAGGCACATTTCTAGGCTAGGTAAGAGACTCTTCTTAATGCACCCTTCTTATTCAGATAGACACAAATATAACGCTTTCAAAAGATCAGGACTAGTTACACTTCTGAGCAAAGACCACCTAAGCTTTCTTTGTTTTTACCATTATAGACAATATGGTGTCATATCGTGTCATAGCAGACACAGGTCAGAAAAAGATCAGAATTGAAAGAAAACTGCTGACACTCATCAATCAAGTTCCAGCTTGCTAGTTTTCAAACACAGAAAACTTCTCAGGAAGTTTAAATACCATACTTGCAATTCTTGCAATTTCAGTGAATTTAAAATGTTAATTCAATAATGCTTTACATTTTACACATTTTAAAATTGCTGTGCATATGTTGGGTGGTTTAAGCCAAATCATGCATTTTAATGTTTTAATATTTATTTTTAAATGCTTAAGAAAATGAAACAGAAATGGGGAGAGGCCTATGCTAACTAGATCACTTAATATAAATTCCTTATGTGCCATTTGGGTTGTTTCATTTTCTTTTCTTGTTTTAATTGTTCTTTCAAAAATGTGCTAAGCAAGGCAACCTGAAAATAAAAACATTTTAGATGGTGTAGGTTAGAACATAGATGATAATTAGCATTATAAATCAAAAGAGCTTAATATTGAGCCATTGTTACCAGTTTCAAAAAAATGTGCATGTGACTTTTTAAATCATGGAATAGTGTGTTATATAATTAACACTATAATTTGTGCCTCCTTTTCATTAACAAAGAGCAAATACTGTATTGATTCTCTGTGCTTGCTGGGTCTTCTTGGTCCTATAGATCATTTTAGTAAAGACAAGGTTGTAAATGGAGTTGTGCGGTTTCAGGGGGATTAAAAATATATACAGTTCAAGGTTTTTCATTTATTACTGAGTGGATAGGGCTTCCTTGTCCAGATCAGTCGGCTCAAGTTCTTTTATTCCATGTAAGCTGAAAAAGTGTACCCTGTTACTCAATGGGATCTTCAGTCTTTTCTCTCTGTATACTACTTTTGACTATGTAGCACCATGAAGTATCTTTCAGGTATTCATTTGATGACACTGATATTTCTCCTGAAACCTCAGTGGCAGCAAGTAAATTACCTGTGGTACAAAGACACTCAGATTCTATGTATTCCATTTAAATGGCTGCAGCCTCTGGAGTCTACCAGCCAAAGCACTTCCTCAAATGTTTTACATACTAAGTTCACAAGAAAGATTTCTGACACAACTATTCTGGTTCTGCAAAAACATTCTGAAGTACAAACAACAACAGTGCCTTTTAAAAAAAAATACTGTAGAAATATTAAACGTCATAGCACTACTGCGATGTAGGTATGTTTATTGTCCCCATTTTACAGATGGAGAAACTGAAGCACAAAATTAGAGTCACATCTCCTAAATCACAGGAGCACTCAGTGGAAGAGGAAAGATTAGAACTCAATTTCCTGGCTGGAGCCTTGAACTCCATTCATTATGCAGCATGCAGCCTATCATGTTTTGGTTACTATAGCATTTTGCTAAAATGTTAAAGGCACTGATTACTGATTCCCCTCTTTTAGTTAGTTGTAAGGTCCAGTGTTATCTCAAAAACATACCTATAATTTTGATCTGACAAGTCCCACAGAACAATATAGAAAATGAGTTAACGCTTACCATAAATATCCTCTTTATGGAATAACACTCACATACCTCTGCCCCCACCCCCAAAAACAAACAATTGCCTACCTGACAAGGATGGAGAGAAAAAAGGAGTAGCCTGTCCTTTGCAGAACCTATTTCACCCTATCCCAAACCTAGTGCTCAGATAACCCGTTCAGTGATAAACTGTATGTTGCATTTTCCTCTTTCATTAATTATTTGCAGACAGCTAGTGCAATTAAGTTGGAACCAGACAATCCACTTGGGCTTCTGGATTTAATGTATGCGGGGGGGGGGGGGGGGGATGGGGGAAGTGGGAGAGAAAGAGTCACTATTTAATAGCACTGTGAAATTAAAGATCTGGCAGCTAGAGCATATAAATGTCTCCTACAGCTGTTCCCAAGCCCTCATGCCTACTACTCTGCTAGCAGTGAAAATCAGACTACAGTGGAGTTGCATCATACACACATTTAACTTACGCGAATTCAACTATATGCGCTTGGCAAAAAAAAAGAGAGAAAAATAACAATTTAAATATTTTATCTGTAGTGCGGGCGAGTCCGCCCACCATTCCACTCAATAAGAGTTTGACTATATGCGCTGACTTTAGAACCTAACCTCTGCGTAAGATGCGACTCTCCTGTACCTTATAGATATGAACAAATGGGAACAATGTTTCCATAATTATTTTAGTCAAGAAGGTTCTGAATTTAGACAGACTATGCGGTAGTAAGTTGTGAACAAGAGATATAGGGCAAAACCACCTGTTTTTTTTGGATCCAAAAAGCAATACATTAACGTTAGAACACCTATACCGCAACAAGGCTATCACCGAGCCTCATACTTCAGGGTGGTGGTTGGAGGTCATGATCAAAATGACAGGAGTTATAGATGATCAAAATGACAGGAGTTATAGACGGATACTAAAAGATTCTTCATTGCTAAACAAAGTTTTCTAAAGAAGTGATGAATACAATAATTAGGTGCCATTATCAGTATAAATACTTAGGACTAAATGTGTAATTTATGGAGTATAGCTGCAAACACTAAAAGTGCAAGGCGTTTTGACTTCTGTTCTCAGTTATCTCAAAACATTAGAAAGAGGCCAAGAAGTAAAAAATTGTAACACTTTTCCTCAGACTTCACCAGGAAATTTCATCTCCTTCCCTGTATCCTTCCCAAGGCAAGTAGAGAACTATTTATTGGGGGATTTTTTTTAAAAAAAAATTATCATTTACAGCTCCTAAGTGCAGTCCCTCACCTTTTTACTTTACAGATATTGATACAAAGAATCTCCCGCCCCTCCACTCCGCTCCAACTGAAGACATGAGAATTAACGTGTCTTCCATTCTGAGACGGTCGTCCATGTGATAACATGAAGTTAGACATTATGCTACTGAATTTACAATGTTTTTATAGAAGTCTCAGACCAAAAATAGATTTAAATTGAAAAAAAGAGTGCCATAATAATCTCAATAATTTTGCCTAAAAAGGGATAATGGAAGATTTTTTTGGAAATCATTAAAAACAGCAACTTGGTATGGCAATAACAGTCTTAATCCCATATACTTTTGCATAAGCATAAGGATCCATCCGTTTTCTCCTTCTCACCCCTCATGAGGGGAATTGCAGGGAAGACAATCTTCCTTTGAAGGCTAATCTTAGACTTTCATTTGATGCACTGAAATAATTCTAATTTGCTCAATCATAAATGGCAGACACATTTCCTCAAAACTGCAAGCCAACTGGATTCTACATATTTACCACGTTAGTAAATCATCTGGTGCATGAGTGTGCAAGATGAAAAAGGCACACAGCATACTGGATATGAAAAATACTAACCTTTTTCTCAACTGATGGTCCAAATCTGTTATGTAACTATAAAATTTTGACGACTGAACTCATTGAAGTTTAGTTCATGTTTTATGGAAACTTGTAAAAAAATCTACTGTTAAAATTAGATTTTTTTTCTGTTACATTTTTACTAGACAGCTTTTTACTGTGGAAATAGACATCAAAATTTGGACTTGTGTTATCCATAGACTTCCACTTAAAGGCTCCAACTGCAGTTTTATTTAACTGCTTCATTGTCTTTTCCACTCCAGCACTTGAAATCTAAAGAGCTTGTGGCAGTTTGTCAGCACTGATGAGGCCTCAGCTGGAATACTGTCCCCCACTCTGGGCACCAAACTCTGCAAAAGATTTGGACAAATTGGACAGTCCAGAGGAGAGCAATAAAAATGATAAAAGGTTTAGATAACCTGACCTATAAGGAAAGGTTACAAAAATTGGCATGTTTCGTCCTGAGAAAAATAGACTGAGGGGGAGTTTGATAAGAGTCTTCAAATATCCTAAAAGCTGTTATAAAGAGGACTGTGATAAATTGTTCTCCATATCCATTGAAGGTAGGACAAGAAGTAATGGACTTAATCTGCAGCAAGGGAGATTTAGGTTGGATATTAGGAAAAACTAGGTAGTTAAAACTAAGTAAAGGTAGTTAAACTCTGGAATAGGGTTCCCATCACTGGAAGTTTCTAAAAACAGATTAGACAAACACCTGTGGGATGGCCTAGGTTTACTTGGTCCTGCTATAATGCAGGGGGCTGGTGTTGATGATTTCTTGAGATCCCTTCCAGCCCAACATTTCTATGATAAATACGAACTTACGGAATGTTCAGTTTCTTGAAACATTCAATCAATTTTACAATGCCTATTGATAAAAACAGTCAGGGTAAATATCAATGCATCATTTATTGGGGATAATTCTTGTTTGTGGGATTGCAAAATATGTGGGGCAAAGCAAGAACTACTGACATCTTACTACTGATTTTGGAGCATGTTCAGTTTAAGGAAAGAGAGAGGGTTGTAAAGTTATAACGTTCTTGGACATCAGACTGGACTGAGTGGAAAAGAAGTTCTGCCTTGCTGGAAACAAGTTCCGAAAACTTAAATGATTCCTGGCAATAGTAATACAAACTCACAAAGTAACAGAAATCATTACTCCATCGCAAAGCTTTACATGGGATGTCATTTCAACAAGGAGAGGGTTCATGGCTCATCTTCGAATATCTATAGCAAAAAATTTTAAAGTGCCATTTCATTATTATTATGGGGCACCATCCCTGTGCTGACACTTTCACTGAAGAGACTGAAAGCTTTGATGGTGCAAATGACAGCAATATTCCTACATCTTCCTTTGTAATGAGGTTGAATTTGGCAGCCAAGGAGTAAGTGTTGTGAACTAAAATGACAAATGTACTATTAAGGCAGAGGGGAAAAAAAAGACTGGAAGAGATTTAAAGGATATGAGAAATGCTTCAGATTAGTAGCCCTTCTGTTTGAAGAGTTTCCAGACTACTACAGCAATAATGACTTCTTGAGAGAACGGTAATACCATGCTACTTATATATTCCCAGATAAAAGTGTTAAACTGGAGTTAAGGTTGAGAGTATATATCAGTAAATCAAAAGTAAAAAAACATTGGAGGGATATTGTAATTATCCCCCAAATTAGCATAATCAGTAAGTTCAGAGTGAAGGTTAAACTTAAAAGAAATCCAAATATGTTAAGGTATGGAAATGCATAGTTAAGGCACCCAAACAGCCTTAACTCTGCTCTGTAGTGAAGCCATTATGAATAGTGCATAATAATATTTGTAGATCTAAATTAAATGGGTAGAATTAAGTTTGCATACCTTACCATGTTTGGATTTCTTTTAATTTTAACATTCACTCAGAAATTCCTGGGCTTGCAATGCTAATTAGAACATCCTTCTAATGTTTTTACCTTAAGATACTGAGATGCCTTAAGCCCAGTTTAATGTTGTTTTTATCCAAATTATTTCCTTGTTTGTCAAAATATTTAAGATTTCATATATGATCACTAAACAAGAAACTCAAAGAGAAGGTTACCATGCAATATTTTGATTGTTTGGGTCATAGCTACAAGAAAGCTTAGCCGTATCCCTATACACTTGCACCCAGTGTTTTAAGTGGAGGGCCTTTGACAATGGAATTTACTTTCCCTTTTGGTTTGACAGAGCCAGTGGGTAGGGTGACCAGATGTCCTGATTTTATTGGGACAGTCCCGATATTCAGGGCTTTGTCTTATATAGGCATCTATTACCCCCCTCACTCATCCCGATTTTTCACACTTGCTCTCTGGTCACCCTACCAGTGGATCAAATCTTGGTCCATATAAGTCAATTTGGAGTTCTACCATTGATTTCAATTATGCCAGGTTGCTTGATCTTTAGAGTACAACTGTAAAGACAATCTATTCTGCTTATACTTATGCCTGAGGGATAATAGTGATTTATACTTATCTTTTAACAACACATTTTGGTGTTGACTCCATTTAGTCTTGCACTGATTTAAGCATTGTGAAAACACCCCCAACACCAAAGGTGGTGATAAATTTAAAAATTAAAATTAAGACACTACATATATGCAGAAACATCAAATTTATGTTTTGCAATTATTCCTAAAAATGCACATTAACATTTACAGTCTACATAAATTATAGACCTGAGAAGATATTTTTATTCATTTAATCTGAATGGTTTTTAAGAAAGGTTTCAAGCAACTTTCAATTTTACTTAAAAAAGAAAGACCTAAAATGAAATAATACACCTGACTTAAAATATTAGTAAGATTGTCATTTCAGTATTATTTGTGTATTATAACTGTATAAAGAGACTGATTTGTAAAAAAAAAAAAAGGGGGGGGCGGGGGGAACAGATATAGGAAATGTTTAAAATTATTGCCTTTGGCATTCTAAATACAACTGCACTGCAGCTAATTAAGTGTCAGTCTTATACTATTTACACCTTTATGACTGTTTTTAGAACTTTAAAGGATATAGACAAGCTGCTTCGTCAACCATATATTAAACCAAAGAATAGAGATGTAAACTACTGAGAAATTGACGGTCTTTACTTCAGAGCACAAACACAAATCAGATGTTACGCTTTGCTTCTTAATATTTAAGACATTTAACTGTTTTTTTATCCTACTTTGTTTTTGATTTGCAGTCTCTCATTCACTGTGCCAGCACAAGGGCTGGCCATGCTGCAGTCTTCTCTTAGAACTCAAACATCACCACTATCTAGCTGATTCGGGAGCAGTGGTAAATGACTCAAAATAGCCTCCTATTAAGGTCTCTCTGGCCAGAAGGACGAAAGAGGTGACAGAGCCCCAAAAGGAGAAAACTAAGAAATGTTCAAGGATATGGAGAGAGGCATTGAACACCAACCAGCAGAGTAGGGGTTAGGTGGGGATATCTAAAACCAGAAATGCCTGCAGTAACAGGTTGATACAGAGGCTTACATGAAAGAAATTAGCCAGTAAGAAATTCTGAAACATCGCTTTTTCTGTGCATTGCAAAGAGAACAGTGATTTTCTGATCAAATAGCTGCACAAAAGCATACAGTGGCACTTGTGACCATCTGACACAAATATGCCATACACTTCCATTAAACCAGGATTCAAATGCTCATTTATCAAACAACATTAAAGTTCAGGGGGTATAAAGTTAAACTTTCTGGGAAAAGGAGAGTGTGTTGATATAAATACAAGAACTAATATTTGTAGAGTTTCCCCTAACTCTTAAGTAAAGCACTATTATTCTTCAGTGGTGGATGCAGGATCCTTGGGTTTCTTTTTGCTTATTTTTTTTAGTTCCCTTAAGTAAAAAAGATCATGTGTACGAGATGTTAAAAATACTATTACTCCTTTCAGTTAATGCATGTGAACATTTTTTATATTTTGAAGCATGGTAATAAATGCAGTGGGGAACTCTGTTTTTGGATATATCCCTTCCTATACTTTCTGATTTTCAACTATCTGGCGCATTATAAAAGAGAAGCTTGGCAAAGATTAGGAGAGACTTATTATGTTATTCACCATTTCCTCTGTTTTCAACTTGAAATTAAAATGTAATCAGTGTTGGGATGATTTGTTAAGACCACAATCTGGTTTTTTCACCACCTCAAAAATTGAAAAAAGTAATAACTACAGACAGTTATTTTTACATTTTAAATAAGACAGACCTGTGTATTGGGTACATTCATTGTAAAAATAAATTTTCCATTTAATTTCACCACATAAAACAGACATATTCCATCACTCAAACAATAGAACATGACCTGCTGATTGAGGGTGAGAGAAAGAGAGAGAATGCCAATTAAAGCAATTACATAACAGAAAAGATCTCAGGATGAATATCTATCAGGTCAGGTTTAAAAACACATCAGAAGCACAAATTGAAAAAAAAAATGCTTGCTCTCTCTGGGCTGAGTAGCACTATTAAATTCAGATGCAGGGTTCTGTTTAGGTTGGACAAGCCCCAACAGTAGAACAAAGTCAGTCTGTCTTAGTACCATAACCAAATTCTACAAGTTAACAGCTTTTCATGAAAAGCTGCCATTTCAAAATGTCAATCAAAACTGAATATAAGTGGGAACTCCTGCAGAAATAACCAGCTGCAGGTTTGAAAAACATTTTCCACTGAAAGTGGAAACACAAAAGATGTTTGAATGGGATCTCTTTTCATTCCTGTAACAGTAGACGGCCATTTTCACAACATCAAGGACAAAAACACAAGACAAAATTGCAAATAATGTCTTGAAAGAACCATTTGCAAAGGTGATGAATGATTCAAGTTACAAATGACAGAATTATTGGCAAATGGAAACTCATTAATATGAAAAAGTTTCTCTTATGAGATTGTAGTCTTAAGCTATGTCTACACTATGAGCTAGGAGTGTGATTCCCCTACTCATGTACACATACTCACACTAGCAGTCGAGCTAACGTGTGCATAAATGGCAACATCGCTGCCGTAGCACAGGTAGCAGCAGTCGAGGCTTGGCTGATCCGGGCCGAGTACAAACCTGCTCTTCAAACAGGACTACATTAATAGGAACTAGGTATTTTTTAGTTCACTCCAGCAACATCCACATGGAGCAGTTACTGCGCAGCACTTTGGTGCGTGCTGCAATTTACACCCCTCTAGTCCAAATTGCGGGGCCAAGTAGATCAGTCTTTATACTCCATAAGTCAATGGTGCATTGAATTAATTCCAGCCTGTGCTTAATATTTTCTCTTTTATGCCTCTGTACATCAATTTACAGTAATATTACCTTACTTAAAACAAAAATAATATACCTTTAATTTGTTTAATTTTTAAGCTAGGTCAATATTCTCAGCTAATCAAAACACAGAACTACTAGCAGGTCATATAATAAAGCGAGAACTGATAAGAATCTATAGATTCACATAGCTCAAAACCTTTCTGACGCATGTTTGCAATTCCATACCTAAGTGATCTTTGCACAATAAATTGAAGAGAAAATATTATTTATCTAAATGCATGTTATAATGAACATATGGCTAGAAATGACATTTTGACCAGGAGTTCCTTTCTAAACTGTGGAATAATATAGTTTAACAAGAACAAAACTTAATTTTTTTAGTTTGAAGAATGTCTGACTACCTCAGCTGCATGACATTTTTCAGACAAAGCCATTTTTTTACTGTTAAAAAAAGAAAAGGTGTAATCAGGAACACTGTGAATTTGTGTCAAATTTGCCAAATTCTTTCAGCCAAAAAACAAACAAAAAATTTCAGAAAAATATGGAACACTTAACTGACATTTTTCTAAATTAAACATTTTGATTTTTCTATTACTAATGACTTTGCTGTGAATTTTGTTTCAATTTTATTTTTAAAAGATTTTTTTTAAAAACACCTAAACAACAACATGAAACATTTTGTTTCAGGTCAAACGAAACATCTGTTCAACCCAAAATAATTTTTTTTTCTTTTTTAACTTTTGTGATTTGCTGAAAATTTTGAAAACTTTTCATACCAGTTGACCCCAAAAGAATTCCCCCCCCTGCTTTTTGGCTCTGCCACCAAACCAAGAGATTCATTTATTCACAAAACTCTACTGACCACTGTAGAAGTCTCAGAAATAATTTTCTATTCATATTATAAACTTCAATAGAACCTTTTTCTGTTTAATTTGTAGCCATCATAGTTATGTTCAGAAAATTCTATACTCAATGCCATAACAACACGTTTGTCCACCAGGGAACTTTCCTGGACAGCTATATTGGTTTTGAAAAAGATTTTTGGCAAGTTAAACACCTGTTGCCGAGCAGTAACATTTATGCCATTGATTTGTGTTTTCTTAGTACAAAAATATCCTGTGGCAGATGAACACCTCAGCACGTCTCAATGTTTATGACATTACTGCAGACATATTGCCTCATGCATACTAATCCCCTTTCCAGTGTGATTATCACCCAACTGTGATTACTACAAGGACTGGGTAACAGGTGTGACAAGTCATCAACTAAAACAGTTTTGAGAAACTCTTAATTTTTTCATAAAAATACTTTTAAAAGTAACTTAAAACTCACAAGGGTAGTTTTAGATGAAGCACAGCATTAAATTCAATATTTAAATAAAATAAAGTTAAAAAAGCTTAGATAAACCTTCTACCCTTTCCTACAGTTTTCAGTGAGCTTGAGTCTGATTCTGTAAGCTTTACTCACATAGAATCGTACTTACTCACATGAGAATCCCTTTGAGTTCAGGGTGGCTAATGTCAGATTAAGGTAGTACACTGCATGAGTACGAGTTGAAGAATCAAATTTAACTTGCCTAAAAAAGACTTTGTGTATTTTAATTTCACATGCTATGCAATATTTTTCTACTACAGGCATATTAATTCTAAGAACCATGTTCTAATAGCTATCCTTATCCCTTACTGAGTTGTGCGTTCTCTAGTTTCACGCAGGTAAAGCTGCAGCTACGTGGAAAATTTTCTTTATACTCATAATCAGGTTCAGCAGAATCACAGTAGAAGCTTATCCTGCATATTATAAGAATACACCACACTACCAAAAACAAGCCATAAAGAAAGATAGGTAAGATTGTTACCAGCCCTTGCTTTAACTAAAGATAACATTCAAATTTAGAAGCAATTTCTAAGTAAATTACAGAATAGTACATAGTGTCCAGGAGAAACTGTTGAGATTAAGACTTAGCTGTATGAATATATGACTGGGCAGACTGTAGTTAGGTCATCAAACATTGCTACTGATACTAATTTAAATTAAGAGTTGCAAAACCAAAACAAAAATCAAACAGCCAACCCTACTAGCTTAGTGAGCAGTTTTTCAAATTCTCAAAAACATAAGGATTTTCTACTTATTTCAGGAAACTGCCTCAAGTATAAACGTGGAGGTAGTGGGTTTTTGGGGTTTTTTTTTTTTTTTTTTTTGAGTTGCCAATTGTTAGTCAAGATTACTGTTCCTTTTACAGGGGTGTTAAGAATGCAAATGGTTAACAGTCGTATAAACTATATACTTGGTTTCAGTTTGAATGTCCAAAGCTATTACACACTGCATTCATCTACATTCCCTGTTTATGGGAGTGAAATATGTAGTCATTTGAAGTCCACAATATGTATACTGTGTTTGTAATAACTGCAGATTTTACAAGCACATTATTCTTTCCATTAGGATTAAAACCTCACCGAATAGCAATTTGTGAAAGAATTCTAGCAGGGCCCTGAGCCCAGAACTCTGACCTCTGATGAGATGCTTGGCAGCAACAAACTCTAGGTCTAGGCAAAACATCTGGTTTGAGTTAGACTTCCTGAAAAAATAGCCCCTGTACTGGGGAAACTGGTATTCACTCAGCTTTGTCTATGCACTTTGACTGACTTCAACACTGCCACAGGAAAAAAATACTCTACCAGAATGCATGTCAATCACTGTAGACTTCTTGGTGGCCTCCACAGAGCCAAACACTTCTATTAAGAGACACTGTACGTATTTGTTCATGTTTCTTATGTTTTTTTCCTACTGTAGCTTATAGTTCAGATGTTTATTTCAGAATTAGTGCCAACTTCTGCACTATCTAATCCAAAACTACATTGAGATTTAAAATTCAAATTTCAACTAGACACAGTCTTTGCAGATTTTTTTTAACAACTATTCCAACTTAATTTTTTTGCACATTTATACAATCATCATCAGCAGCATAAAATGAATACATCTGAGAATATTCCAAACAGAAACAAATTCTGTAAACTGCCAAGAAATACATCAGAAAAAGCAATAGCTTTTGGTTGCTATTTTTGTTTCCCCAAGTTATTTTACATCCAATACAATTTGATATGAAGCATATAGATAACTGTATCCAATAGGGTAACTGGAACAAGAATGCTGGTATCTTGTGGCACCATGTGTTGCTATGCCTAATCAGCACAAACTCTTCTATAAACAGTACATATGAAAAGGGGTACAGGTGGTTCTCGCTTCTCGTTCCCCTTCATTCTCATCTGGGAAATGCAGCATGCTTGCATAAGGTACTCATCTGTTCAACAAGAATAGATCTTCAGTTGAAACTGAACATACATGCACTTAGTCAAGATGGCATATGTCTAGGGGGTAAAATATTCAGTGCAATGGGCAGCAGTTGGCTCCAGTATTCTCATTATTGTTAACAGGAGTTATATAGCCAAATTCTATTCGCTGCATGAATAGCTTCTCTGCGTGATATTTAAAGATGTACAATTATATAATGAATCCCTTTGAAATACCAATAAAAAAAAACCTTGTGAACCAACAGGCAAATTACTAAGAACTGATCAAGTGTCAGATCTATAAATTCATTTAAAATATCCCATTCAAGCCCAATCTCAATACAATGGACCTTGCTTAGTTTTTGCATGGAAGTTACAGGATTTAACAGGGAGCTCTGTCAATACATTCATCACTACTGTGAATATTTCATGCATAAATATATGCATGATGTACACAAATATGCGGAGTCTAAGCATTACCCGTGTATGTAATAGGGTTCTTTTCTGAACACTAACTCCATAATGTGTTAAACTTTTCTAATCTTTAGCTTCTACAAAAACGTGTATTTCAATGAAAAATATCTCCTAAATAAATACAGACATGCAGTACGTAGAAAAAGTAAGTCTACATCACACTATTATATATTGTCAATATAGCCCTTTTGATTTTTTCCCCCTTTTCTGCGAAAACAAGATTTTTGTATCTGATGTAGTAGTAACTTTACATTGCAATGAAATGTCAATTTCTGCCTCCTCCTCCTGCTCCCTCCAAAATGCCTCAATTGTAGGCCGTTGGTACTGACCCCCTGCGCTCATGCAAAATGCAGCCACCAATCCACAAAGGAACATTTATAAAATAAGCCTCGCTTATTTGAACTGTAACATTGCCACCACTGGACCTTCACACTGGAGACTTAAATAAACAAAAAGAAACTTAAGTAATAAACACTGTATGTTTTATGGAACTGTACAAATCTAAAGGAGAATAGTTCTCCTAGCTAACATCCTCCTGGCAAACTCAACAAAAAATTAATATGGTTCACTTATCTCTTTTGAATTCCCAAGGAATAAGGGGAAGGGAAAAAACCCTGTCATTCTGGAAGATTTTTGGCCTACTTTGCCTCTTCATAATAGCATTACTGGAAAGTCAGAGTGATGTGAAGGTCCTTTGTACTGGGGTGAACAAGTCCCTGTGTACTACTTAAGATCTGCACTGCAGTAAATTTCCATCTCAAATTCATATCTATATCATAACACAGAAAACAGAATGAGATTAAGTGGGATCAAGTTCATTTAGAAGAAGGAGCAACAGGAATAATCAGTCACTTTTATCAGGCTCAGACAATTTAAGGTATGTTTAGGAATGGTTGTGTCCATAGGTGTAGGTGAAAGGCCTTGTGAATATACAGTTAGCCTGCTCCCTGTGGAGATAGGTTTTCTACTACTGACGAAGTTCTAGTGGTCATGTTATTCAAGTTTAAAATGAGCCAGATAGTCAACTTTTAAAAAAAATGTCTCAACTATCCACAGGCTTAAGGTTTTGTAAAGTTCAAACAATTTTAGAGGCATCATCATCTGGATGACAGCAATAAAGACAACATTCGTTTTAAATAACCCTGCATTATATACAGTTGAGTAAATTTGAATTTGTTTTTGATATAAGGTCTTCCAAAGTTGAGGCCAACATGCTGAAGAAAAATATTAAACTATCTATAACCCTGTGTCAACATATGATGCTACTGGGAATGGTAAGTGAATTAATTTTCCAAGGAAAATTAATTACTTATGACTTACAGTTGTAAAAGCAAACAACGTAACTCTGGATTAGAGCACATTTAATTTCTGTTTGGAATAGCGATTAAATTCATTTCATATAATTCATGGTATGTAATGGAAAGCAGAACAAAGATGAAATCTTAGACAATGACTGACATAGAAAAAAGTGTATATTTATGTTGCTGATCCAAAAATAAAGGTCACAGATATTAATCTTTGCCTAATGAAACATAATTTTCGTTTCTATAACAGTGTTCTTTTAAAAACCATTTGCAAAAAATGCTATTAGCCAGATAAAATCTAAAATGCAACAAACTACAAAACAAAGAAATCTTGTGTAACGTAATAATATCTCTATTAGAAAATGCAATGAGACCCTGTAAGCTTCAGTGACAACTACTGAATAACAAACAACCTTTAACTGCAGAAGTCTTGGGAGAAAGCATGATACTCATTTATATTCATCTTATTTTGGAGGAGAGGAGGAGGAAAATCACTCATATAATCAAAATATTATGAATATAAATTATTATATACAAATGTGCATACAGCTCTTTTATAACTGAATTATGCACAATATCAACTAAAGAGCACCCTTCAGTTAACAATAGCTAGTGAAATATATATGCACAGCCATACATATGGAACATTTATCCCCGTATTCCATACTTTGCTAGTTACTCAAACTGTGCCAAAAATAATATTTTATAAATTTCAGTTCAAACAAACTAAATGCATACATCTTATATAATATCCATGAACATTAACATTTGCATTTAATAAACCGTTAAACGGCTTAAAATACCAATATAACTTTAAATGCTATTTATGGTGTCTTTAAAAAAAGAGAAAATGAATTCATTACAGATTTCAGATATCAGCTTGACACTGAGAGTGACCCAAACTAAACTGTAACTATCCAACAGTCCTTTACAAAAATGGAAAAAAAAAAAGTAATATCTTTATACTTAAAAAAAATCAAAGCAATATACAAATTGATGTATGAAGCCATGTAAACAAAGAACAGTTCCAGTATTTTCAAGAGAGGCTGCAAACTTTAAACTACATTTTAAGTACATGTATGAAAGCTGTTCAGCAATTTTCCATTGTTAATGGATCACATCTTTTACTAAGGCTTTAAACACTTCTATTTATAAACATGAAACTCAATGGAACAATAGCATACATGCATTTAGGAAACTGTTTTGATTTTATCTGAATAAGTTGTCTTTCGAATGGTAAACTTTATAAATCTTTTTTTCTGTTTTGCCTTTTGTTCACTCAGAATGTTACCAATCTAGTGAATATAAAAGCCAAATCACCTAAAAACTCAGTTCTATAACTCAGTTTTGTTCCTCTTAATACTTGGCTTCAACATCAGAACGTAGTATCAGAGGGGTAGCTGTGTTAGTCTGGATCTGCAGAAGCAACAAAGGGGCCTGTGGCACCTTATAGACTAACAGAGGTATTGGAGCATAAGCTTTCGTGGGTGAATACCCACTTCATCGGATGCAAGCAGTGGAAATGTCCAGGGGCAGATATAAATGTGCAGGGAAGAGTCAGGCTAGAGAAACCTCGTTATCTCTAGCCTGACTCTTCCCTGCACATTTATATCTGCCCCTGGACATTTCCACTGCTTGCATCCGATGAAGTGGGTATTCACCCACGAAAGCTTATGCTCCAATACCTCTGTTAGTCTATAAGGTGCCACAGGCCCCTTTGTTGCAACATCAGAACAGTGTCTTTCAAGAAGTTAAATCCACCCTATTGGATCATAACTAATCTAGCCTGCTGTCTGAACTAGCTCTGCCCAAGTACATTTATGGAAAGGAAGATCAAACAGCGAAAAATTAACCAGATTTGCATGAAGGGTGTATTGTACATGATAGACGCAGTTGAACTCCAGAGATAGAGCCTAAGGAGAGTTTTAGAAATATAGAAGCTTTACACCTACTCCCTATGAACTATTAACTATATAGTTAGAAATCATATTATGAAGTATTTTTAACCAGATCTACATTGTTTTGACGTAGTATGACAAAAGCAGCCTTTCTAGTACATTTCTGAAAACTGAGATTTGGTAAATCATACGATTAGAAACAGCTTGATTAAAGGGGGGGAGGAGAAACTCGTCAACAACAAACAGCTGTTTCCTATTGACAGGCTATAACTAAATTATCCCACCTTAATGTGCTAAAAAGTTTTTTTCAGACTGTCCTGATGTAGTTTAAATCTTAGAACTTACCTAAAAACACACATATTGTAATAACAATAGACAGCAGCATTGAGGGGGACACTATTAACATTTAAATATTTATTTTTAAATGTATCTAATTCAGCTTGGAATACCTGTGAAAGAATAAAAACAGTGTTTTCTAATCCTGTCTATGCTTTTTTGTGTGTCTATGACAGCAATGCAGTTTACTGGCAGCCTCATGAGCAACAGGCATAGATGTGATGGTATCATTAGGCTCATTCACTGTTCTTGAAGTTCACATGGGCTGATTTCCTTCAGCTCTTAAAGAAACAATATCTGATCCCATTGAGCAATATTATTATCCTATCTTCAGAGTTGAAGATGTTAGTAACCATATATATTATACCACAGAAATACTAAAACAAGAATCAGTTACATTCTTCATGTCTACTCGTTTTTATTATCAAAATGACTACTTTCACACAGCCAAAACCTGTACTCTGAACTAAGCCAGAGTACATGGGCTTGTGGCAGGCATTCTTCAGAGGGCTTAGGGGAGGGGAAAGGAATTCTCCACCCAGGATGTAAAGCCACTTGGCAGCTTCTACAGCTTCAAAGATAAAACAGCTCCCATGTAGTGCAATCTCTTTATCGTGAAAGTGTAACTTACAAACGTAGATTTTTTTTTGTTACATAACCGCACTCAAAAACAAAACAATGCAAAACTTTAGCACCTACAAGTCCACTCAGTCCTACTTCTTGTTCAGCCAATTGTTAAGATGAAAGTTTGTTTACATTTACAAGAGATACTGCTGACTACTACTTATTTACAATGTCACCTGAAAATGAGAACAGGTGTTTGCATGGCACTTTTGTACCCGGCGATGCAAGGTATTTACATGCCAGATATGTTAAACATTCATATGCCTCTTCATGCTTTGGCCACCATTCTAGAGGACATGCTTTCATGCTGATGATGCTCATTAAAAAAATAATGCCTTAATTAAATTTGTGACTGAACTCCTTGAGGGAGAATTGTATCTCTCTTGTTCTGTTTTACCTACATTCTGCCATATATTTCATGTTATAGCAGTCTCAGATGACGTCCCAGCACATGGTCGTTTTCAGAACACTGTCACAGCAGATTTGACAAAGAAGGTACAAATGTGAGATTTCTAAGGATAGCTACAGCACTCGGTTTAAGAGTCTGAAGTGCCTTCCAAAATCTGAGAGGGACGAGGTATGGAGCATGCTTTCAGATGTCTTAAAGGAGCAACACTCCAATGCGGAAACTACAGAACCCGAACCACCAAAAAAGATAATCAAAAAAGATAATCAGATGCTGGTGGCATCTGACTCAGATGATGAAAATGAACATGCATCGGTCCATACTGGTGTCAGCATGGACACGTCTTCTGGAATGGTAGTTGAAGCATGAAGGGGCATAAGAATCTTTAGCGCATCTGGCACCTAAATATCTTGCGACGCTGGCTACAACAATGCCATGCAAATGCCTGTTCTCACTTTCAGGTGACATTGTAAACAAGCATTATCTTCTGCAAACTGTAAGAAACCTTGTTTGTCTGAGTGATTGGCTGACCAAGAAGTAGGACTGAGTGGACTTGTAGGTTCTAAAGTTTTACATTGTTTTATTTTTGAATGCAGTTATTTTTGTACATAATTCTACATTTGCAAGTTCAACTTTCATGATAAAGAGATTGCACTACAGTACTTGTATTAGGTGAACTGAAAAATACTATTTCTTTTGTTTTTTACAGTGCAAATATTTGTAATAAAAAATAAATATAAAGTGAGCACTGTACACTTTGTATTCTGTGTTGTAATTGAAAACAATATATTTGAAAATGTAGAAAACATCCAAAAATATTTAAATAAATGGTATTCTATTATTGTTTAACAGTGCGATTAATCATGCAATTAATCGTGATTAATTTTTTTAATCAGGCAATTAATGGCGATTAATTTTTTAATCACTCAACAGCCCTACTTACAACCACCACCAGCATCATTCCCATCATTGCTCTTCCTTATTGAGAGCTTCCCTATAAGGTAGCTCCAAAACCTTCAACTATGGGCTCATCACAACAGCAAGCGCCACTTAACAGAGGTCAGGTATCTTAGGGACCAAGGCAAGACCTCTCCAAGTTTCAGCCTGGGCCCTAAAGCGAAAGCCAGTCTCAAGTTTTGCCAAATCCATTCCAATGTGCTACTAGTGCCTTTCTGCAGTACCTAACACCTCATTATCTGCAGCTCCAAGGTAGACAGTCCAGTGGCCACTTCCCCCAGCACCAGCCATAGAAGGCAGCAAGCATATATAATTCTAGTTGAAGTTTGCCAACAAGGTAGGGAATCAGAGCAGCGGCAGACTGGCATTCTCGCTGCCAGCCCCAAAAAGGCAGGCTTCACTGATCAGACTGCCAAAGCTACAGCAGTGAAGATGTGAACCTTCCTTTCAGTCAGAAGAACTGCTGTTGAGGATTGGTTTAAATGCTTTTAAGCCTCCAGATCTGCAATTTTATTTAGAAACAGTCTTTCAGCAACTTTTGCATCTCTAGCTGACTGAAAAACACTCAGTACAGTTTAAGAAGCAAACAGGTTTCACTCAAAAATCTGGCTTTAATTTTTTCCCCCTCCATGCATGCCAGGTGACTGGTGCGTCAACACATGGCTGGGCGTTTTTGCCATTCAGAAATGAAGAGCATACAACTCCCCAGCAAAAGTTCGCCAACCAGGATCTTGTAGGATCTTTGCCTGCTTTTCTCACAGAGCTCATGCCTTTCCCACCATATGATTTAGTTAACAAACCTGCAACTAGCAAGTGGATAGATTATACAACCTAAAAGCCTTCCTAAGTCTCCAATACACAGGATTCCATGATTTGATGCTGTGGTGCTTGAATAAACTCCACCCCTTCCCACACGAGTCAAGTGCCTTCTGCTTATTAACATGACCTGGGTTTTTCCTGTCTCCAATGGCCAAGAGTTGTTAGATCACACCACAATCTCCCACTTCCAAAAGATTTTGTGCCCAATAAACTTTGAGGATTATTTGCGGCTTGCCTCTCACATGAATTTTAGGGTTATTATTCCTTCTAGTAGTCTATGGAAGTGTTCTTTGCCAATGTAATTTTCATCCAGGAAAACACTTGGTTATGCCTGACACAGAGTAAAGGTACTTTGATTCTTTTAAGGCAGACACTATTGGTGGGACAGGCTTCACTTTTCCTTAGTGGGAAGAGGGTCAAAGAAAGCATATCTTGTGAAATGCCATTCGCTATGCCCTGCTCGTATGTTCTTTTCTCTCAGCTTTAAGAGGTTTCATATAATCAAAATGACACTGAATACGGCAGAAGCTGAGAAATAACAACCTTTCTGGCCTCTGGGTTGCAGATTGCTGGTATACAACAAGGGCACTGAACCCTGCAAAGTGGACCATGTGGACTGTAGGTGGGGAATTTTCTTTAAATACTGTGCTATAACGTTTCTCTCATAGTATCATATGGTTCTAGCATTTCACTAGACTCTCACATCTTTAATTGTTTAACCTAAGGCACACATTATTATATTTATTTATATGTCCTGCCTTTAGATATGACTTGCAAAAGGGAAGTCGTGTTGCACATATCCTTTAAATAAATGTATGACTGCTGAGACGTACTTACAATATGGAGCATTGGTATCCTTAGACCTCTAGGTTTTTGGCATGTATTCTCTTCAGGTAGCCCTTTCAATCAAGACTTAGGACAACACAATTAAATCATAAAAACAACACTTGGAACATGAGTGATCCATTCCATGCCCAATAATCTTGATGGTACATTTGTCTATTAATTTAGAGAGGGGAAATGAATAACCATTTTATAGACAAGCTGCAAACATGATCTTGGCAATTAATTGACCGTTGACTATCAGCGGTAAATAGGCCCAACCGTCAGTGATGGGATGTTAGAAGTTACTACAGAGAACTTTTTCCTGGGTGTCTGGCTGGTGAGTCTTGCCCACATGCTGAGGGTTCAGCTGATCGCCATATTTGGGGTCGGGAAGGAATTTTCCTCCAGAGTGGATTGGCAGAGGCCCTGGAGATTTTTTGCCTTCCTCTGCAGCATGGGGCACGGGTCACTTGCTGGAGAATTCTCTGCATCTTGAAGTCTTTAAACCATGATTTGAGGACTTCAATAGCTGAGACATAGGTGAGAGGATTATTGCAGGGGTGGGTGGGTGAGATTCTGTGGCCTGCATTGTGCAGATCAGACTAGATGATCATAATGGTCCCTTCTGACCCTAAAGTCTATGAGTCTATGAGTGTTAAAAGCTGAAATCAGACCATGGAACACTCATTCCTGCTGAACTGTGCATTTCCACAACATTTCAGTGAATCACTCAGTTCCTAGTTGAAAGCACTGTCCACATAATAAATAAGCCATCTCATTTCCTTCATCACAAAAATACACATAGCACCCCCATACAGATTTGTTTTAATAAAAGTAATAAAACAACTCTGGAGGTTAACGTTGTTATGACAGTTATGCTTCGGAGATTTAAAAATCACTCATTTGCACATCACATCTCTAAAACTCTTTGAGAGTGATTCTCTTACGACGTCCAAGCTCCTCTATTGCAACTTACTATCCAAATATCCTATGATCCAATTAATTCACAATAAATAAATGTAATAAAAGTCCTCAACACAGAGAAAAATGTGGCTTTTCAGATGCAGAGTATCAAGCAATGCACTTCACTCTATACTACTACTGAAAACACAAGGATACAAAATGTGTATGGAACGTAAGACCAATATACATTTTAATATAAGACAAGAGATATGCAACAGAATGACTCATTTTAAACCACTAAAAAGACTGTACATGTATTTTTCTGTAGAATTAGAATCTAACCTTGCTTGCAAACACAAAACTGCACACCAATCCTTTATAATTATTAGCATTATTGAGAGAGAAGATGAGCAAGAGTAATATTTCTTTTATACAGGTCTCTTCTTGTTAGCAATTTGCTACTCTAACATAAGTGTTAGTTTCCAGCAGTTTTCATGTGGAGAGAGAAAATGCAATACAACAATGCTCCTAATTTTGTGCTTGTGTTTCATTTGGGTCTGTTTAAATACTTCCAGATTGTTTTGGGTAAAGCTATTGAAGTGTTAGCCTTCTATTACAACCAAATGGACATATGTATGTTTGTTTGTTTTTTATTAACAATTTAAACACAGGGACCTAAAATAAAGTCTGAATTTTTGTCGAATACCTTACATATTTATAGTAGACTTTCTAGTCATGTCTTTTCAATATCAACCTTCCAAATACCTCCAACCTGTATTTAATGTCTACATATTTTAAGCATTGAAGCTCTAATCAATTTGTCTCACACCAAAAGCTTTCACGAAGGAATTTAAAACAGTGGTGAAATTCTAGGTGATGCTATTTAGCCAAAAACCTGAAGTTCACTTAGTAGCCAGTACAATGAACCCTTCAAATGTACGTACTATTACTAGAGCCACCACTGGGGGGCCACAGAGACAGGTGGCAACACTGCTGCTGTGTCTGGTTTGGGGTTTTATTTAAAAAGAAATTGCTGTGTGCAATTCCATATACTTATAGGAAAGGGCACTGAGCCACTCTTCCAGTACAACCTGCACATTTCTGTCTCTTCTGACCCTCCCTATCTTTCAGGCCTAGGGCCTGAGGGAGAAAATACATATGAACAAGGATCAGTGTTGAGAGGAGCCTGCACGGCTATTTGAGTCCCTAGTGACTGAGCACAAAGTCCGTAGGCAAGGAGAACAAATGGGAAAGAAAATCATCCACGCATCTTCCAGGGGAAAGAGAAGACCTCCCACTTTTCAGAAGGCAACCAGCTGAGAACCTGCTGTAGCTTCAATGGAACGACTTACTGTAGTCACTAAGTTCTATAAAATTGGCCCCAGAGATTTTAAAAATAGGTCAACAGCCATACTACAATAATTTGGACAGGACATTGGAGAATATATCTCCCACTGCCAATTAAAGAGGAAGCAAATCTTAGTGAAACAGTGCTCCCTTAAGTTTCAAGAAAATGGTCCCAAATCTCTCTCGGTCAAACTTTATTTTAAAACAAGCTAGACTGTATGATATCCAATTTCATTTGGAATAGTAAAGGCCATAGATAAATATTAAAATGCAAAATCAATAAAATCAGAGGAAAAGTGGGAGGAGAAGAGGACAAGAGGGGAAGAAACATCATTAGCATATTTTAAACTCTTACTAGTAGGCATTCCAATTATGCTTCATAAAACCCTCCTTTGATCAGGACCCTCCAGCAATACATGGGAACTACAACAGGAATTAGCTCAACTATTTTCCCTTAAGGAACCTGCTAAGAATATCATTCCACAAATTTTATTTGACACAAAATGTTCCAGTTACATCTGGAATCCAGCATGCTCTCCTTTTGCAAGTTCGAGAACTATACATTCTTATGAAATGTTAATGTGTAAGAGAGAACTTTCCAAATATGCTAAACAGGAAAGACGCTGTGGTGTAGAACAAGAGGATTATATTATGAAAGGAGCTTTACACCCTTAAAACTGTTCAATGGCTATAGCTCAAAATTCAGTTTTAATGTAACCAGGGCTACATCCGCTAATTGCTTTGAAGACTAGGACCTTGAACCAGCATCAGCAGCTGACTAGGAGCCAGAGGAGAGACTTGAGCACAGGCCTAAGCCATGGACTTGTGCTCACAGTGGCCTAAGCCATGGAGAATGCAGACACATTCCATACCAGCTGGAGCAAAGGCATTGTCACATTCAGCTATATATGGACAGGAATTCACCAGAGGGGACAAAAGAATCCATCATCCCATACCGTTGCCCTAGCTCCTACACTACTCTTCTGTGAGGGAAGGTTGTTGGCTAGCAGATCCATTGGCCATGTCTTCACCTTCTTACCTGACTCCTCCCAACTCCCCCTCTCTGCTCTACCAGGAAAAAACACGCGGAGCAGAAAGACAGATCTGCTCTATGGAATACTGATAGTTCAGAGTCCTCCTGTGTGCAGTCTTTGCAAACTGCACCTTCTCAGCATAGTAGAGCTGAAGTCATTCCAGAGGAGTTAGGGATCTCAGAATCACAGAAAGAGGGTGGGGTGAGGTGGAATTTTACCTAGATAACAAATGATATTTAAACTCACAACCAGAGAATCAGAGCAATTTCTTATATCCATTGATAAAAGTATTCTGATGGTAGCCCTCTTCCCTGCTCAATAAGAATGTCCACAGTCCAAATGCAATGCACAGTAATATTACCAGAATTCCTTTAAGCACTGGAGCTTAGCATAAGGCATATCTATTATAGCTCAGCCATCAATGCAACTATCCGGACATGTTTCCAACCATGAAGCTTCACACCCACAACCTATTCTTAAAACGCTCTTAAAAAGTTGGAAAAGTATTTTTCATAATAATAAACTCAACTATGTTTACAACAATTTTCAGACAGCCGTAGTCAAGTGGAATTTGGTCCTACCTGTAAACTGCCCCTCTGGAAGGAGCTATAGAAATCTAAAAGTTGGCTTGCTTCTCCTCTTATGGTTTATGAGGTTGATGGTAGGAAACTTTAGATTCTTTTTCTCCTTAGCTAACACAACCTCATTTACTATTCAATAACTTTCCTAACTGCACTAAAATTTTGAACTATAATGTAAAATGAGAATAAAGCAGTACCCAAGGTAGGATTACAGACTGTTTGATTGTCTTTTAGAAACACAATTTACAAATCCATTTTCTGCGTGAGGGGCTCCAACTATCTGGAAACTGATATGTCTAGCAGTACCCAATATCCAGAGAGAATAGGATTTATCTAGGGAAGCTAGCCAAGGATCTACAGCAAGGGCACTTGAAAGCTGTCTCAGAGAAAGCTCCCGCACTCACACAGAATGGCACATGGAGGGGTATGTTGATCTCCAAGAGGTCACACAATAAATTTCTTCTACTGAGGCAGATTCTCTCTCTGCCCAGGAGGAGACCATTTTACAAGAGAAGTGAGATCTAATGCCTCCTTCTGCAATATATAATTATTTAGTGCTGTGACACCCTGTACCCCATGTTCACCATCTTTACAGGTTATGATATATTTTGTACAAAGTATCCCTTGTGAGGTATCATTTGAAAACTCATAATCTGCTCAATATCCTGTTGAGATATGTGTAGCAACACTATGTGTAAAGTTATACATTTCTACTGTATTATTGTTATTGAAATATGTTGTAATTCCGGATAACGCCCACAAACCAGTTTCTCAGAGACAAGGCGTGCCAGTAAGGTGTTAAAAAGCTGTCACCTAATTAAGCAACCATTCTCCAACAGGGCAGAAGGTGTAAACAAGAAATTTACATTTCATCTCAGAGATGATTCAAGCCTCACGTACACAGGAGACTGTCCGCATCCTGGCGGGGTTGCGGAGGTAATCCTCAATGAGGGAAGAATGGTATAAGAATAAGAGATGGTGACTTCCACAGCACCTCTCCACCTCCCATCTCTCTGTTCATGACATCAACAAATTCCTGAAGGACACTGAACTAAGGGGAGGGGTCACAGGCTGGATGGGGACACAGACTGTGAAATGTACTGCAGCTTATAGTGAGACAAACCTTTTTGCTTTTAGGTTCACTTGCTTGTTAAAATTTAGGGATTAGCTTGCAATTTTATCTTTTTATTTCTTTTGTAACCAATTCTGACTTTATGCCTTATCACCTGTATCCATTTAAAATCTGTCTTATTGTAGTTAATAAACTTGTTCTATTGTTTTATCTAATCCACTAAGTGTTTGGATTGAAGTGTTTGGGAAACTTCACTTGAAGCAACAAAGCTGGTACACAATCATTTTCCTTTGTTGAAATGACAAATGTACTAGGAGCTTGTACTGTCCAGGGGGTACTGAACAGTATAAGACACGTGTTTCTGGGGTAGAAGGCTGGGGCTAGGAATATGCGGGTGTTGCACTGTATGTAATTCATGAGTGGCTTGGAGAGCATTCATGTATTCAGCTGGGAGTGCTTTTACATGCTAGTGGCTGTGTATGAGCAGGACCGGGAACCGTGGCTGTTCACAGCAAAGCAGTGTAAAAGGCACCTCTGGCTATAGAGATGCTGGACACAGCAGTTCAGCAGTCCAGGTTATACCCTGGGGATTGTCACAGGTGCATGATCCAGTCCATTTAGCAACAAGTGAACCGGAAGCAGTCCAAATATAGGATAAATGCAGTCAGACCATTAATGCAAGGTAGGAGTGTAGATCTAATGACATCTCAGGAATGCCAAGCCCTTTCCCTATCAGAGGACAGGTAGAAGGGAGACAAATGTCCAGAATCATGACAGGCCTTTAAGATGTTTTCAGGGGAAGTGCAATGAACTGGCTTTGAAACAACAGGTCTATAAGTTGGGGCATAAGAATGGGGAGCATAGGTGATGGGATTGTCAGCGGAGTACCACGTACAATGGCATGCCAGGCCACTCAGAAATTACTAGGAGGAACATTCCTCCATCTGTCTTCACTATTCATAGGACCTGTAGGATAAGCAGAAAGGAGGGGAAAGGCATATATAAGGCCGCTGGCCAGCTGATGTAAAATGCATCCGTTACCAGCATACAGGAGGCTCTGAATCTGGTGCAGAATTTTGGCAGCTTGCTTTTCTGTGGAGGTACAAAACTATCCACTTAAGGTCTCTTGCAGATCGTGTAAACTGAAATTGAGTATATCTTGTTCAGAGACCACCCCCCAGAACCTATGGTTTGAGAACTAAGCAGTCTGCCTGCAAAGAGGGGTCATGCCAGGTAAGTTGCTGTTATGGCTGTGAGATTCTCTCTTTTCTCTGTCTATTCTAAGAAAACACTTGCCTGTCTAACATTCTGCTCTGGTACCCTCCTGGTAATAAATATAAGAGAGCACCACAGTGTCAGCAGACGAAATAAGGGCTGACTACTTGGAGACGTTCTTAAACCTCACCTTTCATTCACACTTGGTCATCAGGCAGATAGAGCACTAGCTGAAACTATACGGACAGATGGTGCCTACCTTTCCCCATTCACCACTTAATGCTATTGTGATTAGCCCCCACCAATCTACATTATTGGGTCATATCCCTGCCATTTTCCTTTATTTTTAGATTAACACCTTCTGTGCCATATCATATTTGGATTGTGCAAAAAGAGAAGGATTCATAGCTCAGTAAAATGAAACTTTTGTCTCAAATCAAATACAGTAAGCATATGCTTAAAGACTGTGGTCAAACAACACAGTTTGTAGTTATAAAGCCTCTTTCTCCTTGTTCTCTTCTTGCTGGTCCTTGTTAGGTGACAATATAATAGGTTGCCTTTGCCAAAAACTGGTGTCAACAATCCATTTTCTATAGACACAGATGATATCTTAAGTAATACATGGATCACTTAATGCCTTTTTAAGAACATACCTCTCACCCTCTGGATTCTAACTCTTCTCATCCCAGTTTCCTTGTCCAGCTAGTCCCATTTCTCTACTGCTGACTCCTCATTCCATCTGTCTACCTTCCATCTGTCCTGACTGGGTCCCAATCCCAGTCTCTTTCCCTGGGCTCCTCATGCAATCTTAGTCCCCACTGTGGCTCCTTCCTTTCCCCAATCTCTTTGCTCACCCGGTCTACAGCCTCTTGTCTGATCTCAGTTGCCCCACACCATTTCACTCACTGTCTCCCAGGCCCAGTCTTCCTCTGTCATCCCAATCCTAACCTCCTTGCCCAAATAGTCCCAGCCTCCACCTCCCACACCCTATGCTCCCAGTCCCAGTCTCCTTGCTCAATCAGTCCCAGTCTCTCCAGACTCCTTGTCCCAATCTACTCCTTTTCCCTCCTCCCTGCTTCAGCTTTAGTCCCCTCTGCATTCAAACCAGGTGCTTTCCCCTTCCAGGTTGCCTGGGTGACAGCTGGGGAGTCATCAGGAGCACAGGACAGACAGGTTCACTGCTTTCAGTTCTGGTGCCCAATCCCATCCCGGTGTAGCTGAGAGCTAGGAAAGTCCTGAATCCCACAGCCCTGGGCTGGAGCATGCTCAGTCACCACGTGGGGAGGATATATGTGCAGTTTGGTCAGCAGTATAATCTGTGAGAGGTTTAAGTGTGTTCAGTGAGGGTACAATTTTCATAGATTTTTAGCTGTAAAGCTCTAGCAAGTCTCTACTGAGCACATGAAAACTGTAAATTTTCAATGGCTTATAACTTGGCTAAAGTTGGGAAGATTTTCACAAAGACAGCCTTGACACAAAGGTCCCTCATTACCTAATTTCATGTTCCTGCTACAAAGTATATGGACAATAGAGCATTTCAGAGAGAAGGCTGCAATAACGGTTTTAACATGGCAAAACATACCTTTCTTTGGCCTCATTCTCAGAAACAGCTGTACTGTTTTGGCTACAATTTCTCCAAACAATTCAGCCTAAGGCAGAAAGTCGGGCATGTAAAATTTCAGCCCAAATGCCTAAAGTTTTGCAAAGTTATATGCAACTGAAATTAGGATTTTATAATGAAAAGTGTTGGACAACCTTAACAATAGGCGGTGCTACCAGCTCCATCAATAATACAGTTACATGAGTAGTATTCACAAAATATGTGGGTCTAATTTTGGAGATAAGGCTTGAAATTTTTTGCTAGGACATCTCTGAGAGGAAAGTGGTTGGAAAGTGACCACTCACCAGACACAGAATCTGCTTAAGTGAGAAAATTAATCATCTTCAGAGTCTGAATTACCTACGCCCTACAGTGTGGATTTGTTCTTCACAGTGTGCCATAAATTGATTATGCCTATATAAGTGGCCTGATTGTTTTAAAGGTATTAATATCCAGCAGCTCCCTTTCTCTTCAGTGGGAGTTACTGAGTCCCTCAGATTTAGGAACCTAACCATGGACTTAATCATGGACCTAATCAAAAACAGCCTAATCAAAAACAGCCAGCCAATTAGTGGAGGAAGGAGTGAAAAAAGGCCGAGTGACACAGTGGTGTGGCACACCTGCATAAGCTTGGGCCTAGGGTTTGTTTCACCCCTGGAAATCACACTGAAGGACCAACCTGCTGATATTCTCAATTTTGAAAAATTTGCATGAAAATTCTTAACTTTCATCTATGATCCCCCTCCTCTAGTAGCTGTTCCTCCTCTATGCCAAGGGAACCAAACCTTGGATATGTTAACTTTATGGACACACTAGAGAGCTCATTCTGGAGTGTGGTCATATACAGGGTCTATTATAGGTTTATTGTTATAGTGGGTGAATAAAATAATTGTCTTTGTCAGAAGTCCATTACCTTTATATATGCGGTTATATTTCATCTTAGAAATTAGTAAAAGAACAGGCAAATATAAAATAACCCTTAAAATTATTTTGGATAAGATTCAATTCTGCATCTGATACATTATTTATTGAGGGACTATATCCTACAATCACTCAATGATCCAATAGATGTTTTTCCATCTCTAACTGCTAAGATATACACAAATAACTGTTTTCCCCAAAGGAAGACAAGTCATAATAGCATAATATTTTTCCCCACGCAAAGAGTTCTGTTGCCCAAAGGACAGCAAAACTCTGAAACATGGTAGTACAATTTGTTTTCAGAAGTGTCACAGTATGCTTGGATAACTCAAAATTCCTTTGATGTTATGACCGCGAGAACCGTATAGTGACTTGCCTGCCTGGTGCGAAGGTTGCGGATCTCTCAAGGCATCTAGATAGACTTATGAGTAGTGCTGGGGAAGAGCCGGTAGTCGTGGTACATGTATGTACCAATGACATAGGGAAGGGTAGGAGAGATGTCCTGGAGGGCAAATTTAGGCTGCTAGGAAAGAGACTGAAATCTAGGACCTCTATGGTGGCATTCTCAGAAATGCTTCCAGTTCCACACGCAGGACCAGGTAGGCAGGCAGAGCTTCAGAGTCTCAATGCGTGGATGAGACGATGGTGTAGAGAGGAGGGGGTTTAGATTTATTAGGAATTGGGGAAACTTTTGGGATAGGGAGAGCCTATACAGGAAGGATGGGCTCCACCTAAACCAAAGTGGATCCAGACTGCTGGCACTTAACATTAAAAAGGTTGTAGAGCAGTTTTTAAACTAAGAGATGGGGGAAAGCCGATTGCTGCAGAGGAGCACATGGATCAGACAGAGACTTCTCTTAGAGGAGAGTCTATTGACAGAGATTCACTAGGTTTTAGTCAGAGGAGAGGATGGAAGAGGATAAAGTAGGGGCCAGATCAGACGAGAAACAGTCACATTGGAAAAAATAACCCCAACTATACATACAATATGATGGGGGCTAATTTAGCTATAACTAATCAGGAAAAACGTCCTAGCCTCTTTAACCTCTCCTCATATGGGACCCGTTCCAAACCCCTAATCATTTTAGTTGCCCTTCTCTGAACCTTTTCTAATGCCAGTATATCCTTTTTGAGATGAGACCACCACATTTGTATGTAGTATACAAGATGTGGGTGAACCATGGATTTGTATAAGGGCAATAAGATATTCTCTGTCTTATTCTCTATCCCTTTTTTAGTGATAGATAAAGATATGGGCTATCCACAATGTTCTCTGAAGACATCCATGCCGTGGCAGTCAAAAAAGCAAACAGGATGTTAGGAATCATTAAAAAAAGGGATAGAGAATAAGACAGAGAATATCTTATTGCTCTTATATAAACCCATGGTACGCCCATATCTTTAATACTGCGTACAGATGTGGTCTCCTCATCTCAAAAAAGATATACTGGCATTAGAGAAGGTTCAGAGAAGGGCAACTAAAATGATTAGGGGTTTGGAACGGGTCCCATATGAGGAGAGATTAAAGAAGCTAGGACTTTTTAGCTTGGAAAAGAGGAGACTAAGGGGGGATATGATAGAGGTATATAAAATTATGAGTGGTGTGGAGAAAGTGAATAAGGAAAAGTTATTTACTTGTTCCCATAATAGAAGAACTAGGGGCCACCAAATGAAATGAATGGGCAGCAGGTTTAAAACAAATAAAAGGAAGTTCTTCTTCACACAACGCACAGTCAACCTGTGGAACTCCTTGCTTGAGGAGGTTGTGAAGGCTAGGACTATAACAGGCTTTAAAAGGGAACTGGATAAATTAATGGAGGTTAACTCCATTAATGGCTATTAGCCAGGATGGGTAAGGAATGGTGTCCCTAGCCTCTGTTTGTCAGAGGGTGGTGATGGATGGCAGGAGAGAGATCACTTGATCATTACCTGTTAGGTTCACTCCCTCTGGTGCACCTGGCATTGGCCACTATCGGTAGACAGGATACTGGGCTGGATGGACCTTTGGTCTGACCCAGTACAGCCATTCTTATGTTCTTAACAAGCATCTTATAGCTTATGGGCTGATATTTTCATTTAAAATCTTCTGACAGGAGGTTTATGTATCTAAAAGTATTATTTACACCACAGTGTGACTTAAGTGCAAAGGACCAGTGGGAAAACTCTCAGTGTCCTGCCTGAACTGCAGTTGCTATTTTGAAATCCCCTTCTTCTAAAGTTTTAAATAAGAATTTAGAACACAAGCTAAGATTTTGAATCTTCAAAAGTACTGCAGTGGACTTACTGCCCAACATTTATGATGGTGGTAGCAGATACCTTTTAGGTGCTGTGATTTGAGATCTATAAATTCACCACATGGTTAAAGGGATGCTGTCAATTTGACTTTTTTTAGAATTAGCCAATTGCAAAATGTCAGTTTTCTGATATAGTCACCTTGAAGCCTTCAATAGTATATTCTGACTTTTTATTTAATCAAATAAAAAGAGAGTATTTACTCTTTTACTGTGTTTAAGGGTCTTTAGATGGTCCCAAGAGCAACAAAACAAAACATGCTGCAGATCAGCCCTTCTCCTTTCTCTCTGTGCAAACACCTGCTTTGCTGCTGCTGCTGCTGTAATTACAAGCACCCTCTTGAAGATCTTTGGGTGAGTGTGCAGATGGGATCCTCAGAAAGCAGTGCACCACAGAGATGCAACTGAGGCCAGCAACTCAGTGAAACTTACTGTCCACTAAGTGCTGTCAAATGCAGACAGCAAAATTAAAAAGAGGAAAAATACCTTCTCCTCCTAAGGGTACTTACAACAATAATTGATACAACATTTTAAGATGAACTGTGATTTTCCAAGTTGACAGTGTACACACACTTTTAGGTCACATTGCCTTGAGGCATAGTTTTTAGAATTTTATAATAGATTCAAATTACATGTATATATATTTTATATGATACATCATCATAGAATGATCAATTCATCTCTTTAAACCAGTAAGGCACAGCATCAAAGGTGCAGGTTAATATGCACACTTTGGTAATCCTATTAAAATAACTTCTTTACCTATTAATCAACAGCAAAAATAAAGCAACTATCGGAAAGAAACTTTACATTGCATAAGAAATGGATGCTTTTAATTTGCACTTCATGTAAGATTATAATGAACAGAATTAATATCAACCAACCAATTTACGAGAAGGGTCTTTACTATATTTATTATATTAAAAAACAGTCAATCAGGATCCCAGTTATTCCTAGAATTATAGTACACTTTATCTATAAAAGTAGTTTTTAACTTGTTCTCCAATTGGTAAGATTCAAATCTGTTTACTAGCCTGTGGCCATGAGAATGCAGCTACTCAACAATGGCACAGTGAGCAACCTTCACTAGATGAAATGTTGACCAACAGTCTTTTGCAATAATTCATGTTACTGGATACATATTTCTTATTTTAAAAAGAAAACATTCAACATTATCTTTTTACTGAAGATTTGGCTTTGACACAGCGCTTTAAACCACAAAAGGGACCATTATCCCGTGACCACAATTCCACTCCGTTGACATTCATGAACTTACCTGGATGTATAGCTACGTGACCTCTGGACTATATAGTGAAATACAGAGTGTTTTATTTCTTCTAACCTTTCAGCTTTTACTTCTGCTCCATCTCCTGGATTTATGAAAGCACCTCTGTTTAAGAGAGCACTTAAGCACGTGTTTAACTTTCCTTACACTTTTCGCATTTCTCTATTCAAGTCACTGGGATTTAAACAAGTGTTTAAGTGGTTTCCTCAATTGAGGGCAATACTTATTTGTATTATATGAAGCATTTACAGTGTGTGTCTGTGTAAGACAGACAGGCAGATGCAATAAAATGACAGCCACTAAACTACTTCTCAATAACATTAAAGATTTAAAAACTATTTAAAACTATTGCCCCCCCCAATAACCTCAAGAAACCCACAAAACTATATGAGAATTGTCAAACATTTTCCAGTTCAGCTTCAGTAAATGAAAGAAAATCTGAAATCAATGTTTTTATTACAAACACTAAGGGAAGAAGAATGTAGATAATGGCGCCAACCAATGGCTTCTAAATGGAGGATCAATATCTCATACTATTTTACAAAAAGAAATAAAACCCCACTGTTGTAATGATGTGAAAGGGATCACATCATTACAGATCAGGTTACCAGTTTGATCTGATGTTTTAAACAGACTATAAATCTGACTATAGCCATTTCTAAATCTAAATCACAATTGTTAAAGCCAGAGAATAAAAAAAACCATATGACATAAATATTGAGTACAATCCCACCAATTCCACACAAATCTTTTAAAGCAGACACATAACTAGTTGACACTTAATTACAAAGCAGTGTTTTTGTGTTGCACTATATCATGTTGAATTACTAGATTAAATGATCTGCATTACCTTACCTGATACATTCCAACTCCAATGTGCTTGGGCTCAATTTTCACAAGCTCAGCTAATGGGTCTTGTACACGTCTAGCTATGGAAACTGAAAAATAGAAGTAGAAAACAACTGTGGTTTTATGTAAAGAGCAATACCGCATAATTACTTTTGTTAGTATTTTTTAGTGTTGTAGATATTTAATCTCTCTTTTTTTCCTGGAAAAAATCCATGTGAATGCTTTAACTGAGATAAAATGTTTTATTACAAATGAAAGCAGCACAAAGTTATCAAGACACATTCTTTTCTCAATCTTTTCCTCATTGTTAGAAATATAAGCGGAAATCTATACTTACTGAACTTTTTTTTTTAATAATTCAAATACCTAAAATGAACACATACCACTGCATCTCGATGTTCATTTTCATAGGCCTATTAGCTAGCTGGCTTTTGAATCCAGTTTCAATTACTCTGAGATAATGACATATACAGATGAAAAGTTTATTTTTATATAAAAATGATTTCATACTAAAAATGGGAATGACATTTTCTGTAACTAAATTCTGAAATTTCTTCTGAATCTGAGTTGTAGAAATTTAAATGACATTATTGATGTTTGTAGATATTTCTCTTAAAAGTGAAAATTTAACTCTGATTCGTTACATTAGTTCTCCACAACATAAAAGTCTCATTGTACCCTGTACATGTGTAGTTAAAAATCTATTAATTAAATTTTAAATGATCACTTTGAAAATGTACTGGGTAGCAATATCAGGATACGTTTATCATAGAATCATAGAATCTCAGGGTTGGAAGGGACCTCAGGAGGTCATCTAGTCCAACCCCCTGCTCAAAGCAGGACCAAACCCAATTAGATCATCCCAGCCAGGGCTTTGTCAAGCCTGACCTTAAAAACCTCTAAGGAAGGAGATTCCACCGCCTCCCTAGGTAACCCATTCCAGTGCTTCACCACCCTACTAGTGAAAGTTTTTCCTAATATCCAGCCTAAACCTCCCCCTCTGCAACTTGAGACCATTACTCCTTGTTCTGTCATCTTCTACCACTGAGAACAGTCTAGATCCATCCTCTTTGGAACCCCCTTTTAGGTAGTTGAAAGCAGCTATCAAATCCCCCCTCATTCTTCTCTTCTGCAGGCTAAACAATCCCACTTCCCTCAGCCTCTCCTCATAAGTCATGTGCTCCAGCCCCCTAATCATTTTTGTTGCCCTCCGTTGGACTCTTTCCAATTTATCCACATCCTTCTTGTAGCGTGGGGCCCAAAACTGGACACAGTACTCCAAATGAGGCCTCACCAGTGCCGAATAGAGGGGAATAATCACGTCCCTCCATCTGCTGGAAATGCCCCTACTTATACAGCCCAAAATGCCGTTAGCCTTCTTGGCAACAAGGGCACACTGTTGACTCATATTCAGCTTTTCGTCCACCGTAACCCCTAGGTCCTTTTCTGCAGAACTGCTGCCCAGCCATTCGGTCCCTAGTCTGTAGCAGTGCATGGGATTCTTCCGTCCTAAGTGCAGGACTCTGCACTTGTCCTTGTTGAACCTCATCAGATTTCTTTTGGCCCAATCCTCTAATTTGTCTAGGGCCCTCTGTATCCTGTCCCTACCCTCCAGCGTATCAACCACTCCTCCCAGTTTAGTGTCATCTGCAAACTTGCTAAGGGTGCAGTCCACACCATCCTCCACATCGTTGATGAAGATATTGAACAAAACCGGCCCCAGCACTGACCCTTGGGGCACTCCACTTGATACCGGCTGCCAACTAGACATGGAGCCATTGATCACTACCCGTTGAGCACGACCATCCAGTCAGTTTTCTATCCACCTTATAGTCCATTCATCCAGCCCATACTTCTTTAACTTGCTGGCAAGAACACTGTGGGATACTGTATCAAAAGCTTTGCTAAAGTCAAGAAATAGCACATCCACTGCTTTCCCCTCATCCACAGAGCCAGTTATCTCATCATAGAAGGCAATTAGGTTAGTCAGGCATGACTTGCCCTTGGTGAATCCATGCTGACTGTTCCTGATCACTTTCCCCTCCTTTAAGTGGTTCAGAATTGATTCCTTGAGGACCTGTTCCATGATTTTTCCAGGGACTGAGGTGAGACTGACTGGCCTGTAGTTCCCCGGATCTTCCTTCTTCCCTTTTTTAAAGATGGGCACTACATTAGCTTTTTTCCAGTCATCCGGGACCTCCCCCAATTGCCATGATTTGTCAAAGATAATGGCCAATGGCTCTGCAATCACATCGGCCAACTCCTTTAGCACCCTCGGATGCAGTGCATCCGGCCCCATGGACTTGTGTTCGTCCAGATTTTCTAAATAGTCCCGAACTATTTCTTCCTCCACAGAGGGCTGGTCACCTCCTCCCCATACCGTGCTGCGGAGTGCAGCCGCCTGGGAGCTGACCTTGTCTGTGAAGACAGAGGCAAAAAAAGCATTGAGTACACTAGCTTTCTCCACATCCTCTGTCACTAGGTTCCCTCCCTCATTCAGCAAGGGGCCCACACTTTCCTTGACTTTCTTCTTGTTGCTCACATACCTGAAGAAACCCTTCTTGTTACTCCTAACATCTCCGGCTAGCTGCAACTCCAAGTGTGATTTGGCCTTCCTAATTTCACTCCTGCATGCCTGAACAATATTTATATACTCCTCCCTAGTCATTTGTCCAATCTTCCACTTCTTGTAAGCTGCTTTTTTGTGTTTAAGACGAGCAAGGATTTCACTGTTAAGCCAAGCTGGTCGCCTGCCATATTTACTTTTCTTTCTACACATCGGGATGGTTTGTTCCTGCAACCTCAATAAGGATTCTTTAAAATACAGCCAGCTTTCCTCGACTCCTTTCCCCCTCATGTTATTCTCCCAGGGGACCTTGCCCATCAGTTCCCTGAGGGAGTCAAAGTCTGCTTTTCTGAAGTCCAGGGTTTATACAGCAACTGTCAACCTAAAAACCACCCAGAGTGTATTAAATAGCATGTACACAGAAAGTATCATTTTTCTACACATTGGGATGGTTTGTTCCTGCAACCTCAATAAGGATTCTTTAAAATACAGCCAGCTTTCCTCGACTCCTTTCCCCCTCATGTTATTCTCCCAGGGGACCTTGCCCATCAGTTCCCTGAGGGAGTCAAAGTCTGCTTTTCTGAAGTCCAGGGTTTATACAGCAACTGTCAACCTAAAAACCACCCAGAGTGTATTAAATAGCATGTACACAGAAAGTATCATTTTCAAAAGAGCCTAAGTCACTTAAAAGTCCAAGCCCCATTGACTTTCAATGAGACTTAGGCTTAAACTGGAGCTTTGGTGCTCTGGAAAATTTACCTAGCATCTCAGTTAATTTGATTTAGTACTGATTAAGTACTGATTCGTGATTGAGAATGCCAGGCTGCAAATCAAGAGACAGTACAGAGGACAAAACTGGCTGCCACATTTATGAAATAACTAATTATACCCAGGAAGGAAGATCTTACCAAAATCAACCTCTATCCATATTGCTGGAACCTAAGAGCTGTTGTTGTAGCCAGCCCCTCACATACTGAGCTCTCAGGGTTGGCATCTACTTGCAAAACCTGACTCTTGGGCTAACTACGTAGGCATTGCTCCCTCCCATCCACAGCAAACAGAAAAGTCTTGCCCGATGATGTTAAAATGTGTAAGCTCCCTCTTCACCCCAGCATGACTGCTCAGAGAAGACAGGTTGCTTGATTTAGCTGCTCCTATGAACTATCCCTTGTTGGTAAGATTTAGGTATGGAAATCGTGACATGGAATACCATCGTGCAAGATGTTCCATGAATATCGAAGTGCAGATCCAGGCCTTCAAGAATGGCAGAAATATGCATGTAGGGCAAACTTACCCATGGAAGGCTGGAATTTGGTGGGTTACCAGCACAAAATTCCTTCTCAAGACTAAACCCAATGGTTCCTGATACTACACTATGCAGAACCAGATAATGAGCCAGTAAGACATAGCAAAGCACCTCCTTATAAAATATCAAAATCATTCATCAGTGTTCCAACCATAATACACAGAGAATTTGAAGAAATGAAAGGCTGAACAGAATTGCCTACTAGGACTCAGCATGTTAGTTAAATGGATATCAGCAGGTCATGTGCAGTAATCAGTAAACAGGCCTGTCTGCACCTGAGGCCCCCTACAGGCCATGAAGGTTGAATTTACAATCGTGGCCAGGGCCTTTCCCTCCATCCCCACCAAGAGGCTGGTCTGACAATCAGGGATCACTGGGTCACAGGGATGCTTCCGAGACACTCCCTGTGCCAACAGCCAAGAGGTGAACATAAGAATGGCTGTACTGGGTCAGACCAAAGGTCCATCCAGACCAGTATCCTGTCCGACAGTGGCCAATGCCAGGTGCCCCGGAGTGAGTGGACCTAACAGTGGACCTGATCAAGTGATCTCTCTCCTGCCATCCATCACTCACAGTGGGTGGCCTAGTAATCACAACAACCAAAGATTCCCTCGATGCAAAGTAGATCCTTCAGGAGCCAGGTAAGCTGGTATTAAGCTGCACCACCAGTGCAGCACAAAGCAGTTTAATGCACTAGAGAATCAGTCCTGATATGTGGTTATAAATAAACCCTGTAGTGTACTTGCCATAAGGGAGCAAATATAGTTTGTTTTCCATTATGAACCCAATAAGACTGTAATAGTATAAACCTAGAAAATATTTTCAAACTAGTGTTTTCGTTTTTATGACAAATTAAATTAGTTATTATGTAATGACTGTTATTTTTATTCAGATAGGGTCTCAGGGCCCCAATTGGGGCTAGTTGGTTATTCTGCTAGGCAATGTACAAATACATAGAAATCGATACTTCTTGTCCAAAAGAGGTGACAAAGTAAACAGACAAAAACAAAAAGGGGGGGGCGGGGGAAGAGATACAAGCAAATGGTCAGGATAAAATCCATGGTCTCTTATTGGTAGATGAGGGTCAGGGTGGTGGGGTAACAGGGTAGGAAGGGAGGGAAGAGAAGATGTATGGACAGAAAGTGCCTGATAGAGACAGGAAGGAGGAGGAGGAAGACTGGTGATTGCAGGAAAGATCAAAGGGGGTGGAGGGAAAAAGGTCCAAGAGTAGATTTCAGTTGTGGTGTCACATGGCAGAGGGTTTGAAGGGCAGCCCTCGGAGAGGCTGCGGGTGCTTCACCTGCTGTGGATGTAAAAAGAGGAGAAGAAAGGCAGAACAGGAGAAGGCTGTCCACAGCTGATCTGGGCACATTCCAAGAGCTATGGCTTAAAATTATATTTGGGTCATTAATATCTTTTTTCCCCAATGGCACATTTACTGGCATAATAGAAAAACAGTGAATAATGCGAATGTTCAAATTAACAGTTTACAGGAGCACAAAAATTTTTACACACATCTTTAAATAGCAACTACCATTATTATAGGCTGACAAATAATTCATAAAGTTTCTGAAAAGAACTTTATTACACAATGATGCTTGAAGCCAATATAGCAAACTTAATGCCTACTTGTTTCCCTCTTATGGAAGACTGGTATATCTTCCAGTGAACGTAATGTTAACTGTACATTTTATTTTTTATCAAAGGGCGGGTGATACAAATCTTTGAATGTGAAGTACCTGATGCACATTCAAAGATTTGTATCACCCCCACTTTGATAAAAAATAAAATGTACAGTTAACATTAAGTTCACTGCTCGGTCATGTAATACTTTTCACATCCTTTATTATTATAGTTTTAACATAAGCTGACAATGCGAGCTTCCAGGCTAGGCTTAGAAAGCACTATACCGGTGACATCTGATCTGCCTGTTTTTCTATCACAGAAGTAGTGAATTCAAAGGCGCTCTCATATGAATTCAAAGGCTCTTGTCAAAATCACAAAAGGTTAATCAGTGCAAGTGCTCTAGATTACAACAGAAATGCCTTCCTATAATAATTACTCATATAATTACCAATTGAAGCGCCTGTGCTACATACAGATCACTAACAGGCTTTAAAGTTGGCAGAGCTTCACAGGAGCATAAAACTAAAAATAAATAAAATCAAAATGACTTTATTGCAAAATAGAAAAGATTTACTTTAAACTATTTTATACTACTGAATACATACATCGATATAGTGTAAGTCTTTCAACAAGTCAAGTTTAAGGAAGACCGCTCAATTTCTATACAACCGTTTGACATAAGCGTTCCCTAACCACAGAAAAACTAATCAATATGGAATAAATTTGCATAAGTGTGTTTTTAGAGAGCAAAGAATCTGAGCGCAAAAATTTGCCACAGTCTATCATTCATCTAACTATACCTATATAAAATAAACAAATGGACACAGGATAGTCACTGCTAGAGGAAGGACAAGAGTTTTTTTGAAATTTCTCCCTGGACCCAATTTTAACATTTTATAAACCTTGAAACCTTCTTTTTTTTTGTAAAAGCTTTGCTGATAACAGTACTAGCATGTCTCTGCAGGGTTTCTGCCCTGGAGGTAGGCCCTGATCCAGCAAAGCTCTTAAGCACATCCATACATGGGAATCAAAGAAACTATTCACATGCTTAAAAGTTACATAGATGCTTAAGTGTTTTCCTGGATTGGGGCCTTTGTGGGAGTCATGGGAAATGTGGAGGACAAAGACCAACCAACAGATTATACAGCTTGAAGAAGAAAATGGAGAGGACACAACTCCTAATGCCACAATGGCACAGAACTGTGAAAATCTCCACGAAAGCCTCAGCTCTACCCCAGAATTTTTGTAACTGAGAAATAAAATAGAAAGTATACTATGAAAAGTGTATGAAGACCCACACCCTTGTGTGGCATGCACCAACTCTCCTACCCGAACACAAGAATTGTGTCTAAAGTGTCTATATACAGATGTCAGAGTAATGGACTTCCATGATACTGATCCTTTAAGGGGGGCAGCAATTTAAGGCCCCAATCCTGCAATCCGATCTACATGTGTGGACTCTGGCACCAGAGCAAAGTCAACAGGGCTCTCCATGGGTGCAAGGTCTGCCAATATGGACCACCAGGGCCAGAGAGAGTAAAACAGAAGCACTGGGGTGGGGGGGGGGGGGGGGGGGAGAGAGAGAGGAGTCCTCATTCCCCATACAAAAGGAAATCACAAACTTTATTTAAAAAAAATATGAAGCAATATAGTTTAATTACCAAAACTGACAAAGTGGTTTTAAGTGTGCATTCTAGGAGTGAATAAAAAACATGCATTTTTAGAACACTTATATGGCGACTCATTCTCCATATCTGAAGTTATTAAAGGATATTTCATTTTTGCTCAGAAAATATAAATGACATTCTCTGATGGCCATGCAGCAAAATAAAATAAAATTAAATTAAATAAAAAATTAAAATTTCAATTAAAATAAAATAAATCAATTTTCTCTTAAAATGTCAGCCAGGTCAAACATGCAGGAGATTTGAAATACCATTGTTAAAATACAATTGTCTAACTGAAGTAAAACTATGTGAAGAAAACTTTTTGAAATAAAACATGAAACCTTTTTACTCTTTGATTTTAAGCAGCATTGTAACTTCAACATTGCACTGTTTTTCATTCATCAAAAAATATAATCACGCAAACTGCATAAAGGCTGATGCAAAACCTCTTCAAAATTGCCAATTATGAACAAAATATTCATTGCAACATTTGAAATTACAGTAAAATATTCTGCTGCCATGCAGGAAAGCAATATGAAAATTAAGACCTTAAGGAGAGAAATGGGGCTAGGTTGCACACTGGATTTGACATACATTCTTTTCACCTCTGAATGTCTGAGATAAGATACAGAGAAGGTATAGATATTGAAATGCTGTCTTATTATTCAGATATCTTATAGCACTTTGCAAGACGGTGATGTAACAATAGTCTGATGGTCTCAATCCACTACATACTGGATATTTGACATGACTCAGCCACCACATAGTTTAGTATTTTTGCCAGTCTCCACTGAGGTGCACTGACAGTGCTGTGGGGCAAAACTTTGCACAGTAGCTGCTTGCACAACTCAAGCTAATAATATCACCTCACCTCTAGTCCACAAGACATTAAAATAATCCTTTATCATCCAGTTACACACAGACACACGAGGAGAGTTCACCTTCTCACAATTCCCATCTTTAGACCAAACTAAAGGCAATGTTTTAACTTCTTTATCTAGGCCTCACATTCCCTAAAACTTCCTTTTTGCTAATATTTGCCATCGCAAGTGTGAAAGTAGAATGAATTATATTGTAATTATAATTCATTAAAGAAATGCTGCTTGAAGGGTTTGTTGAAATATAGTTGTCAGGAAGAGAAACATTAAGGAGTGAGAGACAATGGGTCCTCAAACTAATTAACTTAGAGCTCCTACTGAGCTAGGAGATTGGTAAATGTTAGTATGCAATAAGATACGTATGTATATTTGTCAGTTTCTGCTTCCTTTTGTCTCGTATGTTAAATTGGCTTTCCCTTATCTGTTTAAATAAGTTAGCTTGAGCCTTTGCATGGGACTCACATATCTGGGTGCATTTGCAAAGCGCTTTGCTAATAAACAGAGTGGTCTGACAAATTTTGTGAGTCTTGAATCTGACTTTGACACAAGCAATATGTATTGTTCCCATAGATCAGAACTGAGATAACTTTCACTTCCTACTACTCAGCCAAATCTTCAAGCATCTCAGGAAAAATCCCTAATGAGTGAAAATTGCAGGATTTGGCCCTGAGAGTAGAAGAAAGATGTATTTTTCCATTATGGCAGTTAACAGTGACTGGGATGTTTCAGGTGTCAGGTCCAAGAATAGACAGTGGTGGGACATTTTTCATTGAGGGCCCTTAATTATGCTACCTGCCACCCCTCATTTCCAGCCAGAATTAGAATATGATGGCATACAAGGAGCAGCATAAATGCACCCTGTTTAAAGGCACACCAATAGGAATCTAGTCAATTTCAAAAGAAAATGAACTAAAAAACGTTCGTGGCCATTATACCTGCCTCTGTATCAACTTGTCAATTTTTGTGGTTTTACAACTGCATTTTAAAATATTGGTTTCTTTCCTGAATTGCTGTGCAAGATCCACACAGACAACAGGGAAACTGACTGACTATAGATGGGTAAGCCACGAAACTGACTGTACACAGAGTGCTGCCAAATGCACTAAGAGAACACAAACTGCGAGAGGGAGAAAAATATTTCTCTCTGATTTCTTTCATTTTCAGTGACCTTAAGCATTGCTTGTAATAATAAGAACTAAAACATTTTCATCCAGAAATGGGAGTTTTAAGTTGATGACATTCCTTTAAAAACATGGGTCTTTATATAGGGCTAAAAATGTGTCCCAGGCAATAACTATGATGATTTGGCCATCCTCTATGAGTGGGAGCATTTGTTTAAGTTGTTATAGAATATGAGGCTTCCAGATGCAAAGGCAATGGGTTTTTACAAATGCTTATATAAATAAATGTATGGCAACCACAAACTATTAGGCTATAATTGTTTTCAGCTTAAATTTTGTCATAAATGAGAACATTCTGTATTTTTATTTTAAAACCTCAGTATTTTGTTCTTGGTGAAACATGCTACTACAAAAACATTCAAGTAACCAAAAAAAAAAAAAAAAAAGTGAACTCAATTTAAAAGATACTAAGATAATTAAAAAACCAACTAGCAATTTCATCAGTAATTACTATCATTATATCACCCAATGATAGGTATGGGAACATTCTAACATATTTAAATCTTTTTTATAAAGCTTATTATTGTGTTCAAGATCAGTTACTCTCCATAAGGATCTGCAATAATGTTTACTCAGTGATCGATTTTTCAGGTTTCCTGAGTCCTAGAAGCTTTCTATCCTGTTGACCTGAATTTCACCCTCTTAGTAAGGGATACAGTAAAATGTACAGTAGTCTTTTCATTAAGCATTCTTTCTAAGTAGGCCAGGATTTGTGACACAGTTTTGAATTCTAATATATCTTCTCAGTGGGTTTTAAATATGTAACTTATTTAAGCAACTGCTCAACAGCTGTATCTCATCCAAAATTATTTGGTGGCAAGCTGGCAGGTTTTTGTTTTAAAAAGTTGTATTTTAGTTTAGTTTTAACTCAATCAAACTGATAACCTGTTATTTGCTTAAGGTTAATAGAAGATTGTCATTCATTATTTCAACACAATACAGAAATCTCTAAAGACATCATGAATGAAAAAAAGAATTTTAACAAAAATGCTTATACATATTTTATATATAAAAAATAATAAATCCTTACACAAGTTGAGTGAAAAATAACATAGGACTTATCTGAAAGTAACATTTTACTCAGAAATAGACATTCAATAAAAAAAAACTTCCTATGCCTGAGTATTAAGCATTTCTGAATTGATATTTTATAGGATATCACCATTTTTATTCAGGGTGAGATGGGGATGAAACAGCATTGGCTGTTTTTTTTTTAATTGAAGCCTGACATGACTGATTGTTACTCAATTCCTTGAAGAATCTCATTAGATGGTGCTAATTCAAAAAGGTTTTTCTTCCCTCATCTGTTCAAACAGGCAACTTAAAAGAAAAAATGTGCCAGTGCACATTTTACAATAAAACTGGCATTAATTTATTACCATTATTACTAAAAAGTAAAACTTTCACAATGTTTTGTACTTAAGAAAGTTATTCGGTGATGTCAACAATAAAATATTAATCTTTTCCAGGTGACCACAGCGTATCCTATGCTATATATTAAGAAACAGTGGGTAGTCTTGAGGGTTCAGTGAATAGCATAGCACACTGCCACACATAAAACTCAAGTTCAAGAGTAGCCTTGCCTCTATTGCTCATTCAGCTGGCAAGGGCCGGAAACATCACAGAAATGAGAGAGACAGCCTCCAAGGGGAGAGGTATGTGCAGGAAGGGAAGGATGCTACTTCCATCATTCCTTCACACTAGTGGGAGCTTGTTTTGCAACAGTCTGCAGTAATGTTGCACTTTTGGAAAAGGCCTCTTCCAACTCTCCCAGATGACTGAAGGGTGTGATGGGATTATGCCATGAAAAACACAACCCAAAAGGAAAAGGCCAGTGGAACCGGTCTGCAAAATTCCGAGTCACGCAGGGACATGAGAAACACCTAGGCATGCACCGAAGCAAATGCCAACAAGGTAGAAGACAGGCACTTCAAGTTAATCTGAGCACCATACCATTACAAAAAATATACAAGTGTCCATTCGGCCACATAGGTTAGCCTACACAAAAGTACATGGCATGTTGCTGATGAGAGGAACATACAGAAATATCTCGCATTGATGGAAACGCTGACCCAAACAACAGGCAGACAAGGCAATATTCCCTAGCCCAGGAAGGACAGGCCCTGCAAGGCCCTGCTCCTTTTAAGTCCAGTGGTGTGGCTATGGGGGCACCATCAGCAGAACAGACAAGCTGACATTCAAGTGGGCGCCTGACTATGCTGCTCAAAACAGCTAAGTCCTCTGTTCAAAGGCTAATAACACCAGTGCAAACCTTAAGGGGGGGCTATACTGGAGCCCTACAGCCATGCCTGGAGGCTTGGGAATTAATGCCATCTGCTTTCACACACAACCATGCCTGCACAAAGCTCAACAATATGGGATTGCATCCACAGTGACAAGGAAGTAAAGACTGACAAACACTCTGTATCTAAAGCTGCAGATCAAATGAATCCATTTGTCATATTGGCTCAGTCATTCCCACTTAAAAGCACAAAGCCATTCAATAGTAATTTAAAAAACTCTTACATTCCTACAAGCTTCTTCATATAATGAAAATACTATAGGGCATTTCAAACAAAGCCTGTATCATACTGCTCAATACTGAAGTAGAATGTGTGTGCATTGTGGGTACAATTCTTAGGATTCCCATTCACTGCAGGATCAAGTTCAATGGTATTTATAAATCTCCAACAGTCATGCTCCAGCTAATGCCAGGGACCTGCAGCTCTACCTCCTTACCTTCTGCCTCTGCTCATCTAGACTGGATCTCCTCTTTGACCCTCTACAGTGTGGAATTCCTGACATCTGGAGCAACTTTCCTGACCCTCCCTGCCCAAAGACCCTCCAACTCATGTCAAATTTCAGATGGAAAAAGAAATCATGTATTTTCTCCCACTCTATTATAATTAAGTGGATTATTAAACACTATAAATCTTCTTGATAATATAGTTTGCATGAAAGAGGCAATACAATACAATTTTATTTTGTTCTGCATTATAATTACTCTCATATGCTCCAAAAACAGCTGATGCCATGTACTTGAGTCAAAAAAGTTTATAATATATACAGTTGATTTCTCCATATTCTATGTCTCTAAACCTGTGTAACTCACACCTGCTCTCTGTTATCCGCCGTTGCTATTTACTGACTCTAAAGCATTGGGGAAGGTTTAACCATACGACTTTTGCATGATAAAGTTTTTGAAAAATGACCTCTTTTCAGCAGCCGAAGGGGAGTGGTGCTCTTTTAAGAAAATGAAGAAATTAGCTCAAGTAGACATCAAGGCACTATGTCCCACACATCTGAGCATCAAATGATTTTACTTTCCTTAAGATAAAGTCAGAAGAAATTATATTGTCTCCTATCTTTACCTTCCATTTGTTGGGCACTATGACAGCTCTGAACTGTACATCTCTATCTTTAACAGCACCCAAGGGTACTAGCCCCTGTAGCACGACAGTCTCAGAGTCCCAACAAGCCTATAAGGTTTTCTCTTGCAAGGGAAAGTGCAAATGGTTTGCTGAACTTTGAGCGTACAATAATCCAATGTATTCTGCCCTGTGGAGAGAAGACAAGCAGATGGGATTTGACAATGCGAAGCCGAGCTGCGTTAGCTGACCTTTTGCTCTCCGAGACACTCTATCCTCAGAAATCATTCTTTAAAGCAGTGCCTTTTCAATATCATACCTGAAAATAGAATACAACACATATTCTCACTCTCTTGGTACTGAATGCCTGTGCAAAATGTAACTTTAGTTTATTTAAATATTTGCAGCTCACTCTCCTGCTAACTGGGAGACACGACTATGAAGTCAAACACAGGATCCCAAGCCCTGACAGGCTGAGACGAAGATGGGTGTTTCTTTTATGCACGGTAATATGGAAATCAAAATGCATTGATCTTGCTTAAGCAGGTAAATACAACATTAAAAAGTGCCTCATTGCACTAAGCGCAACATTAACTTAGTGCTTCACTGCACTAAGTAGTACAGACAAGCTTTAGTATGGTGATCTCCTCTGACAGGGGGTAGTATAGATGTCCTTGTCTGTAAACGGTAAGTGCCCTTTCCTATCCTACCCATGTCTAAAGAAATCTTCATACTATGGCTTGTCTGTATTAATTGCATAAATTGGTGCAATGGAGCACACCACGTTCTTTATTTTGGTTTTAAGTGGTTAAGAAATAAGAAAGTAAAGTGACTGCAAAGAAAGACATTTTTATCAGTACGGTAAAAAAACTTCAAATGAAATGTAAAACCTTGAAATTGAAGCATTCCTAAATTAGAATTACCGTTCCCCAACACACAATCAGAGCTGCTACATAATCTTACTTCACAGCAGCAATTCTCTCTCTCTCTCAACCTTCATGCCACAATTTATCTCTAGGACTCAGCAGCACTGCTGTTGCTTAAAGTTATTATAAAACATTAATTTCATCAGAGTTTCCCCCCCTTTGGTTAAGCACAGTAGTTGAAACAAATATTCCACTTGATCAACTGCTTTCTACATTACACAGCTAATCAGGGACCACTCAACCTAGACATTTTTATCTGCAACAAACATAATATACATCCTCTCCTCCACCCCACTCCCCAAACAACCACCACCAAAAAAATCAATGCCGAGTGGTGTGTAGCTAACAAGATTTTCAACGGTCCAGGAACTAGACAAATCCCTGTTTTACAGTAAGCCAAATAGTTGTACTTCATAATAAAGTAAAACGACAAACTGAGTTTGTATGCTGCCTTGATGTGCCACTGCTTCATGATGTAGATGTGTACTCTGATTCCAACAGAACAAAGAGACCGTAAAATAAGTATTAATATAAAAATCCCAGTTTAAAACAGCCTTAAAAATCTATACTTAAGATTTTATTCTGTGAAGAGCACAAGACGACCCCTGGCCCCCCCAAAAGGCCAAAAAATATATTTTTACGTCAATTGAATCCTATCTGGAAAAAACTGTTTGAAATTTTACATACACATGGTAATGTTATTGATTTTAAAGTTTACCAGGTTTTAAGTAGTACTACCAGAACACTAAGCTTACCTGCCCATTCCAACCATAAAATTCAAAGGAAATCTACTATAAGAGATGACAACATTTTGAAAGCTTGGTTAGGGTTTGCCTAAGGACTATGCATGTCACATTTCTGAACTCCAGATTGTGCAGAAAAAATATTGCACTGGAATACAGTAAAAAGTGTAAAATTGGTTAAACAGAGACACTGCGTAATCACAGGTATTATTTATGCACAAACAACATAATAGTTGATGGTCAGTGTCAACAATGGAGAAGCCCATCCCTTGTTAAATTATATATCACTTTTATAAATCAGCCCCTCAGGCAAAAATCAAAGAAGCGAGATGTATCTTACATGGTGCCCTAAAGGTCAACAGACTCTGACTTTAATAGGCTAATGGAAACAGGAAGTTCCAGAGCCAAGAGCCCTCCTCTGAGGTTGCTGTACCTCTAGCCCCAGACACTGAAATCTAGGGATGGTTGGATAGAAAACCCCAGATGACTTGAGTTGCAATAACAGCACATGATCAGAGAGGCAGGAGGACCTAAATCATGAAGAGCGTAATGGATCAGGGTCAACAACCTAAATTACACCCAAAAACAAGAAAGAAACCAGTACTGTTTATCAGAAAATTGATTTAATATGGCATCTGTAGTTCTTCTAGGCAAACACACAGTAACATTCAGCACCAGCTTTAGCTTCCAAGTGGCCCCCAAGGTTTATCCCATATGGAGTGCATTTCAGTAATCCAGTCTGAAAGTCGTAAGAGAATAAATAACTGATAAAGACACAGAAAGTACAGTCAGAATCACCTTACTAGGCTCACATGAAAACAGGTGATTTGACTACAAAATCCATCTGACATTTCAGGGATCAGAAGCATCCCTACATTGCAAACACCGTGATGAAAGGGTGTGTAAACCCATTCAATCCTGAGGAAAGACAGAAGGCGTATCATACCCTCAAGATGTTTCATCCAACCCACCACAATCGCCTCCATCCTGTCAAGTCTGAGATTCAGTCAACATGCCCTCATAAAAGTTACCACATCAGCCAGGAACTAGAAGAGTAAAGACACTACACCATCTGTGTTCCCTGACAAAAAAAAACCAACCCCAAAAAACCCACAGTCATTAAAATGGCTTGGCTTCTGCATACTGATGGTAGCTTGACCATATCACTTCAGCAGGTGATTCCAGCAATAGACAAAGGTTAGGAGTCCATGCTGATCATTTTAGGCTTGTTAGCAGTTTTTGATACCATTTATCTGCCTTTGGACCCTCGCAGAGCCGAATAAACTCCCCGAGGTTGATATAGCACATATCCTCATTTACTCCCAATCCTCTTCTGTGCAGGTTGTGGGGATTTATTTTGGTACACATCAACCCCTTGTTCTGCATGGATACAAAGGAGTTGGAAGAGATAATAGCTCATTTTCTATCATGCTCAAGCCAAATCCCACACCAAAATAGCATCGCCACAACATTCTTAAAAACCTTAATAAAAGCTGATAGAACAATAATTCAGTTCTTGACCCATCTATTTGGCCAATTAATGCCAAATGTAGTAGCGTTTTGGCTAAGTGAACATTCATCCGTTTATTCATTTATAAGAAATGAATAATAAAACATTTTCAGTAAGGATAGTTGTATTACATTTTGAAGTGGGAATTCAGAACTTAGTGAGAATAAAGATAAATTTAGACAAGCAGTAGTTGTTTAGCAGTACCATAAGTGTGCTTAATAAAATACATAAGATGTGAAAGTGAATTCTCCTATAAAATGCACTCTCTTATATTTTTTACATTCATATAGCTCATGGGCAGACACAGGTCTACTCCCTTTATTTCAAAAAAATGACCGCTGCTATCTACTTTGTATTGAGAGAAATGTTAAAGTGGCAAACTGTATTAAGATCACAGCTATCTCACACAATATGTCTGCAGTACCTCTTATCTTAACTATAAATGTCACACTTCATCATGCAGCTGTCAGCTTCTTTTAATGTACTAAACTCCATTTTGTATACAGAGAACCTAACATGATGTAACGTAACAATTTAAAAAAAGTTATCTTTGACACCATATTATCAGATGTGCACCAATACCAAACAAAAAAAATCCAAGATCACAAGAGGAAGATGCATTCAAGAGGGAAAAAGTAGAAAATGTAGTTTTATCAGTTACTCTGATTCTTTTTCAATACTATGCTTATATTATGTTGTGCTTCTCTTGAAAGTTAGCCATTTAATGCTAACGTTGTCCATGTCTTTGCTTGCGTAGTGCAGGGAAATATATTATAGATTTTTTTTTAAAAAAAAACCTCAAGAAAAGAGTCAACTAGATTTTAAAAGGCTGTATTCTCACATTTATAAACAAGTATTTAAGGTGTTGACTTCCATAAAACCTTGATATCCCACTGCAGTTTCAAGTGGATACAATCAATATTCTTCACTTTTTATCCTAAACTGACATGTAGCATTCCTGGGACTGTAGAAGAAGTGCTGCTTTTCAAACCAGAGATGGCTGCATTTCAATGGTGGGTGAAGCAATTTCTATATATTATAGAGAGATGTAATTCTCTACATAATTAACATTGAAGTTAGTCATCTATTAACAGACCTGCTTTTAACCCACTAGCTTTATCAAAACTAAGGCAAATTACCTGATATTTCACAGAATGCCATTTTTTCTTGAAAGAATCAGAAAAAATCAGGTGTGTTTTCGAGATTAAGGGCAGGTCTACACTACCCGCCGAATCGGTAGGTAGCGATCGACTTTTGGGGATCGATTTTTAACGTCTAGTGTAGACGCGATAAATCGATCCCTGATCGCTCTGCTGTCGACTCCGGTAATCCACCCCAACGAGAGGCGGAAGCGGAGTTGACGGGGGAGCGGCGGCAGTCGACCCTTCAGCGTCCTCACGGCACGGTAAGTCGAGCGAGGTACGTCGACTTCAGCTATGCTATTCACCCCCACCCTTAGTGTAGACCTGGCCTAAGAGAGTTTAAAAAACGAGGAACTTTCCTTCTGGAACATTTTCCTAATTTTTTTGTTTGTTTCTTTATATTTCTCTCTATATATTTCTCTATATTTTTTAATCATTGGTCTTGGTGGCGACAGGTGCCTTTCAGTAACAATAGTAATTTGGAAAGGTTTTGGAGTAGGGACAAATTATGGGTGACATCATTTACAAATAACATGGGGTTTCCATGTTCACTGTGCAGTCCATCCCTACCCTGACATGATGTTTACACACTCTGCAAGACCCCTGAAGGAATTAGTCACAAAGGAGTAAATTAGCATACAGGAAAAGGAGAGCCACACTGGATATGGCTACACTGCAATAAAACACCTGCAGCTGCTGTGTGTCAGCTGGCTCGGCTCGTGGGGCTTGGGCTGCTGAGCTATAAAACTGCTGTGTAGACATTTGGCTTGGGCTGGAGTGTGGGCTCTGAGACCCCATCAGGGGGGAGGGTCCCACAGTCTGAGTCTGAACATCTACACTGCAATTTTATGGCCCTGCAGCCAGAGCCCCGTGAACCCGTGTCAGCTGACACAGGGAGCCACAGGTGTTTTCTTGCAATGTAGACATACCCACTAAGAGACAAGGGAGTGGCCTGGGGAGGCAAGGGCCCAGGTAATAGTCTAATGACTGCTATTGTAATAAATCAACTTTATACACCACACAACACAACTCTTCTCCGTGGGGGAAGGGGGAGGAAGGAGGAAGAATCCACTTGGGGAGGCATAGAGTGTTCTATCCTTGCACATCTCGTAAGCTCCACATGGCCTACCTTTAACTAAGCTATTCCTAAACATTTTTTAAAACCTCAAGAAAGCTTGTGTCTCTATCCTTTCTTCTTGCAAATCCCTGTTGACGCAGCCAAGGCCTTGGTGGCAGACAGAACTGCTTCCTCGCCGATTGCGGCGTATGCAGACCCAGCGAGCAAAGGATGGCCCAAGTGTACTTTAGGCCATGCAGCCTTGCATCCATCTGCTCTGCAAAGAGGCCATTCCCATCAAACAGGAGATCTTGAATTGAGGCCTGCATTTCCTGGGACAAGCCAGGAGCTGAGCCTCATGACCACCACCAATGCAACCACCCTAGCCGCCAGGTTGGCCGCATCCCACACCATTTGGAGGGAGCACCTCGCTTCTGCAGTACCCTCCTCCATTGGGCACCAAACTCCTGGGCCAAGTCCTGAGGCAGGGACTCTTTGAACTTACGGAGGGATCCCATAAGTTGAAGTTGTAGCTGCACAACAGAGCCTGGTAGTTCGCCACCTGGAACTGAAGGCTGGCCGTTGAATAAACCTTCCTCCCAAAAAGGTCCAGCCTCTTGGTCTCTTTATTTTTGGTGGTCGAACTTCTGTGCCCGTTTGTTCTTTTCATTGGTCGCAGAGACAGCCAACGAGCTTGGAGGCAGGTGAGTATATAAATATCGAACCCCTGGAGGCAGGTGAGTATATAAATACTCGAACCCCCTGACGGGGACAAATTACTTTTTCTCAGCCCTCTTGGAGGTGGGAAGGATGGATGATGGGGTTTGCCAGAGGGCTATTTTTAAGACCCCATCATGCACTCATAGTGCAACACAGGCAGGGGTAGATGCCAAGAGCACACTGAACAGGGTGTCCGCCTGTTCGGCCATCTCGTCTACCTCCAAGCCCAAGTTCTTGGCCACCAGTCAAAGCAGGGCCTCGTGCTCTTTGAAGTTGTCCAGCGGGCTGGCACTCAAGGGCCCTGCTTCCGCCTTGTCTGGGGATGAGGAAGACGACTGGACCACCGGGGGAGGCCACGGAGCAACATCGCCTGAGGGGAAGGGAGTTTTGGGGTGGGCACTCACTCCTCTTCCCTGACCTCTGAGTGCACTTTGCACACTGAGCCTGGGTGCCACCAGTGCCGTCAGCTGCTGCTCTGAGGCAGCGAAGAGGGCACTGGCATGCCCCACACACTCCAGTAAGGTTACTTTGCTGGCCACTGGCCGTGTTACCAATACGGCATCACAGAGGTTGGCGCAGCCTCAGGTGCCCAATCACACCGGTGATGCCTCGGCGAGGGGCTGAATTCCCTCTCCATGCCGGACCTCTTCCGGTGAGCACAGTGTGGCTGTCGATGCCACATCTGGTGGCTAACCATCGCCACTGGAGACCGGCATTTTCAATAAGAGGATCAGTGCCGGGGGGCGGGTGGACCGGTACCGTGACAGAGACCATTCCCATGGTGCAGGGGAAGGGGATCTGAGCCGAGAAGACAACCAGAGGGAGGGTGACTAGTGCCAACGATACAGTGACCAGCACCTCCCCCTAGGCAATCCGCGTCGAGAGGGCAGAGACGGCGATCACAGTGCCGGTAATCTAGAGTGACCTGCAGAGGACCTGGGTTGCAAAGCTGGAGATCTGCAGTATGGAGACAGAGAGCGGTGTCTTGGCTCTGGGGATTGGCGGCGCTCACTTGCCTGCTGGGGCGGGCTTGACAGTTGGCTTGCCCTCATAGGGAGCCTTTGCCACTTCCTGTGACACACACAGCGCCAGCGGCACTGGTAGAGGCCTCTGCTCTCTGGGTGGCAGGAGAGCCTAGAAAGTCATCGGGCCCGCCACAAGCCTGGGTCCCCTACCTCTCCCGGGAGTTGGTGGCAGATCCCTTGGGGAGCTAGGGGCCCCAATTGGGGAGGCACGTCCAGGTGGCTCTGGTGTGGGCAGGTGGCTCATACTGGGTCCTTTGCCCAATACCCTGAGACCTTTCTTCCTTGGTGCTGGGGAGCGGTCTTTCTTGCCCGATGCCGGGGGTGCGCTACGCATCGAGGCCGAAGTGCTAGGGGTAGAGTACGGCTGGTAAGGCTCGGAAGACTGGCAGAGAGCAGCCTCCACGAGGAGGGCCCTCAGATGGATGTCACGCTCTTTCTGGATCCTGGATTGAAAGTTCTTACAGATGCGACACTTGTCCTTCACATGCCATTCCCCCAAGCATTTCAGGCAGCTGCTATGAGGGTCACTAACAGGCATGGGCCTGCTACAGTCAGAGCAGGGCTTAAAACCTGGAGATCAGGGTATGCCCCACATGGGGCAGAGTCCTTTGGGACTCTAACTTACAACTACTTAAACACTAACTACTATAAACAAACTATTTACAAGGCCCTAAGGATCAAATACAGTAGAGATGAAACCGCTAGCGCTTGGTAGGCAGGGAGGAGGTGCTCCAAATAACCACCATGGGTGGTAAGAAAGAACTGAGAGAGTGTAGGGTTGGCGGCGCCTAATATACCGACGCATGAGCGAGGCACTCAAGGGGCACCATAGCCGACCCTAAGGATATCACTACTAAGGCAAAAATCTCCGACGACCACGCACATGGGCACGTGCACACCTAGAATGGAATTGACATGAGCAAGCACTAGAAGAAGAATTTACAATTATGAAAATGGAAACACAGATAAAGTCATACAAAACAACTAGGGCTGTCGATTAATCGCAGTTAACTCACACGATTAACTAAAAAAAAATTAATCGTGATTAATCGCACTGATAATTTGTTTACATTTATGGGAGATAATGCTGCCCGCTTCTTATTTATAATGTCAACTAAAACTGAGAACAGGCATTCTCACGGCAGTTTTGTAGCTGGCGCTGCAAAGTATGTACATGCTAGATATGCTAAACATTTGTATGCCCCTTCATACTTCAGCCACCTTTCCAGGGGACATGCTTCCATGCTGATGATGCTCATTAAAAAAATAATGCGTTAATTAAATTTGTGACTGAACCCTTTGGGGGAGAATTGTACGTCTCCTGCTCGGTTTTACCTGCATTCTGCCATATATTTCATGTTATAGTAGTCTCGGATGACGACCCAGGACATGGTCGTTTTAAGAACATTTTCACAGCAGATTTGACAAAACGCAAAGAAGGTACCAATGTGAGATTTCTAAAAATAGCTACAGCTCTCGACCCAAGGTTTAAGAATCTGAAATGCCTTCCAAAATCTGAGCGGGACGAGGTGTGGAGCATGCTTTTAGAAGTCTTAAAAGAGCAACACTTGAATGCTTAAACTACAGAACCCAAACTACCAAAAAAGAAAATCAACCTTCTGCTGGTGCATCTGACTCAGATGATGAAAAGGAATATGCATCAGTCCACACTGCTTTGGATCGTTATCAAGCAGAACCCATCATCAGCATGGACGCATGTCCTCTGGAATGGTGGTTGAAGCATGAAGGGACACATGAATCTTTAGTGCATCTGGCACGTAAATGTTTTGCAACGCTGGCAACAAAAGTGCCATGCGAACGCCTGTTCTCACTTTCAGGTGACATTGTAAACAAGAAGCAGGCAGCATTATCTCCTGCAAATGTAAACAAACTTGTTTGTCTGAGCGATTGGCTGAAGTAGGTTTGAGTAGACTTGTAGGCTCTAAAGATTTACATTGTTTTATTTTTGAATGCAGTTATTTTTTGTACATAATTCTACATTTAACTTCAACTTTCATGATAAAGAGATTGTACTACAGTACTTGTATTAGGGGAACTGAAAAATACTATTTCTTTGGGGGGGGGGTTTACAGTGCAAATACTTGTAATCAAAAATAAAGTGAGCACTATACACTTCATATTGTGTTGTAATTGAAATCAATATATTTGAAAATGTAGAAAACATCCAAAGATATTTAAATAAATTGTATTCTATTATTGTTTAACAGTGTGATTAATTGTGATTAATTTTTTTAATCGCTTTACAGCCCTAAAAACAACCTCATTCTGCCCCTGCATCTCTGTCCCCTGAAGAGCTGAAATGTGTGTGTGTGTTAAATCCTGGCCAAACCGCAATCAGTGAAAGTTATACCCTGGCGGAGTATCCCATAATCAAACACCACATATTTTAATATCATCAGTGGCTCCAATGATCTCATTATGCACCTGGCCTACCTTACACTACAGTGGCACTTATACTGTAGTAATCATTTTTACATTTCTAAAACAAACTACTTCTGCTTTAAAGACCATGTGCAGTTACTGGAGGAACACACTAAAAGTGACCACATTCTGGGCAAAATATAAATGATAGACACGCATGTACATATACACACGTGTGTGTGAGATGTGAGAAAGATGAGCGTTAGTTCATAGAAGAGTACAAACACCCTGTTGCTCAGGCAAAGGTTAGGCAATTTTCTGGATCTTGTTTAGCCCCAGAAGTCCACAAGACCCAACATATTCATGAGACATGTCAGCTCAAAGCCTTAACAGGGCTAGACAGAAGGCAGTGTGGTCAGATGGATAGTTAGATATCCAGTTCTTCAAAACACATTCCAAACTGCATATCGAATAATGTTAATCGAACATTACGATTGAGAAACCAAGCAACCAAAAATAAAGAGATGCAAAGTAACAGGTAAAAGTCTCTTTGTATTACTGTATTGAATATCACATACAATACCAACTGAATTATATGAATAATAAAACTATTACTTATATTTCATACCTGCACTTCTTAGGTTAGGATCTAGGTCTGGCATCTCTTTAGAAGCTTCTGGACTAACACTGTAGATAGATGCTCCCGCTTCACTGACAATGCTACGAAACAGAATAGCAAACAGTTAAAAATGCACAGCTGACAACAAAATCAATTTGAGATAGACGAGACTTCACTTCATTAAGAAGTGATTTTTTTTGTATCTTCAGAGATCTTTAAAACACATTTTTAAAATATTAGAACAAATATCATTGGCCACAATGAGACAACAGGACAGACACTGTGAAAGCACCTCCAGTTCTGCCAGTGCACCTACTCTTTGCCTGGCCTGTAACACCTCTGCTCTTTCAGTGGTGGGCCTCTGAGCACACACTGCCCATCACACCAACCTCTACAGTATTCTCTGATGTTGAAAAATGGGTGAGACACTATTCACTTGTGACCAATCAGGAAGTCAGATTTCCCCAAACATAAACTACTAGCTGGTAATTTAGTTGGACCACTTATCTCCTGTACACACATTTAGAATATCATATATAACTAAGGCTGCGAGTCTTTCACAGAGGTCACGGAAGTCACAAATTCCGTGACTTTCTGGGACTTCCGTGACTTCTGCAGCGGCCGGGGGGGCTGACCCCAGGGCCACCCAAGCTGCTTGGGCAGTCCCGGGACCAGCCACACCAGCTGCTGTCGGGCGGCCTGAGGCAGATGGTCCCAGGTGCTGCCCCAGAGCAGCAGCGGGGCCCTGGGCTACCACCTCCCCCTGGAACAGCAGCGTCTGCTGGAGCATGTCCCCCCCTCCCCAGGAGCAGCAGCAGTGTCTGCCGGAGCGCTCCCCCCACCAGCACCTAAGACTTAGTTAGGGGTATTTATAGTACAAGTCATGGACAGGTTACGGGCCATGACTTTTTGTTTATTGCCCGTGACCTGTCCATGACTTTTACTAAAAATACCCATGACTAAATCATAGCCTTGTATATAACAGATTCATCCAAAGTAAACTTCTTAGACTATTCAGTGCAACTGAATTCTACATACTTTGAGATATACAAAGTTTAGTATACTCCAATTTGTTGGCAACAATAAGTAACTGTAAACTACAGTTGTCAATTGTCAGTCTAATTTAGTAATAACGATCAGAAACCACTTCAAATTATGTCACAATTTCAAATAATAAAAATAGCATCCCTGATTTCATCCAGGATAAACAATACAAATCAAATACATATAGAATAATATATGCTCAGAAGTACTTTTAGGGCAAAATCTTGGCACCACTGTAAACTCCATTGACTTAAATATCAAGAATGAAATCCTGGTCCCATTGAAGACACAGTACCACTATATACTACTGTAACAAAGTGCTACCCATTTTAGACCTACTTTTACTATTCCATTATGTTTTTTCACTGCTATCTCCCCCACAAGCTACCAGAGTCACACTTACAGAAGTAAAGTTAAATTACTAATACCAAATTGCAAAGGCTAAGGAAAAGATCAGCAAAGAAAGCATATAAAATACATTTTCATTCATTACTAAAAGATTTTAACAATAAATATAAAGATAAAAATCACAATGTTGCTGTGGACAGTAAGGTTTTCTCCCCTGTATAGATATACAGGACTGATAGAAAACTGTCACATTTTTCCTTTAATATTATCTATTCAATCAAAACTGGAACAGGGTAAAGTGTTTATTACACATGGGTCAGAATGTACAGTTGCTGGAACCTCTGATAAACGGTTCATTTTTTTTCAACAAACTGGTTGGATCTTACACAAAAATACAGAGGACCAGATTCTGTACTCAGTTATACCGGTGTAAATCCAGGATGACTCCTGACTTCAGATTTACTGATCTAACAGAGCAGAAATTGGCCATTAGTCTGAATAAGGTAAGGGAAAATGAAACCATTTACACATTTTTCTAAAGACTCATTACAGACATTGCTTAAGTATGCACTGCATATGCAATACAGCCCACCTAACATCCATAATAGGGAACAACTGACAAAATCAGAGATACTAAATTCTGAGTAATAGTCATCTCATAAAAAAAACTGTTGAAAAATGAAGACTTTGACAGAAGTCTCATCTAATTGACATTTCTTATTAACTGGTAGGCTCAAAATAACACAATATAACGTGAACAATTTAAACAATACATTTTAACTATAGCATCTGGCAAGCTCTCTTTCTTTGTGAGAAGAAAAAAAAAAAGGGCTTCCCAAAAACCTCATACATCAACAGCTTTTAACTAACTTCTCTTCAGTTGCTGTTCTTTAACAGATCCAGAATTAAGCTTGTATATAATGTCTACATTTAATACATTCCTATGTATGTATCCCTAGACAAAACACACATTTTACCATGATGCACCATACAATAAGATTCATTACTGCCCACACAGTTTATTACCTGGTCTCTTAGTTCTTTCATTGTACAGCATGTTGAAAAAGTGACTTAACTAGGAATTCAGGGACACTTAATAATTTATTGATACTCAGCAAAAATGGTATTTTACTAGTCCAGGGGAGTGCACTGTGGTTACATTGTGCACTCATAGTTTTAAGTTAGATTGTTCAAAAATTCACAAACTAAAGAGTAAACAAAAGTAAAACGTAGGAAACAACAACTGAAAGGGCACGTTTGCTTTTCTCAAGCATAAGGAATTTTATACTCCATTAACACAAAATTGAAATGTTGTCCTACAACATATTTTTTAATTAGAAAGAAAAACGGAATGCGCTCAGGTAAAGCATGTATCATTTTGATTAGATTTGCATACACAAGGATGCTTTTGAATGCATGCAGTGATCCCCATTGGGCACCCAAGGTCTGAGATTCCAAAGGCAGCAAAGCTTCCACCCAGCACAAAAACACCCAGACAACTGGCATTCATAATTGAGACTGGAAAATCCAGACATAAAACAAAACAAATTATTCAGGGTAAAAGCACAGGGCCATGCATTCCAGAAAAGCAATTCCAAAAACATGACTGGTGCATCCATTCTCAACCAAGGTTTTACAGACTTATTAGTACCTGTTTGGTTTTATTTTGTTTGGTTTTATTTGCAGCAAAGTGGTCACCCAAGTGAGGCTGACATATACACTCTAATATGGTTTATCTTGATCACAAAAGTACTATTATAGCAAGCAAAAGAGTTTTGTTTGGCTTTTTATCCTGGTTTAAGTTAATTGCTCAGCTGTCCAATAGCAAGTGTATATCTTTACATTCCTCAGAGCATCTAGGGTCAAATTCAGACCTGGCATAAGCAGGTGTAATTCCTGGAGACTTTGGAGGGAATCATATTTGCTTACTCTCTGCTGAATTTGATCCATATTGTTTTTTAACCCTTATGTCCACCAGATGAAGCTTATGTTTTACAAAATTTTTCAAGAAAAAAAAAGGGTAAAATTGGTAAAATTTTCAGAAGAGCCTAAATGCCACCTAAGATAGACTTTCAAATCACTTTTGAAAACAGGCCAATTTTTAAATTTGATTTTACCCATTATGAAAAGCTGCACTGTCTAATATTTGGGTTTGTTGGGGTTTTTGTTTTATTTTTTAATAGAACTTTTTTTTATTTTTGTATTTTGCTTAAAAATAATGGACAAAACAACAGGGTGTCCCTTTTGCCTGGGCATTTCTGAATACGCACCACATTTTTGGACAGTACAAAATAGAAACTATATAATTCATAGAAAATAATTACATATTGATAACTAATACATTGTAAGAAATAATATATAAACAACAAACAATAGCCACGGATACACAAAATACCCATAGTGTGGGAAGTGGCAGGCCTTATATGTGCTATCACAATATACTGCTTCCTAATGGTTGCATCAACAAAAAGATGGCTAAAGTTTATAGAATATGCCTTCCCACTGGCCAATAATCCATCCTAGAGATGAAAAAGGGTTGTTTCTCCATATCCCTACTCAACTTTTTAAAGTTACAAAATATACACATCTGAAGCTCACTTGAACACAAATTACCCACTACATAATCCTTCAAATTATGTTTATTAATTACACCACTATTATTGCTTATTGCTTAGTACATAAAGCCTTGTGTGGTGTGCAGGTCTCATTTATGGTTATTAAAAAAGATGAATTTTAAATGTTAAAACCAGGGTTGCTCTTTAAATGTATTGCACTAGCACCACCTGGTGGTGTTCCATTTCTTTTGTCAGAGACATTGCTTACTACAGTCTAAATAAATGGGAAAGCCTATCCAACTCTGGCAGACGTAATTGTACTGGTCAGTTTCAAAAAAATGACAGACATTTCACCTAGAGGTCTAATAAAAATATTCTATTACAACACTCACATTTTCTCTTTTTGTTAATTTGCAAGGAAATAAAAGGAATAGGGGGAAATTAGCACATATGAATCCCAAGTTAAATTTGCTCCAAACTCAAAATTATTTTATCATATAGCTCTTTTACATAATTACTACTTCACCCATGTTTGTGCATATAGACAGTAAAGTTTTCAAAAGCACTTAAGTAACGTGGATGGCTAAATCTCATTGAAAGGCAATAGGACTTCGGCACTTTTGAAAATTTTACCCAATATGCTTAACCATTTATACCATACATGTCAAAATAATACATATCTGTGTTTATACTTTTAGAATTGACAAAAATTGATATCACTTTATAATACTTCCACAAATTTCAATTACATTTATTAACACTGTATTACACTCTAGTCTTTTGCCCAAGATCAAATGCAATACTGGATTCATAATCTATAAAATAGAGAAGGGACATCTACATATTCGGCCTCGAAGAAGGATTTTCCCATCGTAATTACAACGATCGTCTCACACTGATGTGGCAGAACTTCTGAGCATAAATACAATTCCTTGTATTTGCCTTATAAAAACATTAATCAATAAGATACCTTTATACATTTTAAATCCTTGCCCCAACGTAGTCAATAGGAGTTTTGCCATTGACTAAAAATGATGCGGTCACAAAACAGTGTTTTGATGTTGAAGGTTGCATAATTTAATTTCTAAAATCAAAAAGTATAATGATTAATTATTGCACTTATGAGACTGTCTGGGAAACTATTAAACTATCACATAAGTTCTTCATTTATCTTCTGGCGGCAGCAACAGGCGAGACCTCTGCAAAGAGCTGAAACACTGGAGAGCCCCACATTGATTGAGTAATGTTACTAGCCAAGAGAAGTGGTTTAAATATTATACAGGACATAAAAATAATGGAACTCTAGGAATGGAAAATCCAGAAAGGATAGAAGCCGACTGTTAGGTCAGAGAGACTGTGAAATTAAATTCAAATAATAAATTCACTGTCTCTCATAGACCAGAGATATTGCCCAAGCAGAAAAGGAAAATGAAGACATGTTGTGCAAGAAAAATCTATTAATACGTGTTTGTTGAATAATATAAAGACAAGTGTAATTTAGCCTGGAAACATACAAAATGTTAGGTCTGTGCTTTAATCAAACTACAATATCAAATTATTATTCAGAATTTTAATAGTGTGTAGATTTAGAGGACTTTTCAGCATCATGAATATTTTAAAGCCTGCGTTTATCTTGTTTTATAGAAGAAAAGGCTTTCATCCAGCTTTTACTGTTAAATTTGAAACTACATGCTATTTATTTTTCATTCTGTTTTCATTAGCTGCTACATACTGCACACCAAAATATTGCTTATATTAGATCATTCTTTTTTTGTGCTGCATTAAAAGGTCACTTGTCAGGTCAAAGTCACAGTCCAAATCCTGTCCTCATTCACACCTGTGCAATCCCATTGTCATCTGGTGCAACATCTTGAATATGCATGTGTTAGGTAAAAATCAGCTTGTCCTACTTACCCCTCAATGCCCGGGTAGGGCGGAGTTGGTTTGGAACTCCAAAGCTGTCAGAGACCAAGAAAAGCAATGCACCAACACCAGTAACTTTGATCAAAGGGCTCATACCCCCCTCGGGGGCATACGGTAATTTTATTAGTGACAAGCATCAGTATTTATAGTTTTAAGACAGAAGGAGGGGTACTGGGCAGCACGTGTTTACCTCGGCATCATCTCAGGCGGACCTTGTTCAAACTGGTTTCTATAGTTACTCAATTTAGGCAGAGCAGGAGAGGGAACACCGCAAGAATATTTGTACAAGATAAAGGATTTAAGCAAGGTTGGGAGGAATTTATGACAGACCAGGAGAAATTCACTGCAAGAGCCCCTCTTATCTAACAGCCCCATGACCCCAAAGAGCTGTGTCAGGCTAGAAGAATGACCTAACACATGGATAGCATGCAAGGGTGCTATGTGCTCTCCTTTAAGAGAATATAACAAAAGCAAGTGATGACGCTATCGCTTCCTGACCCAGCTTCAGCAGGTACTTCCCTTAGCCAGACATAACACATGCAGGGAAATAAATAAACAAACAAACAAGAAAATAGAGCCAATTATGAGTTCCTCAAATGAGAATCCTTGAGAACAGGTGGGAGGAGAGATGCAGCAGCATCCATATACAGCACTAGAAGGAGAGAATGGAGAACAGAGTATATTATAATTAGACAGAAATAAAAATGTAGAAAAAGAAATAGTAATAAACTTGCATCACACACTTAAGGCTAAATTTGGAAACAGACCTCAAGACAATCTATAGCTTCGCATCATCAAATGTGACTGTTGATACAGATAGCCAGCTAACTCGTTTTTAGATATGATCAGATAATTTGACATCTAAATGTGTGCAAAAAGGCAGGAGAAATTATTTGCACAAGCAAAATTACATCTGCTAAATAAATGAGACAAAGTAATAAAAATTAGTCTTTTAAATTAATATTCTTTTTGCTATGTATTTGTATCCAGCAGCTTCAAAACACACATAAATAACACACAATAAGAATCCTAAGATACCTCAGCTCAGTTAAGCCACAAACAGCCATACAAAAACCCCCTTGACTGACCAACTCTTCATTTAACTCATTGTCAGCGCAGACATAGTACCTGAAATTCTCCTCCCAATAGGAGTGTATTATAATTCAAAGCTATGAACAACTTGTGAGTATTTATACCCATCTGTGTATTCACTAGCACCATTACAGGCAAAATTTACAGTAAAAGGTAGCATTCGACTCAACTGATATGATTTATATCATTCATTGTCAATATACAGAATGCAAACAACAGATGTGCAAAACCTGCAGGATGTAGAAATTGCGCATCACCTATCATTATTACTAGGGAACCTGACCAATCAAGTGTTCAAACACTTCAACAGCAACAACCACAGTCTATCAGATCGGAAAGTTATCATAATCAAACAAGTGTTAAGGGCTGAATGACTCAATGAAAGATAATTTATCGATATGCTTTCTTAAATCCACCAGAAGGTAATCTGAGGGTAAAGCACCAGTACACCAAATGGAATTCTTTCAATGTCCCCATGAACATGTACGGATTCACTTTATTTCTTTGGAAAAAACAGCTGCAGCATCCTTGGCCTCAGAGCCAGTAAGGAAGGAATCACAAATTGAAACACGTTGCAGATTTAATTCTTTGGTGGAGCTCTGTTAACTGGTTATCTTTATCTCTACATATCTACAGACAGTTCTTTCATCACATCATTTGTCAGTTTATATTCCAAATACTAAAAATTATACTATGGTGTGTTTAAACACAAGTCTGATTTTACAGAACCATCCACTTTAACGATTTAAAAAAATTACTCTGACCATTTTGAGATTATTTGTACATATATTGGCTTGGGTTCTGGGTATAACATGTAGGGCTACATTAATATTATTAGGCATCTTTTGCCATAATTTTGGCACTAATAGTTTCTCTATTCTTCCCCTTATAGCAAAAGATCATCAGAAGTTAGGTATTTTAAGTAATGTTAATATTTTGATTCTTTGCTGCAAGATACTTTAGCCACCTGATACCACACTGCAGGAAGTTATCTAGCTTGCCTAATCAGTGTATAACGTTACAATTGTTAATAAATAGTGATCTCAGACAGACTTTCTAAAAGCTGCAAAAATAAATCTTTCAAGCCAATGAAGGGCATGATCCTGAAATATACAAATCCTGAACTGTCCCTATGTGCCCACACATTGAAGTCAACAGGGCTCTGCTCAGATGCAGGGATCTAAGTTGTCTCATATTGCAAGACTGTAGCCCAATACTATTTTTGTAAAACAAATTCACTGTTCAAATATATATTCACTACCACTTCTAACACTCAATTTTCCCATTCTTTGTTTCATACAGTAATGAAGCAACCATAAACTTTCATCTTATTGTTATAACTTTTTAACTGGAAGGTCCTAAATAATCAATATTGTCACCCTCACAAAACCCTCACTTTGTTTTGCAAATTTTAACAGTCTTTTTAAATGTTACAGGTTTAATGATAGCGGGTATTTTCCTTTTAAAGAACAAAAGCATTCATGTGTTGCACGTAAAGAGCTGAGATTCTGGCCTCCTTTACAAACATGCAAACTTGCAGGGACTCCAGTGAAGTAACTGGAATTAATCTGAATTACTGCCAATGTAACAGAGCAGGATGTGGCCCAGAGTGTTCGCCTCTTGTTAAAGTGTCATTTAATCAAGTTAAGGCCAAAATGGACAACCCCTGCATTCTTTGCAAATCTAAATCATTCCCTGGCTTTACAGAAAGCTTTGGATGCACAAGTAATGCCTGAGTAGTCCCTCCCTCATAACCTACATTTTCAAGTCAAAATTATTTCTGAGCAATTTCAGGTCTGCATCATCTTCATGTACAAATGGAATGTGCATGCACATGCTGCCGTATCTAATGTTTGCCTCCCTCCTCAGTTGACCTTGCTTGCCTTAGACTGCTAGAGCACTTCACCTCCTGACAAAGTCAACGTGCCACTCCATTAACTGGCAGAGGCTGCAGTCAGTACTATGCACTCATCAGACTCCCTTCTCAGGCTCTGGAGACTGCAGACATATGACCTTCATCTGACATGCTCAACCTCCTTTGGCAAGGGGTTGGAAACTGAAGTCTCTGCCTACTCTTCAGAACGCTAAACTTGCTAATGTTTTTCTAAATGTACCTCTGCCCTTGTGATAACTGCTTTCAGACACTCAAGACTGTGTTGTAATTTTAAAAGCATATTTGAAACAGAGAGCAAAATGTTTAAAAATAACCCCCTGTCGCTCACTCACTCTTTTTAATGCTTAAAAATAAATAGCCCTCCCTATGAGAAGGCACTTTCAGGCTACTCCAATATTTTCTTCTCCAGATTTAAATCTGCAGCTTGAGATTGATCAACATCTTTGAACATTCTATATATTAAAGTACTGTAAATATTAATTTACAAATATACATTTTTTGCATCAAGACAAAGGAATTTTTTATGCCGCATTAGAGAAAAGAATGCTACCATTTCAAAATAAATTCATTCTGCATGCCTACGCAGAGGACTGATTTCAATGCTTTCCTCAATAAATTTTATCATCAACCCGTTTTAACAGGAAAATAGAGAGAACTTGAAAGCTGATTTCAATTCTTGCTTAATACGTTTATGAATTCTCCTAAAACAGCATGTAACTGGAAGCTTTCACTACAAACAGAAGCATCATGGTAGATATAAAGTAAAGTAAATAATTATCTGAGCCCATGTCAGCCTCTCTTTTCACATAAACAATTAGTTACTTAGAAAGAGGGGGAAAGCACAACATCTACACAACACCCACCTGGCATCAAGTCATATTAACAATTTAAAACTGGAATTACTCAAAACACAATTACTCAAAATCAATATAATTTTACTATTTAGCCATCTAATTTTGAAACAAACATGCCCTTTCAAATAAAGGCAACTTCTTCTGAATTTCGTCTTGAAAACAGAGTTAACACCAGGCAAACAAAATAAATGTACTATTATACGCAACACACACACCCCGCAAACTAAACTCCAGGTCAGGCTGGTGACATACTGGAGACAATCAGTCTTTCTAGAGCCTAACTCAACCCAAGCTTAAGGGGACCCAGAAGCCAATGGAGTGGGGCTTGTTTGCACCAGGACTGTATTTGGTAGTTAAACCCGATTATGAATTTGGATCAAAGCTTCAAATCACTTGAGGTGGCATATCTAAAAATAACATTCAGTCAGAGAGTATGTCTGTCTTCCAGTTTTCTGACATCCTTGTTAAGCGTTTTTTAAGCTATGCCCTGCTACAGAACTTGGAGGTGCATATATAGGATGAGTGGAAGCATTCCGCTTAAAGGAATTTCAAGCTGAGGTGAGTATCATTTATGTCTAATTTTATTTGTTTTGTTAATCTTGGGACCTTTTAGAATAACTCAGACCTCAAATATTGGAGATATTTAAGAATTTTCTCCCATTCTTTAATGTTGTTGAAAACTTACTTTACAATAAATTAAGAGGAAACCAGGAAGTCAGGGAGAGTTCAACTACAAAGGTTTGCAGTCAAACCTCTGTGAATTCATGACATACAGCTACTGCAAAATTAGCATGCTGCAAAATGCAATTACTGAAACAATTCTCTTAAAAAGGTACCTCCGCTCCCCTCCAAATTGACAGGATGACATTAGCACATTTTTTAAAAAGCACATCATTTCAGACTCTTGTTGGCCTGCACCTGAGAGTGAAGCCAAAATGTTGATTTTGCATTCTGAGAGCATCCTGCATGTACTTAAATGTAATAAAAAAGGTATTTTAAGTATTTGAGCAATTTTGTTCTGAGATGTGCAACATGATCTCTTCTTTGTTAATACGGAATGGGTTTCAACAACATGGGTGACACTTGTGATACCTGCATTAGCAAACAGGTTTTCCTGAAACAACACATGAAAGTTTGGAGAATATAGCACACCTCTGCTAAACTTCTGATTTTGAGGAATTTGAAAGTTTCCTAGATAAAATCTTTCACTGGTTACTTTACAAAACAAAGTAACTAGTTCAGGATTTTCTCATCTTATTTTTTCAATTAGCATTCCTATTTGAAAAACAGTGCAAGAATTTTTTGCACAATACTAAAAACAGCAAGTGAGAAGGTTGTATGAAAAGTTTTTATTTACTACCATCAGGATTAAATAAATGTTCCTTAATATTAGTGTGAAATAAGATTATTAATTCCTTCCCATTTTGATGTAAGGCTAAGAATCCATAATTTAAGTAAGACCTCTAGCTTACTAAACTAATGTAACAAACTGTAAAATTATGACACTAGAATCCTCTATTCAGTCATCTATGAACCATGCCCTCAGCACATTCCTGTAAAGAGAAGAACGATCAGATATCTGTCTTCATCTTGTCTGAAAACGATGACATTTTTCAGTACGAAAAGGGTCCAAATGGCAGGTGTCAAAGAGTTTTAGCTTCACACGTGGTGCTAGGAGGCAGAAAAAACAACAGCAGCATGTGGCCATGTCAGAGCTACACAGTAGCTGCTGTACGAGTGCATATCTGAAAAGAGCAAACCTCATAGTCTGTTAAATCAATCTAGTGCCAGATGCTGTTATCAGAACAAAACTGGTGCTATGGATTCACCTCAGGAGAAATAAACATCCCAAGTCAGTAGCAAAAAGCGAAGACCTAGTATGGCACCTCTCGAGCCTAAAGGTGACAGTTACCTGCGTGTGCCCTTATTGTTTTTATTGACAGTTTGTGAAAACAGGTTGTCATCGCTCGTAAGGCAGTTTGACTTGAAGCCCCTCTCTCCGTGGCAAATGCTTACGTAAATATGAGCTTTCATATCTAAACTCTACTTCCAAGTTAATCATCCAACAAAAGCCATACATCTATTTGACTTATACTTTCAGAGTTAAGTACTGTAGTAAAGCAGAATTTCAGAGATGGAATTTTAGCCATTTTTCTTTCAATCCCTCCACTCATTTTGCCTAGGCACTGGAAAGGTAACATGAGATAATACTATCATACACTGCCTTACCTAAACAAGTGGGGTAAGTAAAGAATGGAATCAGAGCAAAGTTTCAATTTTAACTTTTAACTTCTTCAGCTTCGTGAATTTAATTTAGCGTTCAGCTTCGTGAATTTAATTTAGCGTTAGCCATTAAAATACACAATAGCTCTTAAAAAAAAAAAAGCCACTTCCAAACAGTATGTATGAACATTCACACAATAGAACATGTATTCACACATTTTAAAATGCACTGAAAAAATTACTGATTAATAGTCAATTACTATTACTCAGCAATTTTAATTGGAAGAGAGCGAGAGAGATACTCAAAGGGCTTCAGGGTTGATGTTATGAATAAAGGCCTGAAAATTCCATTTCAAAACATGATGCCTCCAGAGACTGATACACCTTGTATTAATTTTACAATTCAAGGTCCTGATCCTGCAAAACCTTCACACATGCTTAGCTTCGTGCAACTGAATAGTCTCAATGACTTCACCAGGACAATTCGTGTTTGACAAGGGAAACACATTCACACGTATTTTCAGGATCAGGGCCCAAACAAGATTCCATCTAGATTCCCATATCATAAAAGCTACCCAACCAGTGAGAATATTGACAGTCTCTGGTCAAGAGAAGACAAGCATCAGGGGAATGCAGTGTGTTAATGGTCAGATTTAATATATATTTATTTATGGAGGCTTTTGGTTTTTTTTAAAAAAATGCATTTATCTATATTCTAAGCAAATGAAAAATAATCAATCTAAAAAGAAAATAACCAAAAAATTATTAGATTCTGCCCTTCAGTTAATCAATTTACCCAATGAGTCTATCAAAACCCTTCCAGACTAATGAATCCCACCCATCTGCCCATCACTGTTCTTCCCAGTTCACAAAAACCTGGGACAGCAGATGGGCCTTGTAGAAGTCAACAGAACAAGAGAGGCAAGTTTCAGAGCAGAAGGCCTATCACTAACAATATCCTGCCAGCAGCTCATTCTCAATTAAACCAGGGGGATCCCAGCCCAAGCACCATCAGCTACAGTGATGTCAACCTGAGTGGTATCACACATAAGAAGGGAACTGCTCTCTCAAATAGCTAGCCTCAAACCAGGCAGGGCCAACCCTGAATGACAAATGGCAAGCATATTCTTACAATTCAGGAGCAGGAAAGGAACCCTTTGTTAACTTGACTGTGTTTACTATTGCTGTTGGGGAAAGTTGTCCATTACAAATGGCCTTGCAGCCGCGTGGCTCACTTCCATGCAATACTGTACGGCTCGACCCCTGCAAATCCTCCCTGGCATAAACAGCCCTTACCCAAGTGAGTAGCTGTATTGAATAGTCCTTACTCATGCAATTAACCATAATTTATGAACAATCCAGGGAAAAAAACCGAATTATTGCAAACATACCCAGTAGTTCCCATCCGGTATGATCAGTAACAGTTTCAGGGGAAATGAAAAAAAGCTTGCCCACAAGAAGTAGTTTGTGTGCTGCAGTCAACTCTTCCCAGTTTCCCCTAGCCAAGAACAGAGGCAACCCTGGTGTCCCCTTGTCCCCTCTACTGAGAAATATGCCTGCTAGGGGTGTGAAGAGCAGGGTAACTGTTTAAAATTGAATACACCTATTTGCATTGGCAAGGATTTTCAGATTAGAGCTTTTATTCTGTATAGCATCCTTCCTGGAAATTGTACGTGTAAGGATTCAAGTTTGAAATCCTTCCCTCACATGCCAGATAGCGTTTGGATATGTTGTACTGGTAACGTTCAAAACTTTCTAAGTATCCACTGCCACTATTAGTCATGATTTTCTCTTGGGGCTCTATATCTTTGCTGCCTGGCATAAGACGCATACAGTTGCTATAGCAATAAACATTAATTAAATAAATAAAATAAAGCCAGAAGAGAATTAGAGAGAGGGGCCAGATGGAGCCTTGAGCGCTCAAACAGCATAAAATAAAGTAGATGGAGCCCATGTTGGCCTTTCCATATGTTCAGGAAGAAAAAGAAGTCCGTCCAAAAACCTCTTCATTTTGATATATTGTGCAAGACATCCATCTTTGTTTATTTGTTTATTTAGAATAAGAGCTGGGTCCTCAACTAATTAATTTGTTAATACATTTCACAGAGGAACTCAAATTCAGGCAGATCCAACAGTGCATTCAACCAGTGTTGTATACGGGGAGTGAACTTATCCAGACAAGCTGTAAGAATATGCTTTTTAGTTGCCATAGTTGCCCTGAGGAACTGTTTTTGTTCGGAGGCCGGATGATTCAGATAGTGTGAATGTAGTGGCTAAAATGTAGTTACTTATACTGGACAAGAGCTTGGTGCTTAATGTCACGTTAATTCTCATGAAGACTTAGTCCACAGAGTGCAGCAATAACTGGACAAGACCACACCATATGGATCAAAGCGCCTCTTGGGGAGTTGCACCTCCAGCAATTGTCATTTTCTTTAACGCTCATTCTAAATATTCTGGAAGGAGCCCAACAAGGATTTTTGTGTGGATTCTATAGCCTTGATTCTTAAGAAATACTGGTGTGCAGCTTTGCTTTTCTGATTCAAGCTTTATACTATTTTTTTTTTTTTACAATAATCTGATTTCATGATGGTATCAAGCAAGATCTCCTTATCTTTTTGCCTTCTAGTGTTACCTCTGTGGAGTATCTGTGACTTTCCACAAAGGGAAACCCCACAGCAGTTTTAGGATTCTTGCAGGGAGATCACAGAGTTTAGGGCTTCTCCATGATCATTAGTTGAATGGAAGATATTATAGAGAAACTGGGGAATCTTCTTTGGGTCATGGGTAGGAGGAAAAGCTTACATAACATGGTAAAAGGTGTGGTTAATTTTTCTAGTGCTGATCTTGATGTTATCTCTTGCCTCTCATAGGTAGGATACATCTGGAAAATTCTTCCTTTTCCAATTCATAGCTTAACAGCCTCCTGCTTTTATCCTCTGACTCAAAATACTTCTGAGAAAGGCTGAATAAAGCAAATAGTCCTCTGTGGAGACTTGATTAAATTCACACATTGGTATCCTTTTTGAGAGATTGCCTCAATGTCTTTGCTAATAATCAGATATTGCTCCCTGTTCTTAATCTCAGTTTGACGTCTAAATTTCCTGGGCTTCATTTAAAATAAAAAAAATGAGAAGAAAAGGGCAGACTAACCACTCTGACATGGCTTTTAGAGCTTCCTACATTGTGGATTTGTGGATATTCCACGTTTACATTGCTCAGTATAAAAATGTATCCCATTTTGTCTGTCAAGTGAATTGCTGCTGTTTATTGGAAATAAGTGATGTGTTGAGGCATCAGCTAGTGTTTCTCAGAGGTGAATCACATACATCAATTAAGAGAATAAAGCATCATGGGATAAAAAAGATTTTACATACAGCAGAGAAAATTGCCGGGTATAATTTACTAAACAGCAAGAAATTAACAGGATATAAGTCAAGAACCAGGTGTTACATGAAAACAAAAAGAGGGAACATCCAGTATATATGTTTAATATTCAATATGATGGCAAAATGATTAGCAGCATCAGGATCAGAATTTCAAGTTAAATTCACATCCATTTAGAATATTGCATTTTAAAATTCAAACATGTACACAAAGCTGAAGTAACAGCCAAATCACCACAACCACTAAAGCAAAATTCTGACTGATGAATTTAAGGATTAAATATATTTTTTCCTAAATTACTTTTCTGAGGAATGTATCTAAATGCAGGGAGACTTACTCAGATGTCTGTAGAGCCAGAGATACAGATTTGGTGCTTTACTCTTAAATTATAATTTTTTCTACTTTTAGGCCTCCAGGCTTCTTTCATGTCTTCTCTAGTGCTCCTCACTGTCATTGTTTCAAATATTGTTTTTCGCTGGTATCATGCACATCTGTTGGGTGTCTGCAGTAACAGATGCTGATCTGAATCCAATACATCTCCAAACAAAAGTGGGCTACATATCAGGCAACCTAACTCTTAACATTGTTTCTTCCTCCCACCATATAAAACAAAGGATAAATTCTTATTTTGAGTTATATACAGAAGCATACACAAACAGAATCTATGCACAGAGAACTTTCATTATGTCAACATTTCTCTAAACATACCAGCAGTAAAAAAAAATAAAAATCTGACACCAATTAATTTTGTAAATTGCAGAAGTTTTCCTAAAAAAGCAATCAGAAGAAAAAAAATAGATAACTCTTTTAAAAAAACTGGATTTAATTAGTAAAAATGCCTGGATTTAATTAGGGTTTTTTTTTGTTTTTTAAAAGAATAATTTGTTCCTTTAGATTGTGGGGAATCCACATTGCAGGCTTTCCCTGAATTATATCACTACAATTGGCATAAACATAGGCTGAAAGAGATTTAATTTTAAACACCTATTTTCATCCCTTAATAAACTCTCTGAAAAATGTTTCTGGAGTGAAATCTACCATCATAAAGCTACGATTCTATGCTTAGTTCCTAAGCTTTGTTTAAGTGTGTGAGTTGGTGGCTTTTTAAGTGTAAGTTAGTCATTCTGAGTTATGCAAATATGAAAAAATATAGGAAATTCATTACAAAATTGAAGTGCTTTTTGTCTTCAAATAATACAAAAGTCTGATTTTGAAAAGAAACCTCAATTTTTACACCACAGTCTATGAAAGACATTGGCCAGTGTGTTTTATAGCACATAGATGTCTAATTACCTTTTTGGGCCTGCAAACACATTAGACAGGCTTCTACGTGTTGTAATATGCACCAGCACTTATTTGCAGATACAAAACCAGAAGGTGAGTGGAGGTTTTTAATCACAGCCGTATATAGCTTTTGTTTTTTTAAATATGCCTTTCATGTGTTTCAAGGCATTCGGTTCACAATTAAAAGGAGTTACGCATTATTTAAGATGAAAGCAGCAATGAAAACAAAGTTCTATGAACCAAACTTTTTGAAGCATGACAAAGGCACTCACCCTCATTGAGGAATAAGCCCATGCAAAGAATGAAGTTTATAACTAATTTTTAACTGGAAAGCAAAAAAAAAAACAAAAAAAACCTCAACCACACTTCAAAAAAAGTTACAGGACACTTCCCCCCCTCCCCAACCACTCACCCACTCAGTGGGGGGTCCAGATCTGGGGGAGTGGGGCTCAGTGGGGATCCAGGTGCAGCTGGTTGGGGATCAGTGGGGTGGGGATCCAGGTGGCTCGTCGGGGTGGTCCAGGTGCGGGGGGACTGGGGCTCATCGGGAGGGTCCGGCTATGAGGGGATCTGGATGCACAGGGGTTGGGCGGATGGGGGATCAGCTCCCTGTACAGGGATCCCCTCCCCCTGCAGCTGAGGAGTGATGGGTGCAGGAAGCGGGGGAGTGCGGGAAAAGAGAAGTTTGAGGAGCTTCTTGCAGCCGGGGGAGAAATCTGGGGGTGGGTCTGACCTGATCCCAGATGCTACGCAGGGGAAGAGGAAGTCCCATCCTCCCAGCCCAGCTGTGACTAGCAGCTGAGCCCAGCGCAGGGTAGGAGCCACCATTCAGGTCTTCCCCAGGCCTGTGTCCTGCCCCCCAGTGATTTACCTCTCTGCCGGCTGCTCTGGGCACCCGAAACATACTGCTGGGGAGGGTTGCATGACCGCTCTTGTGGCTTCCTTTTGCTTCCATATCAGAAAGTCATTTTTCTGCAAGAAGCAAATAAATCTGCGGGGGACATAAGTTCTGTGCAGGCGTAGTGGCTCAGGATTCCCCCAGGAGGAACCTACAGGCATTCTGTCTGATTCAGACAGAATTCCTCCAAGTGGTTTGAGGGAAGCACGTGCCAGAGTGGAGCCTGAGACACCCTTTAATGGAGCACAGCATCTATACCCCCCAAGCACCAGCTCAGTACTGCTGGCTAGTATGGCAAAGCCATGGGCCTCTCCTCACCATTAGGGAGCCTCGAGCCTTCAGTGGCATTAGAATCTCTTGGCCATCTCTCTCTCTGGCATAAACACACAAAGAGTATCAATGAAGTCTACACTAGAAAACTCAGCGGGTTAAAATTAAGCGTATAGTTGAGTGCTTTCTACTGGACTGGGGAGCTGATTCTTATGTTCGGAACTATAAGGGCGAATACGGTCTGGTGTTAACAGTAGGTGTAAAGAGTACAGGAAATCTCCTTGTGTCTTCCATCCATCACTATGGCTAGATGAGAGTGCCAACATTAATAGAAAATACAGCATGCCCCCAAGAGAGCCATACATTTCCAGGTGAACTTCAAAGCTTTTAAAAATATTTTTCCATATTGCTTGGATCCCAAATAATTAATAGAACGTCCATGCAGGTTTTAATATTAAGGGCCTGATTCTCAATATACTTCAACAGAATTGGTACTCTTGAATTACTCTGGTACACGTGAGAGGAGAATCTGGTTCTAATAATACATGCACATTTTACAAACAAAGTATTTGAAAATCATTTTTTTCTAATCACCTGAAAGCTGGTGAGCTAAGGCTCTGTTTAGGGATGTGTATATCCTTTGCATTAAACCCTGAAGCCAGACAAGCCCCAGAAAACTGCAAATGAAGCTTAAAATTACTAAAACCTGCAAAATTGAAGCCTTTAATGTGGGTTTACTAAAAATTGTGAAACAAAACCAGCAAGTGTCACAGATCCATACTTCTGCACTTCCTCTACTATTGCTGATAACATCCCCATCATGGAAAGCTATCCTGGTTTACAGGATTTGGTGGTATCAACTGTTGCAAGTAAACAAGGAATCCCAGACTTGCATCTTGACAGGCAGATACAGTAGAAACTGATGAACAAATGTGCTTTTCAAATGTACAGCAAATGCAATCTTACACTCCCTTTATATATTCTGTTACTGCTTTGAGATCTTAAACAGGAGATCTGTTTTAAAAATTAAAGCATCTTCTTTGTAATGAGTGCAAATATTTAATATTTTAGACCAAAAGATGTTTCACTAAGACAAAAAGACATAACTGCTATGTTAAAATGTATTATATAACTTACAAGCTTGTAACACTGAGCCCTGGTCTACACTACAAACTTACGTCAGTATAATTGCATCACTCGGGGTGTGGGGCAGGTTTCTCCCATTAACATACCTACTGCCTCTCGGGGGCACCAGAAGCTCTACCATCGGCATAGTAGCATCTTAACTTAGCATTGCAGTGCTGTAAGTGTAGAAAAGCCCTAAGTAAATGGTAGATTAGCTTTTTCCTAACGCTTGCCAAGTGTTAGAGGTGGACTAAAAAGCAATCATAATTAACATTTTATTGTCTACTTTGAATGGGAAATTAAAATATTTTAAATGAATTATTACAACATACATATGCATTTACTACATATTTTATTTGTTAAAAGTTACAAGAAACTCTTAATAGCAAAGGCTTTAAAACTTCAGCTACTGAGAATTAAAGTGTAATCATCCCATCCTCTTCCTATTTATCAGTTAAAGAGGCATGATATTTGAAATCCTCTCTCCATCAGAAAAGTTGTACTTCCTATTGTCATAAGTAACCCCTAAATATTACTGTATCAAAGACTCTTATCTTCCACCCAATACCTCTTTCCCCCATTTTGCTGTTAATGGTCATCTGCACTTCCTGTCTCATGCATGCTCTTCTCCAGGACCTGCAAAAAGGTATTAGCACAGGGATCTCAAACTCAAATCACCACGAGGGCCACATGAGAACTAGTAAATTGGCCTGAGGGCCGCATCACTGAAACCTTTTCATACAATGATACAAAAATATAGTCAAAAATGAAAAAAATGAAGAGTAACATAGTATTCTATTAAAAGTCAATGTATTCACTTTTAAAAAACTGTCATGCAAAGAGGGGTTTTAATAAAATATAAACACTCAGTAATGTTTGGAGCTTGGCTGCCAGTGGAGTCAGCACCTATGGCGGGCCACAGGAAATAACTCCACGGGCCGCACGTGGCCCGCGGGCCGCGTGTTTGAGACCCCTGTATCAGCAATAATAGCTGGGAAGAAGGAATGCAAGAATACCCAGTCTGATCTACCTCAATGTGATGCACTAACTTCCAGAAAAAGCATTTCACAGAATGTGACAAAATATGCTTGAGATGTGACTTTATGTTATAAAGAGAAACCAACCAGGACCAACAAATACATTTAACTGCATCAGTGATCTTACTGAAAACTCACTCCAAAGTACATTTGCTACAGTAGAATATCATAATCCTGACAAGAGAATAATCCAGTGAAAGCACGTCTAAATTGTTTCCCTGGAACATTTCCTGTCAAGTTCAAATGTAAGAAAACATTTTATCAAAATGTTAACTCCAGTGTAACCTACCCAAAAGTACTGAGCAACCAATGATAAACAGGAAGGTTGCTTTACCTACTGAAGAGTTTTTAAATGAAATATATGACAATTAGTTCTGAGAGATGTTTTATTTGAAGAGTCGATTTAATATTACCAATAACCATTGCTGCATATGGATGAGTTGATATTTTAAAAGTATTCGTTTATGTAGAAGTGTACAATAGAAAATTGAGCTGTTTGGATAGAGAGATGTTTGATAACCTTATAAAAAAGGAATGAGATACAACTAATATATTTCATGCAGCTACAAACTATCGTGATATTAAACCATTACTCAAATTTGCTTTTAGGATTTAATAGGTGTTCCAAGAAATAGAAAATCCTCCACGTAACTGATTCAGAGAATGGGTAAAGGGACATGATTAACAAATTTCTATCTTTACCTTCTTCTCTACTAAGCAGTAAGACCCAAGAACAGAAACACCCAAGCAAAAGAGATCAGAGTAAAATTCCCTCATTTGTCCCAACCCTCCCTAGTTTATTTACACAGCACACTTGACAGCATTGTCTATATCAGTTCAGTTAGGGGCCGATCATTACAAAATGAATTGAATGGGCGTTTTGCCTTTTACTTTACTGAGAGCAGGACAGGACCCTGAAACAGATTAAACTGACTGTGAGAGCCTTTCACACAGCAGCAAGGGAGAGAAACACTGGAAAAAAATGAAAATGTCATTGTGAGACAATCAAAATCATCTTTTTTAAGAACTGACTAACTTTCAAGTTTCCAGAGTTCTTTTTTAAATAGCTTGCTGTCACAGAGGGTCAGCTTCCAGAGTCAGTTATCTTCCGATAGAGAGAATGTAAATAAGTAATAATATTAAGATATTAATTTATTAATAGCTGTATTTACACACTGGATCTTATGTTCATCAGCATCCCAAAAAAATGGGCCATTGCTCCTATGATTTTATTCCCTTAAATGCCAAACCAAATGTGAATTCAAAATCCATAATGTGTTGCTCAAAGGAATGCTGTCAGACCAGTTTATATTCTCATAGATTTTAAGGTAAGAGACCATTAGATCATCTAATGAGACTTCCTACATAACACAGGCCATATAATTTCACCCAGTTATGTCTGTGTACTGACCCAACATCTTGTGTTTAACTAAAGCGCATCTTCCAGAAAGGTATCTGATCTTGATATGAAGATCTCAACAGAGGGAAAAAACTACCACATCCCTTGGTAGTTTGTTCCAATGATTAATCACCCTCGCTGTTAAAAAAAAAAGTGCCATATTTCTTATTTAAATTTGTCTGGCTTTACCTTTCTGCCATTAGTTCTTGTTACATCTTTCTCCAGTACGTTAAAGAGCCCTTTGGGATCAGACATTTCTGCCCATGAAGGTATTTAGACACTGATCAAGTCACCACTCTCTCATTTTCTTTTAATCTTATTTAGCAACATGGAAAGCAATTTCCACAGTAAGTCTGATTATGCTTAAACAGTTTAATTTAATTCTATATTTACTTTATAAATTTATTTTTGTAAACTAACAAATCTGTCTCAAATGTAAATAAGATTTTGGTTAAGAACTGAACTATATGAGGGAAGATAATCCAAAAGGGATGAACTGGTTAAAAAAATTATTGATGCAACTTGTAGAAGAAAATATATGTACTTACTAGGGCTGTCGATTAATCAGTTAACTCATGCGACTAACTTAAAAAAATGAATCGTGACTAAAAATATTAATCGTGATTAATCGCAGTTTTACTCACACTGCTAAACAATAGAATACCAATTGAAATTTATTAAATATTTTTGGATCTGTGATTTTTCTACATTTTCAAATATATTCATTTCAATTACAAACAGAATACAAAGTGTACAGTGTTCACTTTATATTATTTTTATTACAAATACTTGCACTGTAAAAATGATAAACAAAGGAAATAGTATTTTTCAATTCTCCTCATACAAGTTCCGAAATGCAATCTCTTTATTGTGAAAGTGCAACTTACAAATGTAGATTTTTTTCTTACATAACTGCACTCAAAAAAACAATGTAAAACATTAGCGCCTACAAGTCCACTCAGTGCTACCTCTTGTTCAGTCAATCCCTAAGACAAACAACATTGTTTACATCTATGGGAGATAATGCTGCCGGCTTCTTATTTACAATGTCACCTGAACATGAGAACAGGCATTTGCATGGCACTTTTGTAACTGGCATTACAAGGTATTTACATGCCAGATATGCTAAACAATCGTATGCCACTTCATGCTTCAGCTACCATTCCAGAGAACATACTTCCATGCTGATGACACTCGTAAAAAAAAAAAAAAAAAAGCATTAATTAAATTTTGACTTGGAGGAGAATTGTATGTCTCCTGCTCTGTTTTACCGGCATTCTGGAATATATTTCATGTTATAGCAATCTCGGATGATGACCCAACACATGTTGTTCGTTTTAAGGACACTTTCACTGCAGATTTGACAAAAGGTACCAATGTGAGATTTCTAAAGATAGATGCAGCACTCAACCCAAGGTTTAAGAATCTGAAGTGCCTTCCAAAGTCTGAGAAGGACGAGGTGTGGAGCATGCTTTCATAAGTCTTAAAAGACCAACACTCCTATGCGGAAACTACAGAAATTCAGGAAACTACAGGGGGAGGGATAGCTCAGTGGTTTGAGCATTGGCCTGCTAAACCCAGGGTTGTGAGTTCAATCCTTGAGGGGGCCATTTAGGGATCTGGGGCAAAAATTGGGGATTGGTCCTGCTTTGAGCAGGGGGTTGGACTAGATGACCTCCTAAGGTCCCTTCCAACTCTGAGATTCTGTGATTCTGTGAAATCCGAACCACCAAAAAGGAAAACCAGCTTCTGCTGGTAGCATCTGACTCAGATGATGAACGTGAACATGCGTCGGTCTGCACTGCTTTGGATTGTTATTGAGCAGAACCCCATCATCAGCATGGACACGTGTCCTCTGGAATGATAGTTGAAGTGTGAAGGGACATATGAATCTTTGGGGCATCTAGCACATAAATATCTTGCGACGCTGGTGTGACGGGTTGGATCACAGAAAACCCCCTGTGAACTGCCAACTGATGTGCTGAGACTACTTCTAAGTCTGTTTTCTCTTGCAGTTTGGGACTTCAGTGCCCTGCCTGGTTTGAGCCAGACACGCTAGCCAGCTACAAACCCATACCCAGGTCTGAACCACGTCCCATAAACTGCAAGCTTAACTGAAAGCAGTTTAAGTATTCCTCTCTCTAACACTCAGATGCCCAATTCCCAATGGGGTTCAAAGCCCAAATAAATCCGTTTTACCCTGTATACCTTTTATATAGGGTAAATGCAAATTGTTCGCCCTCTATAACACTGATATGCACAGCTGTTTGCCGCGCGCCCCCCCGCCCGATATTAATACATACTCTGGGTTAATTAATGAGTAAAAAGTGATTTTATTAAATACAAAAAGTATGATTTAAGTGGTTCCAAATAGTAACAGACAGAACAAAGTAAATTACCAAACAAAATAAAATAAAACACGCAAGTCTATGCCTAGCACAGTAAGAAAGTGATTACAGATGAAACCTCACCCTCAGAGATGTTCCAGTAAGCTTCTTTTACAGACTAGTCTCCTTCTAGTCTGGGGGTCCAGCAATCACTCACACCCCCATGGTTATTGTCCTTTGTTCCAGTTTCTTTCAGGTATCCTATGGGGATGGAGAGGCTATCTCTTGAGCCAGCTGAAGACCAAATGGAGGGGTCTCCCAGGGGTTTAAATATACTCTCTCTTGTGGGTGGACACCCCTCCCTCCCCCTATGTAGAATCCCAGCTACAAGATGGAGTTTTGGAGTCATATGGGCAAGTCACATGTCCATGCATGACTCAGAACTTACAGGTAGCAGCCATGGTCCACATGCTACCTTGAACATCCTCCAGTAGCCTTCTTATGTGGATTGGAGCCTTCCAAGATCCATTGTCCGTTAAGTGTTTCTTGATTGGGCACTTAACTTGCAAATTCCTTTCTAAAGAAGCTGCCCAAATGCCTTACTAAGGCTACTTAAAATCAAACAAGTATACAGCCAATATGCATAACTTCAAACACAAAAATGACGTGCATACAAATAGGATGAATATATTCAGTAGATCATAACCTTTGCTGAGATGTTACATAGCATATGTAGCATAAAATATATTCCATTTATGTCACATATACATTCATAAGCATATTTCCATAAAGAATTATGGGTTGCAACATCACAGCCGGCTACAACAATGACATAAATGCCTGTTCTTGCTTTCAGGTGACATTGTAAACTAGGAGCGGGCAGCATTATCTCCCGCAAATGTAAACAAACTTGTTTGTCTGAGTGACTGGCTGAACAAGAAGTAGGACTGAGTGGACTTGTATGCTCTCAAGTTTCACATTGTTTTATTTTTGAATGCAGTTATTATTTGTACATCATTCTACATTTGTAAATTCAACTTTCATGATAAAGAGATTGCACTACAGTACTTGTATGAGGTGAATTGAAAAATAATGGGTTTTTTGGGGTTTTTTTTACAGCACAAATATTTGTAATAAAAAATAAATATAAAGTGAGCACTGTTCTGTGTTGTAATTGAAATCAATATATTTAAAAATGTAGAAAATATCCAAAATATTTAAATAAATAGTATTCCATCATTGTTTCACGGTGCAATTAATCGCGTGATTAATTTTTTTAATCACTTGACAGCCCTAGTACCTACCACAACACATAATACTGTCTCAACTCTGTATTCCTTATATTTTGTATATTTCACTCAACTGTGAAAAAAATCATTTGTACTACTTTTTGTTAAAAAGCAACTAAAATGTAACCCAAAAATAAATCATCACAATGAGGTCAAACAGCTTTTCAAAAACTTTCTGTATGCTTGTACTCTGTTCACAATATTTGTTTTATTTCATCTTCAGTGAATTAACTACTTATAACAAACATTTTAATTTCTTATCAGAAGAGCTTGCATAGATTTTTGTTTGCTATCAATGCGCTACTCTATAGGAGCTCCCGCTGGAAGGTCCTGCAGCTGAATTTGATGTTCGACACTGCTAGTGCTTTTTAGTATCTGCTCTCAATGTGTTTCTTGCCTTCAAGTCTCAGACAATGACAAATTACATTCCCTCCACTTACTACACTGCTAGAATCCAGGTATAACAAGGAATTATTCTCAAGAGCCACCTTCAGTTACAAACTTTGGACAGCACAGACATCTAGTGCTAATCCCTTTTCAAACTGGAATAACCCACACAGTGGCCTTTGAGATGCACACCACGTCTATGTCTATGTCTCTCTCTCTCATGCCCTGAAGGCATCAGATGTACACTGAACAACTTCTGTTGCTGTGGCTGCTTTCAGTGTCATTCATGGAGCCTGTAAGAACTCCTCCCCTCTTTCCCCCCGCTCCACTTTCCTAGTAAGAAAGTTGTATGAGTCCTGACAAGTAAGGTTGCCAACCCTCCAGGATTGTCCTGGAGTCTCCAAGAATTAAAAATTAATCGTTAAATTAAAGACTAATGTCATGCGATGAAACCGCCAGGAATAGGTCCAACCAACTGACAAGGACACTTCTCAGTTTAAAGATCATGCAAAAGTCCACTGACCTGAAGGGCAGCATGGACAACATTCAGATAGGGTTAGAAATAGGATATTTATGCCACTGGAAAGTCTCAGCTTCTAGGGGGACATGCAGCACTTGCTTCTTAGACCTGGAAGATCTCAAGCTATCAGAACCTGAAGTGATTATATTAATGGTAATTTTTAGAAGTTTCTCAAATGTATAAGTCATTTTCCTCTCTCCCTCTCTGAGGCTTATACAGTTGAGCTCACGGTACTAAGAGAGTTTGCTAACAGCTGTGCAAACCATACTGTGAATGTGAAAATGGTAATTTCCTGAGGCTTATATCTTGGCCAAATCTGAACACAGGGATAGTAAAGGGCACCTCTCCAACGTCCGCTGAAAAATTTCAGCTTTCTTTTCAAAACCACTATGGTATCAGATAAAAAAAAGGGAGGGGAGGGGAAGAGAGGACATTTTTCAAAATTGACAAAACAGCATTTCCACCTCCCCCAACATTAATTTCATTCTTGAAAATGGCGGAATCATTTTTGCTCAATCATTTGAAACAAATTCTCCCTGAGACAGAGACCCAGATGAGAATTTTCAGCCCACGAGGTTAAATTTTGTCAGTTATAAGCAACTTGAAAATGAAGGGCTATAATGGAAAGTGTCAGACAACTTAAATATAGCTACTATCAGTATCAACTATAATTGCAGTTTAAAAATCTATTAAATGAAAAAAAGCCTAACAAGCATCCTGCAACAACAGAGGTAGCCCAGTAGGAGCTGGAATGCAGAAATCCAAACATGGTTTCACAAATGAATAGATACAAAGCTTGGCAGAATCTCAATTTAAGTAAAAACATATCTGACAAAAGTGAAAATTGGTTACTATTCATTATGCTCTGGCAGTTTGTCTGCTTGAAGAAAAAGTGCAAACACACAGCCAGGTTAGAGACATAATGAAGGCTCAGTTTTTGCACTGCTCAAATGAAAGGACATATCTTGTATTTATGACACTTTAATTTGGATATTATCAGTATTAAATACTTTGTACATCTGCAGGCAGAGTCTGACACTTTTATTTAAATTAAGTAGTACCATGCTCCACAAGTGATCACACTGGAGCAAAGGAGATTACTCATGGATGGCATCCTAAAAAATGAAGAATTCATCTTCTTTTGCCATGGTTACCAGGACAAAAAAGTCTTGCTGGTTTCTCTAAACATGAGAAGGATGTGAGATATCACAAATGTCTCTTGATTTACAAAGAGGCACTCTTTGAGATCGTCCTCATTTACAAATTTAACACTAAAAAAAATAAATACTTCTTGGTTTCTTAAAGATTTTGGTGACTTGGCAGCAGCACTAGCATGTAGGAGACCAAAATTTGATTCTCTGAACTGCTATTTCACACTTTGGGCCAGCATGTGCAGTTTTGTATGGTCACTGTGGCAAGGAGAAATGTAACGAGTCACATTTTTCAGCAACGGTCTCCTGTTCTAATACTACGAATAAGAGTGTGCAATCATTTTGTATATTCAAAGAGGCATTTAAACAAGAAGAGAGTGGAGAAAGGACAAAAAATTCCTGTTCTTGCACAAAAATTGTTGCACGTAAAACTTTTACTACATGCCCATTTCTGCAGGCACAAAACTGGAGGATGTGACCAAGGCCCGCTGAAAATGTGATTCATTACATGTACGGAAATATATTCAGTTCCTCAAGCAACAAAAACACCAAGTAAAAGATGGCAAGTGCTACCCCCCTTCTGTTCATAGTCATGTAGCTGAGCAGAAGCATGTGCTCTAAGGCTACCATTTGTGCTCTAAGCCTCCCAAAGCTAAACATGGCTTTTTGGGCAGACCAAACCCAAGCAAAGAATATTTGAGATAACACTCTTCATTGTTAGTGAGTGGACATGCCTTCTGTGGGAAAATAAAAAATGGTTACCGACCTCTCGTAACTGTTCTTCGAGATGTGTTGCTCATGTCCATTCCAAGTAGGTGTGCGGGCACCGCAGGCACAGTCGTTGGAAGGTTTTTCCCCTAGCGGTATCCGTTGGGTTGGCTGTAGAGCCCCCTGGAGTCGCGCCTTTATGGTGGTGTATATATAGGTCCCTGCTGACCCGTTGCCTCTTCAGATCCTTCTTGCCAGATACTCTGACAGAGGGGAGCTGGGTGGGTCATGGAATGGACATGAGCAACACATCTCAAAGAACAGTTACAAGAGGTAGGTAACCGTTTTTAATTCTTCGAGCGCTTGCTCATGTTGATTCCAATTAGGTGACTCACAGGCAGTTCCCTGGAGGCAGGTTCGGAGTTCATGGAATCACTGATTGTAGCACCGCTCTGCCGAAAGCTGCATTGTCTCTGGCCTGCTGTGTAATGGCATAGTGCGATGAAAAGGTGTGGATCGACGACCACATCACTGCCCTGCAGATGTCCTGGATAGGAGCTTGTGCCAGGAACACCGCTGCACCCTTGTGGAGTGTGCTGTCAGCGCTGGGGGCAGGTATCTTTGCCAAGTCATAGCATGCCTGGATACAGGGTGTGATCAAAGAAGAGATCCTTTGGGACAAGACTGGAAGTCCCTTCATATGCTCCACAATTGCAATGAATAGTTGCGCTGATTTTCAAAATGGGTTCATTCATCCATTACTAGAGACAGCGAGGGTTAGGGCCTGGAGAAGGGCACTCCTGCACACACCACTTGCGGGTCGAGCCACCACCTGAGGGACTCAATAACTGGGGGAGGGAGTGTGATCAATTAGTCCAGGCGATTTCGATTCGCCCTGTACACTGAGGCTAGCCAAGCCTGAAGGGGAGAGCCACAGCCTGGCATACTGTACTACATACGCAAAGCAGCCATGTGGCCGAGCAGCTTCAGGCAATTTTGTGCTCTAGTGGTGGGGTATCACCTGAGGTCCTCTACGATGGCGCCCATGTTGAGAAAGCGAGTTTCTGGAAGGAATGCCCTGGCTTGACCAGAGTCCAGGAGAGCTCTGATGAACTCTATTCTCTGAGTTGGGGTTAGGGTCAACTTTGCTATATCCAGTATGAGGCTCTGGAGTGGCCTTTGAGTAGCCAGTCATCAAGGTACGGGAATACTTGCACCTGCCTGTCACGGAGTGTGGGGGAGTTCGGCCCTGCACCCCTTTTCCCCGGATTCACTGGGAGTCTCAGCCAGCCAGTAGAACAGAAGGTTTATTAGAGATGCCAGGAACACAGTCCAAACAGAGCTTGTCAGTACAACCAGGACCCCTCAGCCGGGCCCTTCTGGGGGGCAGGGAGCTTAGACCCCAGCTCGGGGCTCCCTGCATTTCACCCCACAGCTCCAAACGGAGGCAGGGAGGCCAGACCCTGTCTGCCTCTCTCCCCTCCTCTCCAGCCAGTTCCAAACTCCAACTCTCCAGCCCCTCCTCCCCCTTTGTCTCCTTCCCGGGCCAGGAGGTCACCTGATCCCTTTGTTCCAACACCTTTATCTCTCACCTTTGCAGGGGAGGGGCCGGGCCATCTGTTGCCAGGAGACAGGGCCATTCTCTGTGTCCAGGCCTCTGCCCACCCCTGCCTTCTAGGGCTTTGTAACAATCATGCACCATTGTCCCACCACCTAGATACTCAAGCCCTGTATAGGGGAAACCGAGGCACCCACACAGTACTCAGGGAAACCTTAACAACAGTCCTAGTTTGTCACACTGCCGTTTCCGCAGGAAGGCTACCAAGACTGACATGCACTTGGTGAACACCCGAGGGGCTGCCAAAAGCCCGAAGGGAAGAACTGTAAACTGATAGTGGGTGATGTTGACCACAAATTGGAGGAACCGTCTGTGGGACAGGACTATGTACACGTGAAAATACGTGTCCTTCAAGTCGAGGGTGGCGTATCAGTCCCCCAGATCCAGGAAGGTGATATTGGAAGCCAGGGAAACCATGAAGAACTGTATCATCTTCATGAATTTGTTGAGGTTTCGCAAATCTAGAATAGGTCTGAGCCCACCCTTGGCCTTCGGGATTAGGAAATACTGTGAATAGAACCCCCTGCCCCGAATTCTAAAGGGCCCTCCTCTACTGCCACGAGTTGTAAGAGCATTTGCACCTCCTGCATGAGAAGGGTCCCTGAAGGTGGACGGGGAAGGAGGGTGGGAAGGTGGGAGAGAACATAATTGGAGAGAATATCCCAATTCTACCGTGCTCAAGACCCATTGGTCTGAGGTGATTTGTGCCCAGGCATGGCAGAAATGGGATAGATGATTCACGAAGGAAGGGGAAGGATCCGGGATCTGAACTGGTGCATGGCCCCGGGCACACCCTGAAAAGTTTGGCTTGGCAGCTAGGAGCTGATTTGCTAAGCCCTGGCCCTGGTTAGAGGAGGACTGAGAAGGTCTCTGTCTGTTACGCCTGCTTCCTGCTATAGTCCTGCCTAGGAGGTGCTGGGTAGAATCGGGGAGCAGGCAGCAGTTTAAAATGCTTTCTTTGGGGGGCTGGCATATGAAGCCCCAGGGAATTCAGAGTTGCCCTTGAGTCCTTTAGGCTGTGGAGCTTAGTGTCTGTTTGCTCTGAAAAGAGCCCTATGCAATCAAAAGGCAAGTCCAGAATGGTCTGCGGCAGTCCTGACACCTGAAGCCATGAGTTCCTTCTCATGGCTATGGCTGTTGCCATGGTACTGGTTGACGAGTCTGCCGAATCTAAGGAGACCTGGTAAGGAGGTCCTCACGACGACCCTGCTTCCTCGAGGACTGCAGCAAACTCCGAGTGGGAGTCCGACAGAAATAGCTCTTTAAATTTGGACAACGTGTTCCAAGAATTAAAACTATAGTGATTAAAGACACCCTGCTGGTTGGCAATGCAAAGCTGGAGCCCCCCGGTACCATATAGCTTCCTACCGAAGAGGTCCAGCTTCTTTGCCCCCTTGGATTTAGGTGTCAGTCCCGGTTGTCCCTGCCTTTCTTTTTAGTCAGCAGCCTTCACCACCAGAATGCCTGGCTGACGGTGAGTGAACAGGTACTCATACCCTTTGGAAGGCACAAAATACTTCCTTTCCATCCCTTTTGCCATGGGGGGGTGGGGGAAAGAGAGGCGGGATTTTGCCACAATGCTTTAGTAGTGTTGTGGATGGTCTTAATGAGGGGCAAAGCCACCCTCGAATTCACCCTGTGGGAGAATTCACATCTCCTAGTTTGCCAGCTCAGCTGGTGGTTTTCCGGAGCCTGTGCAATTTTTTTTCACTTGCCTGCTCTTCTTCAGACGGGTGAATAGAGATTTCATCTAGCATACCCAGTAAACTTTTCTAATAGTCACATAATAAGAGCAAGAAAACCTTTTCTACACGGTCAGGTTTGGAGTTTCAAAGTGCCTCCTGAAATTCACTCTTGGATGCAATTTGTAGAGGCCTGTGCGGATACAAAAATTTGGATCCGCATCTGATACGCATCCACAGTAATTAAATTGTATCTGACCCAAGATCTGCCCTTTTAGATGGATCCATATCCGCACCACCACCATGTAGAGCAGCAGTTCTTAACCGGGTATCTGTGGCCTCCTGGAGGAAAAGGAGCCAGTTTCAGGAGGGCCATGGCCACCCAGGGTAGAAGCCCTGATCCCGCAGCCCCCGGCAGGGAAGAAGCCCCGAGCCCCAACATTCCTCCCCCCCACCCCGAGCTAAAGCCCCGAGCCCTGGCGCACCCCTGCCCCCCCACCCCTGGGGCTAAAGCTCCAAGGGGGGCACCAGGCCTCAGAGCTTCAGCCCCATGGGCAGACCCCCTGAACTCCCCCACACACACTCTTCCCCCTCCCCGTTGAGAACTGCTGCTCTAGAGTCCTGCACGGATCAAAAATTTGCATCCGCATCCGATCTTCAATCTGCAAAGATGGGAAACATCTGCGGATTTGCAGGGCTCTAGCAATTGGGCTCACCACACCTTCTATACTTACCTGCAGGCTTATGTCACATGAAGCTCAGAACCTTATCTTGAACCCTGCTGATTATGTCTGACAGTTTAATCAAATATGATTTGAGACAGACAGACAGACAGACAGACAGACAGACAGACAGACACTCTTACTACAACTTTTCTTGCTATATATATATTTTACAGAATTTTACTTCTGGGTGAAAAGAGTGATTTTCTACAACTTTTCTTGCAAGAAAATCACTCTTTTCACCCAGAAGTAAAATTCTCACTTACAGGATGGTCTCAAATATAAACACAGCTAAAAGTTAGCATTCATTAAAACAGGATTACAATGAAACTACTGCTGTCTGCTGATGTGACGTCAGAAATTCTGTCAGCATCAGGAAATATAACATATTATGGTTGCTCCTGTGAAGTGCTCATGGTTATCAGTTCTGCTTCAGCTGCTCCCAGTGATCACAATGAAAGGGTTAACACCCTTTAAGCAAGGGCTGGAAGACAGTTTGGATGGAGAACATATCATTTTCTAAAAATTATTTATGTCTTATTTCCCCACACACACACACACACCCCTTGTCACCATTCAAAATATTATTTGTTGTTTAGAATTTTGCATGTCTGTGTTTAAGACTTGGCAAAACCCAAGCAGCTAAATGGTTAAAAAACAGTTTGTTTTTCAGTTCAGACACTTACATGCTGTCTTTGTAGAACATTTATTCCTTTTGCGACAGCTTTGAAACTATTTTCTGCCTCCTATACAGGCATGTAAGTGTGGTTGCATACATGTGTATCATCAATATTATATTGTCTAACAGATCGAAATAACTTGAAGAAAGTACAATTTGAAAGAAAAACAAGTAAAATTTTCCACTTCCCCCACCTCTCCTTTCAGTACCCTCAACAGACTTGAAACAACTGCTTTAATGCAGCAAGCAATAGCTTGTAAAAGGATGCAAGCCAGCTGAAACATTTGACAGACAGTGTTAAATACCAAGGGATTCATATCAACCATTTTACTTTAAAAGGTTCTTTGATGTTAGCTATCCTTCATGTACCTCTTTCATGGCACATTAAGAAAGAAAACTGAGCTGAGGTAAATCAAGTCCCAAGGTCACATCTAGAGTTACAGCACTGAGGATACCTGATGAAATACGGACTAATGCTGGCACAAGCACTGAATACTTTCGTTAACCAATCAAACAAGTTTTACAAGTGGCTCAGAACTTTATTCTGCAACTAGACGTCAGACATCTTAATCCCCCTGCATCGCCTTGAAACGTAGTTATCATAATGTGAGCCCGAACGTTAGACTCCCTTCAAACTGAGAGTTCTATGAAGTAGAAAAACAATGGGAATTAAGTTGGGTGTAACATTAGAAATGTAGAGGCACCGAAAACTTGAAAGTGGCATTTGTTCAAGTCTACAGAGTATAACAGATATTCAGCAATATAAAACACTGATTAAAATCAAAAGGGGAATTTACAGTTTGTACAGATACCTATAAAAATACAAATGAACTTAAATTCCTGTTGAACAAATATTTTCAAATCAATTTTTCACCATTAAGAACCAACTTCAAAGTTATGAACTCCTATTCTACCTCAGCAGAAAATCCCTAAGTATTTAAAACATTAAAACAAAGAAATAAAATGCATTAGAAATGAGCTTACAAGATTTTATGGATTTTGTTTGACTTGCTACAATATAGTCGTGTTTGAACGTAAATCCTAGTAGATCATCAATAAGACCAACACTTCAAATGTGTGAAAAGCCAGAAAAAGATTTTGTCAAAGGTAAGGGAAAAGGACAAACTGTTTAAAGTCAAGGATAACAGAAACAAAACAAGATAAATAGATAAACAAAAAACACCCAAAGTATAAGGGTTACGTTCTTAATCTGCTGATAATGTTTTATCTACCAGTAATTTAACGCACATGCTATAAACTAGTGTTAAGTGTGAGCTGAAATAATTTACCATGAGTGCACTTCAATATAAATATACAAATAATTAGTTTCACCTGCAAGAATGCTTGTATTCTTATAAGACAAGACCATTTAGGCAGTAAGAAAAAATGTGCTTTTGAAATTTATTTTTAAAAACACGATAAAGCTGTTTACATTGCTCTATTCTAGCCCATCTGTCACTCAAACAGTTGTCACTTCACAGACTCCTAGAACAGACAGCAGGCCAAAGAAAACCAGTCTCAGTGCTCTGTATATGCATTTCCCAAAGATTTTTAATTTAACTTAAAAAGGCCCATGAAATCCTGAAATTCATCAGCTGTCATGTTAATGCTGAACACACTGTTGTTTCATTTTCATTTTGAGTTCTGTTAAAGCAAATATACATTTATCCAAACAGAACATCTGTTTTGGGTATAATACATTGTATCTTTGGCAAGAACTCACAATAGAGCTAACAAAAAAAATCAAGAATATTTACTGGGCCTGGCAACAAAAGTTGATTTGTAACAAAAAACCTGAAGACCAGATATGACTGTCTCTGGGCTCTAGTCCAATCTTAATCTAAGTCAATAAACATAGGTCTACAAGGGAAACTATATTAAAAAAAAAAGAGAGAGAGAAGTCCTGCAATTATTTAGGTTGGACTTAGGTATAGAAAGTGTGCTAGTTATAAAAGTAGTGACAAATATTTGTTTTAAATCAAAAACTGTCAAACTCAGTTCAGATAGTTTTTAAAGCCACAAAAAATAAATCCATATGCCTCATTTCCTATTGAAGTCTTCGGTGATTTCATTTTTGAATAAAAACTTTATTTTGCAAAACTTGAGTATTTCAGTAAAAATATGTGCTTAGTCTGCAGAAGAGAAGAATGAGGGGGGATTTGATAGCTGCTTTCCACTACCTGAAAGGGGGTTCCAAAGAGGATGGATCTAGGCTGCTCTCAGTGGTAGCAGATGACAGAACAAGGAGTAATGGTCTCAAGTTGCAGTGGGGGAGGTTTAGGTTGGATATTAGGAAAAACTTTTTCACTAGGAGGGTGGTGAAGCACTGGAATGGGTTACCTAGGGAGGTGGTGGAACCTCCTTCCTTAGAGGTTTTTAAGGTCAGGCTTGACATTTTATTTGATCAGCACACACACACACCCCTGAGCAGGGAGAAACGGCAGCCAGACAGAAGAGCAAGATGAAAGTTCAACTTCCATAAAAGACAGATAGTCAAGGAGGTCAGAAGTGGGGGACAGTCACTAAGACCCCAGGCTCAGCTTATTTGGAAATATTTAAATAGTGACAGCTACGTGGCTAATAGCATCCAATATTCTGAATACATTTACTGCAATTAATATTATTCCACCTGTTATTCCTTTTAACATTATTACTGGTGCCACCTTAGTTCCCTATACAAGCTCACCAAAGTAAAGACCATCTTTTCCTTAAGTCTGCGCCTAGTATAATGGAGCCCTAAATCCCAATTAGGATCTGCAAATACTAGTACAACATAAATTAATAGTGATAGTGATACTAAATAGTACTTTAAATTATGCTAACTTGTTATTTCAGCTCTTATATTGACAACCTAAAAGTTTATATTTCACTAGACGTTTTACAACTAGTTTTGTCAAAAAAGATAGATTACTCATTAAAACTTATTATAATCCTTGAAACTTGAGATAAATCTCTCTCCGAATACAGTTATTAGAGAAATCTACCTACTTGATACTTTGGGTTGAAAAATGTTCTCTCAAATTCCTATTTCCACATACATTTTACCAGTTCCTAATATTTTTATTTTTAAAATATTCCATTACAGTAGCTCCACAAAGTTCAGCCCAAGAAACTGACAGAGCTAAATATTTTGGAAGTTCTCTACATTCCGATTCTACTAACAAAATAAATGTAACAAAACACAAAGAAAAAAAAAAGGAAAGCACGGTAAGAAAACGGTCCACAAAACCAGTCATAAAATAAAAAATAAATCTTGCTGCACGAACTTTAACAAACAGATATTTGCATTCTGTAGCACAAATAACTGAAAAAAACCATGACAAATGACAATTCAAACAAGTTACAATTGCTTCTTCCAACAAAGAATAAAGTACTTATATTTCCATAACTGGCTTTCAAATTTTATCTAAATGAATAACAAAATTTTACAATATGACGACTTTTTTCCAAATATATTATAATTGTCTTCCATGCTAGCCGAACTACACAAAGCCCCTCCTTTTGGGCTAGAGTCAATAAAAAGCTTCTGAAACCTTGTATGAGCTTCCAATTTGAAAACAATTATCAAAAAATTTAAACAGGACCCCTACAGTGCCTTTTGAAATAAAATCAGATTAATTATTGGTTCTCATCACAAATTTATACCAGTGTGGAAAACAAAGAACAAATGGCCTTACATGACAACATAATTTCCTAGGAAAAATGCATTTATTGAAAATTTCTGTCAGATCTCTTTTCAATTTATGGATTAGACAAAAAAACGTTAAACACACAGAAGATGACAAGTCCAAAGAGAGAAAAGCAATCCCTTTTTAGAAAACTTTTTTTTACTGTATCCATCATAACATTTCGATGGAGGAACAAAAATGATTGCTTTTTACTTTCAACGCAAATGCTTAAATGCAAGATTTAAAAAAATCCTTTGAGATGATTAAATAATAGTGGGTAGAGGACCAAAAGGGCTCCTTCCTATATTTCCGGGAGGGGAAACCAAGAGGCTCTGTCCTCTGGTCAGAGAAAGATAGGAAGCAGACAGACTTACCATTCACACCAAAACCCAAACAGAGGCTTTTCAAACAGTTCTGTTTGAATTCTGAAATCTAATGGTCAAAAATTGAGTTTTGGGCAAGATGAATCCTTCATTACCCTTGCTGTGCATTAACAAAGGATTTTTTCCAGGCGACTTAATACCCAAAAGGATCAGCAAGCTTTCCATAGCATAGACAGATGATACCAGTATTTAAATTTGCATTCCAGTGGCCCAGCCAAGCAATCAGCAACCTACAGTTGCTGTAGTGAAACACAAAGGATATGGGACGCAGGTCCTCAGCTGAGGGCCAAGTTCCTTGGGCTGGCAAGACTTGGCGACTGCTATGGAGCCAGCACACTTATCCTCAAGGAGAGGGAATGTGTTAAATGATGCTCTAGTGAACTTCTCCAACCAACCCACGAGTGGGTGTTTACATACTCCAAAGGGAGCCAAGACCACTACTCTATGGACAGAAGGGTGGGCCAAGCCTGATACAATGACAGTAAAAGCTGGAGAGGAATGCAGAGGAACTACCTTACAAAAAAAAAACGGATTTAAAAGCACCTACTGAAATTGAAATGTGCTGAAGAGGAAAACAAAATGTCAAGCAAAGGAAGCAATCTTACCAGTATACAACATCCAGTGGTGCAAAGTACTTTTTCATAATTAAGTCAGCAAAGTAAGCTTCTGTCTCCCTGCAGGCAGTCCCATTGCCTATCACAACAGTGCTGCAACTTTAAAGGAGATAAGTGACAAACATTCAGTTTTCCTGCATAGTTAGGGATGTGTAGGCATTTTATTTTATGTAATAGGTAAAGGCTGTACTCAGCAAGAACATGCTGCCATCTTCCACACATAGGAAGATCTTAGAACCCTGTAGACATCAGGACCTCAGCATGAACCAGGCTGATTAGCCAAGAGTTAAGCTGCAAAACACACACACTATGGCATATTACAAAAATGTGTCTTGCTACAGTAGCTACAAAGTAGCTAGTACCCTGCAAGGAAGAATTCCATCCCCTTAGTTGCAAGTACGACAGCAAAGCAACTTTCAAGTTTTACTAGGAGCTAGGCAGTAGTAATACTTTACAAGGGCTTGAAGCATGTATGGGGGAGGGACTGATTGTCTCAAGGTTTGGGTGCATTGTGCTGTTGTGAGTGGCGATAGCGATAATTTTCACATCTCTCTTACAGAAGTGAATAGTAATCCTAACTACAGGAAACTCAAGGGCTGTAGTACATCATTCACGACTCTCCTTGGCTGTCTTCATGTTAAATCATTCTATTGCACAGACAGGAAAATCCTTCTCCGTGCAAAATGGCTTCTATTCAATTAAACAGAAGCTAAAAATAAAGAAAAACTAATTTTGGAAAAGCTCACTCAATGGAACAACACTGGATGGAACTGCCTCCAAAATAGTACAGTAAGGGCCAGAGCTACCAATAATCCCAGGCTATCAACAGGTACGCATGAGTGTTTAACATCAAACTCCTAATCCCTAGTGAACAATGTTCCACCACCCAAAAGTATCCCAAAATTTAATACAAGTGGCAATAGCTGTTCATAAAAGCTCCCAAAATAGACTAGCATGGGTGCTGCACACTAGGAATAAGATGAATTGGCACACCTTTGCAAATACATTTCCACAGCACCGAATCTGTAAACTAATTATATTCACTGCTTGATTTCATAAGCATCTAATACATACAATATTTTAAAACATGAATATAAATTGAGCAACGTTCAGCCGTCAGCAATGAAAGCAGAAATTCCACTAAATCTCTGGGCATCCTGCTTGTATATCCAATTTTGATACAATGTAGATATTTATCCTATTTATATTTTAATGAAAGCTCCATCATACTTGTAATGCAGAAGAAGTCTCCTTATCTTATCAGCTTCACGGAATCCTTGTGCAGAATGCAAGTAGACAACATCAGTATGGAATATCTGACCTAGAATGAGGAAAGGCAAAACCATTCAGTTAGAAACAGAAAAATCCAAAACGGTATTTCCTGCTGAACTACCTAGGTGAAGGGCTGATTCACAAGAAAAACATTTCAACAATTATCCACTATATTCTTATATACTGTGTACGACTGGATTCACTGCCAGAATGAAATGAGTTGATAGACTTTGCCTAGCTCCTGTAAACATGTCCACATAACAAACCATCAGAACCAATCAGCATCACTGCTTGTATTCAGCAAATATTTTGTGATTAGAAAAAATGGTTCCATGGGGCAGGAAGGGTTTATTGCCATAATCTGTACATTTTAAAGATCTGCTTAGAAAGAGGTATGATCAAGTGGTCTGAGTACAGACCTAGAAGACAGAATGCTTAAATTTGCATTGTGAATACAGGCTCCACATTGTTACCATGGGCATCAGTTTCCACTGCAGAATTCAGAGTGTCTACTACAACACATATCCAGAAACTGAGGTTTTGTTTAGATAGTGAGGTAATGTGCTCTATGGAGGTTGGATTTCTAAAGCATACTAACTGGTCCATTTAGACCCTGTTCATGTGCTTCATCGTAGTGCTATTTTAAACAGAACTAAGTTAAAGCACACTAGGGAACCTCTAGTGCACACCAGCAGGGTCTACACGGGCCAATTCATGTGCAGCACATCAGCGTGCCCTAGAAATCACATCCCTGTAGAGCATGTTAGCCCTTCACATAAACAAGCCCAGACACGGTTAATTCTTTGAATTCTGCTTCTCTCACCCAGATTAGGAAGAACTAATAGAACACTGAGCACAATGATTTACTCCTCCCAGCTCTGCAACAGACATCAGAATTCCTGAATTCCTCTCTCTCACCTGCCCCCATCTGCTCTGTGCTGAGAGATGTAGGGATGGAAGGCTAGTTACTGTTGAGGGCACTGGACTAGGACTCATGAGACAGGAGTTCGATTCTAGGTTTGGCCAAAGATTTCTTCTGTGACCATAAGCAAGTCACTTAGTGCGAAGTCCCTTGGCTCCCCATCTGTAAAATAAGATTAATACTTTCCCACATCACAAGGGTGCTGGGAGGATAAATCCATTGGTAATTGTTCAGGCTAACATTTTGGTGGACCTGGGCTCCTTTCGTTTTTACCAACCCTTGCTAATAATACTTATTTACTTATTTCACAAAAGTCTTATGAGAACAGTAAATATTTGTAATGCACTTAAAAGATACAAACAACGTATTCTTATTTCTGCAATTGACCTTCCCCTTTCTAAAACAATGAAAAGTATCCCTAACGTTTTGATTTTATGTTATAAGCAAGTTTCTGCATCTTTTCATTTGGCAATGAGGATTTAAAGACTCTTTAACACCTAGTTGAGCAATACAACTAGCTTTGCACTGGTCAAACATGTCTCCCCTTTCGGCAGACTTTATGCAAATGCTGTTCCAGTTAAGGAGTCACTACTATTCACTACCAAGCTAAATAGGAAGTTCTCCAAGAGATATGCATATAAAATGGCCACCCCAATTAAGCCTGCCTTTTTAAGTTAGTTATATTTCATTGTACTTAAATACAGCAGCCTTATTTGAATATACAGTGTGTGCGAGTCTATTCCCTGTACCATGTGCTGTGAAAGAGATTAAATTAGAGAGAATGCTGGATTGGGTACTTTGGAAAGCCATCAGGATTCAGGAAACTTTATACAGAAAATTTAGGAAACGTAAGTCTGTAACTCTTAAAAATCAGACAACTAATAAGCAAACCCATTGAGATATAAAACAACATGGAGAATAAATCTGAAGGCATTATAAAAACTAATACATTATTTGAGCCTTGTATTTTGGCAATATGGGGTTAATTCAACACCAAAGCCACTACTACTTCCCCAAAACAACAGTCTAGCAAAAAAAAATAAATAAAAAAAAAAATTGGAAAATGTAATTTCCATTTTCACAAAAAATCTATGCTGAAAAGAAAAGAGAAAATTATGTCTGTGAAGAACAGCATACATGTTTTTAAATCATGTGTCATTAGCTTTCAAAAAAGGCCTATTTCCTGTGATCCATAATTGGTTTTTTTTAAACAAAGACTGTAAAATGCATAAAGATCCACAAGTTTTACGAGCTGGTTTCTCTTAACAGCCTGTTTGATTATCATAAAAAGCAGCATACTTTACATTTTATGCAAACCACAGGTGGTGTGGCTCAATGTTTTATTTCACTGAAGAATTGACAAAATACTTGGACAGTTTCCAGATGCACACATTATTGCCATCAAGGAGTTACAGAAGGCAGAGGGTTTCTGTTTTGTTTGCTTGTTTGGGGGTTTTTGTTTTGGGGGTTTTTTTAAAGAAAGATACATATTGTAAAGTGTCAGTTTGACATGTTGAGGAGAGATACAGATTTGCTGTGGTCAAAGATAGGAACGACCCTGGCTCTCTCACCATTTTTAATATATTTCAACTGCTGAATACATAACCAATGCAGAAGGGGGAGGGAAAAGAAGGCGAAATAAACCATAAAAAGATAAGACTTTCGATGGAAATGTTTTTCTGTCCTTCAACAGAGAAACACAAACATTACAAGGCATAGGACAATGGGTAAAATTTTATTATGTGTAAGTGACTTAGCCTAAGACTCACTGAAAGTCAATGGGATTTAGGCTTCTATGTCTACGCTATAGCCTATGTCGGCAAAACTTTTGTCACTCAGGGGTGTGAATATTCCACCCCTGTGACTGACATAAATTACACTAGCATAAGCGCTTGTGTTCACAGCGCTATGTTGGTGGGAGAGCTTCTCCTGCTGACATAGCTTATGCTGATAACATAGGTGGCTTTTTTATGCCAACAGAAGAGCTCTCCTCTGTCAGCACAGGAGCGTCTTTACCAGATGTGCTGCATGTATAGACACGGCTTTAGGTTCCTCAGTGACTTTTGAAAATGGAACTTAGGCATTTTAGACCAATAACTTCATATGAATCAAACAAAATTTGTTATAGATACTCTGCTCCAAACCATAAGGAACTCTGTAAACAAGGCCAGAATCATTAGGAACTGACTGGGTAGTTAGCAAATGTAAGAAAAACACTACGAACAACTTTTATTAACTACAGAGGTGGACAAGTAGGGCTACATGACAAAACACATGCCATCACACCTGATAGTTCTTTTTTGAAGTCTCAGCAAACAAGGCAAGGACAGGATGGGAGGAGAAAGTGACAAACCTTTTCACACCCATAGAGGGGTAAACCTCCAGATCAAATTAAGGCACATTAAGGAGATTTTCCCTGCAGCTGCCTAAAAGCTGCGCCTGTTCACCAGAGAACTTCAGATCTCCAGAACTGCTGGATCCCGCACCTTCTGTAAGTGCCAGTTTACTTTAAAATATGCAATATTAAAGAAAAACAAGCAGAGAAGAAGTTAATTTCCTAGTGTGTAAACAGATTATTTGTGTGGGGAAAAACTTATGAAGCAAGTATTCAACTGCTGATTCCATTTTAAGCTGTAACACATTAAGGGTCTGATTCCTAACTACCTTGTTTTAATTATTCACAACTGTGTAATAAGAGTGCAAAACTGTTCATTCCCACTTTGCACAGGTGAAAGTGACTAGACAAGAGAGTGGAGACTCAGGCCCATAACATTTAATTCCATGCTACTAAAGGAATTTTCGGGTAGGTGGGGCTCGTCAGACTTGGAAGGCAGCCCACCTAAGAGAAGGAAAACTCTGATTTAAAACCTCCGCTGCCTTGTGGCAATACCCACTCATGGGAAAGGCTAAGGGAGTCAACCCTGAAACCAAATCCGGTGTCGGAGTCCCAATGGCGGTCTGACATTGTCCTCAACGTCATTCCGGCAACTCCTGCGACGCCACTGGTGCCAAGCTGTATCGACATTGTCTTTCCCTTGGATCCATCAGTTGCGTGGAGAGGGGGGTTCTGCTGCATGGGCAACAGCTGTTCCTCCATATCACCCTGCCCTGGCTTGCGCCCTGGAGAGCACACTCCAGCTTCACTTCACAGCGTCGACACAACACGGGAAGCAACAGTTTACAGGTTATAAGCCCCCTGCTCGATTGGCGTAGAGCTGGCGCCAGGGGTTGCTTCCGTCGGTGGGAGGGATCACCATGTCTCACTGGACAACTATCGCCCGCCTCAAGCTGGGCAGCCCCCAGCCAATAAGGTGTTGTCCCGCCACAGTTCACCTGCTTCACTGGGTCGGTGGGGCTTAGTGTACGTGAGTACCCGACAAGTGGACTGCGAACCATGCACCAGGCAACAACAAAAGAAAACCAACATTTAAGAAACCAGCCCTCAAGTTAGGATGCTGGAACGTACGGACCATGACAACTGGCCTATCACAAGACCTTCAGGCAATCAGCGATGTTCGGAAGACTGCAGTCATCAACGATGAGCTAGCACGACTCCAAATCGACAGTCGCTTTGCAGGAGACACGGCTGCCAGGCGCTGGGACTCTCAGGGAAAAGAACTATATGTTCTTCTGGCAAGGGAAGAGTGCCGAAGAAATCAGAGAGTGTGGTGTTGGATTTGCCATGAGAAATTCTTTACTGGGGATGGTGGAACCTGGTCAACAAGGAACTGAAAGACTTATCACTCCGACTCCACACATCAACTGGACCCGTCAACCTGATCAGCGTGTATGCACCAACACTCGGAGCCAACAGGGATACCAAGGATGAGTTCTATGATCAGTTAGACACGATTATCAGGAGTATGCCTAAAGAAGAGCACTTGATACTACTGGGTGACTTCAACGCCAGAGAGGGCACTGACCACGACTTTTGGCCAACCTGTCTTGGAAAGTTTGGCATTGGAGAAATGAATGAGAATGGACAACGACTTCTGGAACTGTGCTCGTACCATGACCTCAGCATCACCAACTCATTCTTCCAGACAAAGCCTCAACACAAAGTGTCCTGGAGACACCCTCGCTCCATGCACTGGCACCAACTCGACCTGATCATCATCAGGCGGTCTGCCTTGAAGTGCATCCTGCTTACTCGCACCTTCCACAGTGCTGACTGCGACAATGATCAGGCGCTGGTGTGCAGCAAGATGAGGCTACAGCCAAAGAAGATCCACCGCTCTAGGCCAGAGGGCAAACCCTGCATCAATGTGAGCAAGACTGCACACCCAGACAAGGCAGAGAAATTCACCCATGAGCTCTCCGAGGTGCTGAACTGCATGCCTCCCGGTGGCTGCGCCAAAGAGAGATGGGACCACATCAGAGACGCAGTACACAGCACAGCCATGAAAGTTTTTGGAAAGAAATGAAACATGAATAATGACTGGTTTGAGGCCAACTCCGCCACACTCACTCCAGCCATTGAAGAACGCCGCGCTGTTCACCTGGAGTACAAGCGTTCCCCCAGTCAGAGGACTCTACAAGAGTATCGATTTGCCAGGAGCAAAGTACAGAGACTAGCTCAACAGTGTGCAAATGATTACTGGCTCCAGCTCTGTCGGAGCATTCAACTATCTGCTGACACTGGAAACATCAGGGGAATGTATGATGGCATCAAGAAGGCCATGGGACCCACAAAGAAGTGGAGAGTGTCACTGAAGTCTGCAACAGGCGAAAACATCCAGGACAAGGGCAAGCAGATGGATAAATGGGTGGAGCACTACTCTGAAGTGTACTCCAGGCAAAACACCGTCACCGAAGCTGCCCTCAATACTGTGGATGGTTTTCCTGTTGAAACTGAGCTGGACGAGAAGCCCACCATGGAAGAACTGAAGAAAGGCATTGAGAGCTTGTCCACAGGAAAGGCTCCAGGAAAGGATGGCATCCCACCAGAAGTTATCAAGTGTGGCATCAACGTCCTCCTAGAACACCTCCACGACCTCCTCTGTCAGTGCTGGGACAAAGGTGCAGTACCTCAGGATATGAGAGATGCCAACATCGTGACCCTCTACAAGAACAAGGGTGATAGAAGCGACTGCAACAACTACAGAGGCATATCGCTCCTGAGTGTTGTGGGTAAAGTCTTCGCACGCGTGATCCTGAATAGACTGCAGAAGCTTGCTGACAGAGTTTACCCAGAGTCACAGTGCAGGTTTCGAGCAGGGAGATCCACAACTGACATGGTTTTCTCCTTAAGGCAGCTGCAAGAGAAATGCAGAGAACAGCACAAGCCGCTATTCCTTGCCTTCATAGACCTGACCAAAGCTTTCGACTTTGTGAACAGAGATGGGCTGTTCAAGATTCTGGTAAAGGCTGGCTGCCCACCGAAGCTGCTGAGCGTGATCCAGTCTTTTCACGACAACATGAAAGGCACAGTACTGTATGATGGCTCATCTTCCGATGCCTTCGACATCCCCAGTGGAATAAAACAAGGCTGCGTTCTCGCTCCCACACTCTTCGGCATCTTCTTTGCAGCGTTGCTGAAACGTGCCTTTGGAAATTCCACAGAGGGAGTCTACCTCCACACCCGGTCTGACGGGAGACTTTTCAATCTGGCTCGACTAAAGGCCAAAAGCAAGGTACGGGAGGCAACAATCAGAGACATGCTGTTTGCAGACGACGCTGCCCTGGCCACCCACACAGAAACAGATCTCCAGCATCTGATTGACCGCTTTTCCAGAGCTTGCGAAGAGTTCGGGTTGACAATCAGTCTTCAGAAGACCAAAGTTATGGCCCAGGATGCAGAACATCCAAGCATTGCCATCAATGACTATGTGCTAGAGGTGGTCAGTCAGTTCACCTACCTTGGATTTACCATCACGGACAACCTCTCACTGGACCCTGAGATCAACCGTAGAATCAGCAAGGCCTTCACAATTTTGGCCAGATTGTCACAGAGAGTATGGAACAACAACATGCTGACCATCAACACAAAGGTCGCTGTGTACCGTGCATGTGTGTTAAATACTCTTCTCTACGCCAGCGAAACTTGGACCCTCTACGCTTCGCAAGAAAAGAGACTGAACACCTTCCACATGCGCTGCCTCTGTCGCATACTCGGGATCACTTGGAGTGATCGAATGATGAACAACGAGGTGCTGGAACGTGCCAAGATCTCCAGCATGTTCACTCTCCTCCGTCAACGCCGCCTCAGATGGCTTGGCCATCTAAGTCGCATGGAAGATGGACGGATCCCCAAAGACCTGTTGTATGCCGAACTTGCCTCCGGAAACAGAGCTACAGGACGGCCCCACCTTCGCTTCAAGGATGTTTGTAAGAGGTACCTGAAGACTCTTCAAATCGACATCAACAGCTGGGAAGAGCTCGCCCAGGACAGATGCAGATGGAGACACACTCTGACCACTGGCTTGAAAACTGGCGAAGACAAGCTGCGGCAGCTTGCCGAGGAAAAGCGGGTTCAACGAAAAAGGAAGCAGCGGCTCCAACCCACAGCTGACACCACCTTCAAATGCAGCAAATGCAATCGAGACTGCCACTCTCGTGTGGGGCTTCACAGCCACAACAGACGCTGTACAACCATCAACTAAACATTCCCCATGAGCGCATATCCATCGTCTCTCGAGACTAACAGACGCCAACAACAAAAGGAATTTGCAGGGTAAGTAACATGCAAACATGAAAGACTAAATCATAACAGAAATAGATACCCTCCATAAGTATATTGTATAACAACTAGCTTTTACTGTAATTCAGTAAATTTCAAAAGTTAAACAGTGTTTTCAAAGCTGATGAAAAATTTGGAATTTAAACTTACTGGTTGGCGAAATGATTGCCAGTTTGCAGCCATGTTTGTACCCAGGATCAACTCCCATCAAAGTACGTCCTCTCACAGGGCTCGTCAGAAGCAACTGTCGAAGATTTCTTCCAAACATCATTATAGATTCTTTCTCTGCATCGGATGTTAACTTTGATCTTAGAGGATAGAAAGCAAAAAGAGGGTTTTTTTCCCAGTTAGTTTTCAGACACATTTTTTAGTTGGTTCAAAATGTGTGCTTTTGGGAGCATTTCTGATTATTTCTTTGTTACTGTCCACTATGGATCTCCTTGATCCACTATCCAGTATGGATCTCCTTTTTAGTACATTTACTTTAACAGGAACAGTATATGAAAAATTGGTTGTAGTCCTAAGAAAGTAGCATCAGTAACTGGCTTGCAGTTACAGTTACCCATAAGTTGTGTAAAGTGTGCACAGACTCCTTTCTGCCTTATTTTCACACATCCACTATTAAATTTTTGAATAAACAGCAGTCTCTACTCAAAGTTGGGTTTCTACTTGCAGGGGAATGGTATGCTGATCCTCATCAGCCCGGCCTTGAGAAACACCTACACTGAATTCAGCTTCCAATGTAAACCTGCAGAGACTGGGATAATTTCCTAGTTACTGAGAAAATTACTACCAAGCAGAATTGGTTTAAGCAACTAACCTTGAAATGGACTAGATAGCCTGATCAGTCATTTCTATTTGTAATTGTTAAATTACTATAATTTACTAGATAGCCAGTCTGGTTTATGAGTTACAGTATTTCACAACTGTACTTGAAACTGGTGACTTGATCAAAAATTTCAGATGCAAAGTAGTAACAGTGTAGTTGATGTGTTTCCACATTTGCTTGTGCGGATGATGTAGGCAAAGCAGAAATTCATAGATACAAAACATTCTCTATTTTTTTCCCTCTTCTATGATCTTTGATAGGAAAAAGAAATATGCCACTAAAGACCAAGGAATGAGTTCTGTAACTTTAGCACCATTTATTAAAAATATCCTTGTTTATCTGAGACAAATGTGTATTTTTGCTAGGTGTAAGTATGCAAAGTATGTGCCTTGTATGTCAACGGCAGCCAAGAAGAAAATGTCTGATAATAAAATGTCTTAGTTGTTTACACTTATTACAGAATAAAAAAGTTTATTAAGCAAAAAGAATCTTTAGTATTCAGTGGTTTCCTCTCTCTTTGCATGTGCACATATACATGCACCATCTGTATAATGTGATCAGTGATTAGGATAATTAAGGAAGTCATGATGAGTCATATAGTAACTAACACTGTAAGCCTGCATGCATATAACTTTCAAAGTACCCACACTTTCCCCCCCAGGAATGTGTGTCTTTTTGGTCAGTCAAAAAGGAACCCTTTTCTGCACAGTAATGTACCACTGAAACACCACCTAAGATTACCATAAATGAAAAACAAGGGGAAATAATTCTTTACAGTTTTTCTATACAATTAATTCTCTATGCAAATAGATAAACACTCTCATTTACACATCAATTAATTGTGTGCATTTGATAGTATTTTATATAGTCAGATCCATTGCTTCCCAAAGAGCCAGTCTGTTCCCAGTTTGTGAGCGTCTTTACACAGAGCAACTATGAGGAGAAAAGACAATTTTTAAAAGATAGGAAAATATGACTAAAACCACAACTACTGGTACCTGGACTCTAAAGGCAGAGAGAGACTGTCTGCTCCAGGCCCACTGCCCTCTTATAACGGCCAGCTGGGCTCTGACTGGGGCGTGGCCACAGTTGTGGCTGTTTCCCCAATCAGCCATCCCCAGCCCTCTCCAGGGCTGCTTTCAAGCCCTTGAGGGCAGGAGCGGGTGACCACCCCGCTACAGAGATTATGAAAAGCACACAAAATTTACATGCATTCCCTAGGCTGCCCTAGCATTTCAAAGGTACACCAATAGCAGACTGTGCTCTGGTCTCCATTGAGTAGAAGACAGAATCACCTCCAGGGTAGCAGAATGGCTGCACTGTAGCAGCCGCCACTGAACCCAACAGCAGAAGCAGTCGCTGCCTCTGCCATGGTGTGTGGGCGTGAAGACTGGAGAATCTACACAAAGGAAGATCCTCTGGCCCTGGTTTTCCTCTATCCCCAAAAAGTGGGTTCTATATCACCCACAGGACAGCCACGCTTCACATGCAGCTCAATCTACCAGTTCTACTACAATGGGGACTTGTGCAGGAACTGGATTTACCCCTAGCCACATGTTATTAGTTTTGTACATTTTATGGAAACATGTTTAAAGTTGGCTTGGATTTAAGAAACTTTTATAGTAACAGGAAATGGTACTGAAAGTGCCAGGTGTGTGGAGACTATAACGTATGTCCTTTCTATTACTCAATATCCTGTATTTTTAATTTTAAAAAAAGACCTCTCTTTTTCTCTCTACTTGCTTCTCATTCAACATGTGTATCAGTGATATGACCCACCACCCCAAGTGCTGGCCCTCAATTTTAAATTTTGGATAGTCATTTAATCCTTTATGAAACTGTCCCAGGTAGCCTGACATTTATTTTCCCTTTATGTTCTCAGGGCACCACTGTATGCGTCAAAAATGATAAAATAACTTTGTGTTGTTCTAATTTCTGGTAATTCTTATTAATAAGGTTTGGGGGCAGGAGGGTTCCCTCTTAAACATAAGAATATTGATTATTTTGAAAATAAATATTCTCATTTGCCATTTTATGAAAAATAAAATAATTTAACAAATGATTTAACATATCATTTCAAATTTACTAGGATGATTATAGTAACAACAAAGATAAAGAATATGGAGATTCCTTTAATTTTCTTCTGCATTTGAAACTCAAAATTGCATTCAGTCATCAGATTGCCAAGAGAAGTATTTAATACGGGCAATTATCCTAATCTTGGCCTACTGACATCTGAAGTCACAGCTGGAAGATAAGGGTTCTAAAGTTTGGACTCCATTTCCAAACTCCAGCTTCCATATGTAAAGCACAAGCAATATTTTCCGTGGGAACTTCAGGTATGAAATGAGATGTATAGTAAAAAAGTGTCTATGAAGAACAGTGAGGGAAAGAGCTCCAACACTTTTTTGAGAGAGTACGGAAAATTAGGAAAGGATTATACATTTAAAAAAATATTTCTTCATCTGATCACTTGTGTAGAATCCCTATGAAATTATTTCATGCAGGATTGAAACAAAATAAAATGTATTCTGAAGGGTCAAAAGCAGTGCTGGACATTATTATACCAGGTCTGAGCAATCATGGTATCTGACAGGAAGGAAAGTAGAAGACAGGAAATGAAACAATAAAAAAGGTAATTGTCTTGCTGGCAAGTTCTCTCCTCCTCATCACTAGGAGTAAAAGTTTCAATACACTCTTCGAAACTTTCTGCTCCACTTATTAATAAAAAAAAAAGTTGGAGACGTTAACACTAAAAGGAGGTTTTAAAATACTTTAGCAGCCCTGTGCAAGACTCCAAAGAAAAACTTTTGGTGAGAAGAGAGAGAGGATAAAAAAGGAGAGGAGTTAAGTGGTCACAAAAGTGAGAAACTGATTGCTCACTGTCTTGAGCCAGGAATACTATTGGCAGGTGCCGTACATTCTTCCCCATAGGAATTCAGTTTCAGCACTCATCCCATATTATTCCAGTTCCAGGCCTTTCCTAATTGGAAACGGCCAATTATGCCAAATTTTCCCAAACTGTATATGGACAAACATCCACTCAGGAACAAAGTATTTCACGTATGACCTAAACTCAGACTTAACTTAACCTGATCCACAGTTTATTTGTTTTATTTTAAAAAGCAAAACAAAAAATTGCACTAGCCCACTGTTGCAGCAAACTTCACATTATAAATTGTTGATGAAGATTTTGTTGAAGGTGCTGGTTTGGTGAAAAAAGTGTATTCCTGTATGTTTATCTGGAGTGTGTCTGTTATGGCTGTTTTTGCAAATCAATATTATTCTTAACCTAATGTACAGGACCCTACCAAATTCACGGTCCATTTTGGTCAATTTCATGGTCATAGGATTTTAAAAATAGTAAATTTCATGATTTCAGCTATTTAAATCTGAAATGTCACAGTGTTGTAATTGTAGGGGCCCTGACCCAAAAAGGAGCTGTGTGTGGGAGGGGTGGTAACAAGGTTACTGTAGGGGGAGTTGCGGTACTGCTACCCTTACTTCTGCGCTGCTGCTAGCAGCAGTGCTGCCTTCAGAGCTAGGCAGCTGGAGAGCAGCAGCTGCAAGCCCTGGAGTCCAGCTCTGAAGGCAGAGCCGCCGCCAGCGGCAGCGCAGAAGTAAGCATGGCCTGGTATGGTATCTCCACCTTTACTTCTGCGCTGCTGCCTGCAGAGCTGGGCCCTTAGTCAGCAGCCCCGACTCTCTGGCCACCCGGCTCTGAAGGTGGCAGCGCAGAAGGGGGGCGCGGCATGGTATTGCCACCCTTACTTCCGTGCTGCTGCTGGCAGGGCGCTGCCTTCAGAGCTGGGCGACCGCAGAGTGGTGGCTGTTGGCCACACGCCCAGCTCTGAAGGCAGCGCCCTGACAGCAGCAGCACAGAAGTAAGGGTGGCAATACCATGACCCCCCCTGCAACTCCCTTTTGGGTCAGGCCCCTCAATTTGAGAAACGCTGGTCTCTCCCATGAAATCTGTATAGTATAAGGTAAAAGCACACAAAAGACCAGATTCCATGGGAGGAGACCAGGTTTCACAGTCCGGGACGCGTTTTGCCTGTGAATTGGTAGGACCCTACTAATGTATTAACTGTAAGAGTTATGGAGTTTTATGACAGTTACCACAACTACCCAATATTTTTGTCGTGTATTTTGTATAAGGATTATATTTACTGTAGCAACCTTAACTTGAAGTCAAATTTGAAGGAGGTTCAGGGGAAAGTAGAGAAGAGGAATGGACCACGACACCTTCTATAAGCCTGGTTGACCAAAAAACCCACCACAAAACATGGTCAGCTCAGATGAAAGTTTAAGTGCAGCTGGATCTTGACAACTGGATGTAGTGTCATCTCAACCTCACCCCTGCCTACACTTGCAAAGAAGAGTGGGAGATAAGCTAAAGGAAAAGCCCTCACATATCTAGGAGGGAAAAGGGACATAGTTTCCCGCTCTCTCAGAAGCGGTCTAGGGAGTTGTGGGAGGGAGAGACAGATAAGTGAATGTGGCCAATTATGTTTTCAGGGGAATACCTCAATCCTTTCCCCACCTCAGCTCTCGATCATAGGATATGTGAAATTCTATCATACCAGCTTGCAGTTACCAAGCAAATTCACAAGTCCACTTTTAAAGCTTTACACGTATCGCTTTACAAACCTTCAAATGCCAAATTTAACCTTCAGACATGTTTTCACGTGCCGTCCATTTACTATGAGAGTCCAAGTGGGCATCTGAGACTACAACTTTTCCCTATATAACCAAGCCTCATAAGAAACTCTTTGAGTACTATTAATCCCATTTTACAGATGAGGAAACAAACACAGAAGTTAAACCATTCACCCAAGGTCACAGAGTGAATCAGCGTCAAAATTGGGAACAGACTCCAGAAATCCCAACTCTCAGGCCTTGTCTACATTGGGTAGGATTGCCAACTTTCTGATTGCAGAAAACCAATTACCCTTCCCTGCCCCCTTGCCTTTCCCCGCCCCCTACACTGAAGCCCTGTCCCTGCCATGAAGCCCCGCCCCCGTTCACTCCATTCCCCCACCCTCGCTCACTCACTCATTTTCACTGGGCTGGGGCAGTGGGTTGGGGTGCGGGTGGGGCTGACGGCTCTGGCTGGAGGTGCAGGCTCGGAGGTAAGGCTGGGGATGAGAGGTTTGGGGTGCAGGAGGGGGTTCCGGGCTGGAGGATGGGGCTGAGGGGTTCAGAATGTAGGAGGGGGCTCCGGTCTAGGGCAGCGGGTTGGGGTGTAAAAGGGGGTACAGGCTCTGGGGTGGGGCCAAAAATGAGGGATTCAGGGTGTGGGAGGGGGCTCCAGGCTGGGGCAGGGGGTTGGTGTGGGTGTGAGGGCTCCAGGGTTTGGAGTACAGGAGGGAGTTCCAGGCTGGGGCAGAGGACTGGGGTACGGGAGGGGGTGCGGGCTCTGAGAGGGAGTTTGTGTGCAGGAGGGGACTCAGGGCTGGGGCATGTGTCCTGATTACAGTTATAGGTGGCCAGCCACGGATGCAGTGACAACCCCATAGTGTACACAGGGAAAGGCAATGCAAACCATAGCTTTCCCCATCTGCACAAGGGGCTGTACCAATGGGTAAAATCCAAGGCCAGAGAAGGCCTCAGTCACACATTAGATTCTGTAGCAAGGAATGATGCAAATTAAGCCCAACATGGCTTGAAGTGATCTACTTAGGGGACTTAAGTCAGTCACACTGGAGTCTACTTATGTAGTTAACTCCCACCCATCAATGGCAAAATAGACGCAAATGCTACTAAGTTTTGAATTTTAAATTTCCTGTTTATTTAAACAGTATTATATATCTTGCATGTGACACTTCATCTCATGACACAGCTATTACAGTGTCACTGAAAATAAGACTATTTTCCAGAGCCATCACAATACACATAGTACAGTATCAAACCAACATTATGACTACTATATTTATCATATAGTGGAGATGACAAATATAAGGGCCACTTCCAACAAGAGCAATTACTTTGTCAGTTTCTTTCAGACAGGTAAGAGAAATGGAGTCAGAACAATGTCAGTGACAACATTATTGCAATGGCAATTGTGTAATGGAAACAACAGATGTCTAGGACAATTTCAGAGACAAAGGTTTATTGTTAAGATGATGATAATGATGTGTTCATAGTATTGTAATGTAAACTCTAAACTGTACTTGTTAGGTAAAAATATTATGAAAAGTACAGCCAACATATGAAACAGCCTCCCTAAGTTGAGTTATTGACCATTTTAAATACTTTTTCTCCAATTAAAATTAATAGGAACAAAATGCCTATAAAATGTCAATTAAAAAAATTAAAGATTACAGATTATTAATAATGCCTGATAGTGCATGTCACAATAAAGTGTGTTTTAGTAATATAAACAATATAATGTAAGTCAAAAATTTTCTCTTTCTGCATAGACCACTTGTTTACCTAGACCAGGGGTGGCCAACCTGAGCCTGAGAAGGAGCCAGAATTTACCAATGTACATTGCCAAAGAGCCACAGTAATACATCAGCAGCCCCCGCAACAGCTCCCCCACCCCGCTCCCAGCACCTCCCACCCACCGACAGCCACACCAATCAGCGCCTCTCCCTCCCTCCCCGCACCTCCCGATCAGCTGTATCCTGGCATGCAGGAGCTCTGGAGGGAAAAGGGGAGGAGCGAGGGCACTGCAGGCTCAGGGGAGGGGGCAGGAAGGGGTGGAGTGGGGGTAGGGCCTGTGGCAGAGCCAGGGGTTGAGCAGTGAGCACCCCCTGGGCACATTGGAAAGTTGGCGCCTGTAGCTCCAGCCCCGGAGTCGGTGCCTATACAAGGAACCGCACATTAACTTCTGAAGAGCCGCATGTCGCTCCGGAGCCACAGGTTGGCCACCCCTGACTTAGACTAACCTGAATGTAGTTGAAAACTGAATCTTGAGAATTGAGATGGATAATTCATCTCTTTTGGATTATTTCAGGCTAAACTGAACATTATTAATTTTTACTTGGCTGAATGATACACACTAAATCCTACATGGTACCAGGTTTTGTGAAAACAGACAGTGCAGTGTTTACCTGTATTCTCTACAGAGGAGAGGATAAATAAGACGTTTATATGAATCTTCCACTGAATTATGCAATATCTTCATTAACTCTGGTTTTGCATACCGTTTTGGTCTCCACCTGTACAAAAAAACAAAAAGGGCAGCATTAAACACTTCCACCACACAGAATCATAAATGTAGAGCTGGAATGGGCTTCAAGAGGTCGTTTAGTCCAGCCTCCCTGCGCTGAGGCAGAACAAGGATACCTAGACCATCCCTGACAGGCGTTTGTCTAATCCGTTCTTAAAAACCTTCAATAACGGGGATTCAAAAACCTCTCTGTTCCAGTGATTAACTATCCTTACAGTTAGAAAGTTGTTCCTAAAATTCCTTGCTGCAAACTAAGCTGATTATTTCTTGCCCTACCCTCAGTATGGAAGATCCCCTCGAGATAAGAAAGAAGCAGCTTCCATAGAGAGAGAAAAAATAAAGACCAAAACAATTCTCCAATATGTATTGCTTCAGCATAATGTTCTATAAATGCCAGCATTACTGCACCAATGCTGCTGTAAAGTTATATCTTCAATAGTGAATTGAAGAAGGCACTGTAACTTGGCACAGGCTTTTATTGTCAGAAAAGGTGAGGGGACTATGGACTTTTAGGGAACTGGTATTTCAGACTGTCTTCATTTTAAAGAAAACACTACAAACATAAATTAAAACTTCCCTCCCACTTGGACTGAAAACAAAAAAAGAACCAGTCAAACTTCATCCCAAATATATGAATAAATCAGTTTTACATTTCCATTATATGTACCTCATTTACAATTCCCCACTACCTTAAATGTGACAAAGCATTTCCTGCAGAGGCCACTACTGAATTATGGACGTGAATAGAGGGCAGCTAGTTAAGGAAAGCAACAGAGGTCAAATAAAAGTTGAAGTGCTGAACTACAGACAGCTAGTGGAAAACAAATACAAAATTGAGTTAAAACATTTTCTTAACATCTCTAGGAGTGAAAACAGTCTGTTTTGGAACAGCAAAAAAAGCAAACATGTACCCAGTACATTCATTTTCTTTTTGTTCTGTTAATAATATGCTTAAATTATACACCAAATTTGAGAGACTAGCAAAATCTCATTCAAAAATAATCTCTCCGAATTTTGTAAGCCATGCTCATCTTGTACCTTTTCTACTCTAGTGCAACTGTGTGGATAGACAAGGCCCTGCTAAGATTTGCCACAAGACATCAACCCAAGCCACAGAAGTCAGATCTGAATTTCGAGCTTCCCCAAAATTCAGGTGTGATCAGATCCAAAGTTTTGGTTCTCATCAAGCTATTGTCTGAGCAACATTATTAGCAAGAACCCATGCAATCACCTACCAGATACAAGAGAATTAAAGTTGTCCACTGAACGGGTAGGAGGGACATGGCAGGGTTTATTGCTCTCTCTCTCTCTCTCTCTCTCGCTCTCTCTCTCTCTCGAAATATTTGGGTACATTTCAGAAAGCTGTTTTTAACATGAGACAGTTGTGGCCATTTGAAAATCTGTCCAGGTGTGTGCACAGTTGAAAATTATGCTAATTTTAAAAGATACAGAGTATTAATCTTGTCTGTACTGCATTTACATGTAAAGCTAATTTAGAAAGATCCAGACTCCTAAACTTCTCTGAAACAGTCCAGACAACTTTTTTCAGTTGTTTAAGGAATTATCTCCTGAAATGGATTCTCTTATGTATTTATATTTGAGACGTAGTATGTGATCATCTAATTAAACCCCATACCTTGATGCATGCATACACGGGGAGTTAAAGATTACATGAGGACCTCGTTTACCATTTCATTACTTTTGAGTGCTTAGCCACATGACCTTAACATTGTACAGGTCTGTCGCATCTTACGTGGGGGTTACGTTCTGCGGTGAGCGCGTAAATCGAAAACCACATATAACCGTGAAAATCCCTTAAATCGCCCATAAAGTAGTTTTGTGTATACAGGTCTCTCGCGTTTTACGCGCATTTAACATGCGCGATTTCAGCTTTGCGCGATCGGCAAAACTGAAAGAAAAAAGAAAAAACTGAAACGGAACCGGAAACGGAAACGCCATTCAAGTGAATGGCGTTTCACTATATGCGGTTTCTGCTTTACGCGCTCAGCGCAAAACGGAACCCCCGCGTAAGACGAGAGAGACCTGTACAACCCTGTACAGTACTATATATACTATACAGAAATGTACATTACAGTATATAATAAAGAGTATACATACAAAATATAATTTTACAGTACTTTATTTTTAACAACATAACAGAGACAGATGGAAGAATGAAAGAATAAAAAATCAAAACAGTACAGTACAGTACTGTACTGTAAACTTGAACAGTTACCAGTCACCCTAGATATTCTTGCTATTCTTGTACTGTACTGTACACACTCCAATGATTAGTCTTCCTCTTCCTCTGACAACACTATTAGGAGGTCATCATGGCTTGATGTCGATCTAGGAGATGATGGGCCAGGCTCGGGTCACAGAGCAAGTCACAGATGAAGTGGTTGGCTCTGGTTCAGCTCAAGAAGTTGCTGCTGGTTGGTTTTTCTTGAAAAACATGGTGATTGGCAACTGTCGCTGTTCTCTCTTGAGCTCCTCAAACATTTCTTGGTACGGTCTCAAATCACCCGTAATACTACATGTGATTTTGAGGCTTCGTTCCATAGAGGGATCATATTCAGAAATTAAATCATTCAAGTGTTTTGCTGCTTGGAACACTTCAGAAAATTTATGAAGAGTCCAAGTTGCTGGCTCTTCCTGTTCGTTGTCATCATCTTTGTCTTCTGTAGACGATTTTATCAGTTCCTCTAACTCTTCGTTAGTCAATGTTTCTCTATGGCCCTCAATTAATTCCTCAATTTCTTCCTCGAGGATGTCGACGAAGCCATCACCACCCACTTGCCTGGCCACCTGAACAATGCATTCCACTTCTTTGTCAATGGCCGGGAAACCCTTAAAATCATTCACACAGTCTTTCCATAGGTTTCGCCAACATGCATTGACTGTTTCAGGCTTGATTGCATCCATTGCCTGTTTAATATAAGTGATGCAATCAGCAATGTCGAAGGACTTCCAACACTCCACCACGTTAACATTGGGATCAGCATCCATAGCGGTAAGGATCCGTGAGAACGTAAGCCTCGTGTACGTGGCCTTGAAACAACTAATGACACCTTGGTCGAGAGGTTGGAGGATGGAGGTGGTATTGGGGGGGGAGAAGAGCGACTTCAACGTCGTCATGCACAAACCGGAGTGCATCAGGGTGGCCAGGAGCATTGTCTATGAGCAGCAACACTTTAAAGTCAAGTCCTTTCTCTTCAAGGTACTGCTTGACCTCCAGAATGAAACACTTGTAGAACCAATCCAGAAATGTTGCTGCCGTCACCCAAGCCTTTTTATTTGATTGCCAGAACACAGGCAGGAGATTTTTGTTCTTGCCTTTTAGGGCGTGGGGATTTGCAGACCTGTAGAGCAAGCCTGGCTTTATTAAATGCCCAGCCGCATTGCCACAAAGCAACACAGTCACACGGTCTTTAGCTGCTTTGAAGCCAGGGGCTTGTCATTCTGATTTCAAAATGTAAGTGCGGGTGGGCATTTTTTTTTCCAGAAGAGCCCAGTCTCATCAGCATTAAAAACTTGTTCTGGAAGATAGCCCCTTTCCTCTATGATTTCCTTTAATTGTTCAGGGTAGGCTTTTGCTGCCTCCTCATTGGCAGATGCAACTTCACCAGTAGTCTGCACGTTTTTGAGGTTGAAGTGGTTCCTAAAACTGTTAAGCCAACCTTGGCTGGCTTTGAATTCCTTCTTCTCAGAAGGCTGTCCCTCTTCAGTGGGAGGTTTAAACATCGCATAGATGCTAAGAGCCTTTTCTTGCAACATGGTGCCATTGATAGGCACACGTTTACGGTTCATGTCTTCCAGCCATAAGTTTAATGCCTTTTCAGTCTTCACTAAAGCCTTGTCACGCACCTGGCTCGTCACCTTAGCAGTTCTTGGAGCACTTGATGCCACGGCTTGACGAATTTCTGTCTCTCTAATCTTGATGGCACGGATGCTAGATTCATTGCGGCCATATTTACGTGCCACACTGGCAACTGACATACCGCCTTTCAATAAGACCAACACATCCAGTTTTTCCTCCAGCATTGGAACAGATCGCGGTTTCTTTGGTTGAGCACCAGATGAAGTAGCTGGCTTGCGTTTAGGGGCCATGTTGCACTCAGCGCGGCGAGATGCACACAGAATGAGAGGCACGGGGGGACTGAGTACAGTACTGTATGTACTGGGAACAGCAGATTCGCGTCTCACGCTCACTCTGGGGCATACACTGCTGGAATCGGCCACACTACAGACAGGCGATTAAACTTTTTTTTTTTTCCCAAACCGCGAACCGCGTAAAGCTGAAATCGCGCAAGTTAAATGCGCATAAGATGCGGCAGACCTGTACTAACAATTTTTGGCAACAATTTTATTATACTTTGTTGCACAGAGGATTTTTGGGTATACACATAAAACAGGCACAGGGTTTCCTTTGTTCTCGTTGCTACCCAACTCTATTACCAGAAATTTGTACAGGTGGTAAAACTGACTATACTAATGGAGATAGTAATGCATTTGGACAGCAGACATCAGGTTCCCTCTCTCTCTTGTTAAGGCTGATTAGTAGATCTCTTATCTACAAATACAGTAGCTCATCACTGCAGATATTTTTGACTGCATGCCACCTACGTATGACTAATAAAGTGATTTTGTGATATTTAGTGAGAAGTCCTATAAATACTACAGAATCACATTCTACAATTCGTCATGAAACTAAAAACATCCAGAAGACGAATTCAATAAACAGCCTGTGAATAAACAGCATGTTTTTTAACCCACACACATATTCCATTACTTGTGTGGGGAGAGAGGGAAATAAAGATCAACACTGGAATGGAGCTAAAGCACCTCTAGATAGCTCTTGAAAGATCATCTGAACCTCACTAATCTCTACTCAGCAAAGTGTTTTTTTCTGGAATATTTAATGAAGAATTAATTTCTAAAATACTTTAAGTGTGGCAATGGTCAGGAAAGTTGTTATGAAAATAGCATCTTCTTACTCAACAGGTCTTCTTTCTGAGTGCATCTGCTTACCCTAGGGAATAAGGTAAACATATCTGCACTCCTGTTGGGCCTGCATAGCAAACAACAGCTATGGGAGAGTGAACTGCGTTTATTTGGGCACACTCGTCATAAACAGAATTGTTAAAGTTCAACTGAGGAATCTTCATTTTCTAGACCCCAAGTCAAAAAGGCAGCACTATAATCTGTTTTCCTGAGAATTTAGCTAATTATACATGGAAGGTGGAAGTCACCCACAAGAACAGCTATTTAAAGCATGATAAATCTGGCCTTATGTGGGATTTGAGAATTTCATCCTGAGAGGAGGGGAAAAAATAAAATCCACCTTCCCCTCAAGCCAAGTGATTCTCTTTTTACAGAGTAACTTCTGCACACTTCAGTGCAAACCCGTCCTCCTCCTCAGTGATCAGTGTGGTCCTGCTGCATAAGAGGGGGTTAGATACAGAGTCGGGGGTACTGCAGGGGGCAATTCCGGACAGGCTAAACCAGCCATTTTCTAGAATTTGGCCCAACCACAATGGCAGTTCTAGCGGTGGGTGCTCATCCCAGTGAGTTTCAATATAATCTTCAGTTTCCAGTCTTCAGCCCTTCTGATTTACACCATATCAGAGTCTTCAAAGAGGCCTATCACCCTCCAATTCCCCTTTTCCCCTCAATGACATGTTATCTCTGAAGGCTGTCTCAGGAGAACAAATTAAAGGTTAGCATATTAACTACTAATTTAACAGGTAGGAGATTGCATTGTCTTGTGGAAAGGGCACTTTCCGCTCTCTGGATATTTGGATTCTAGTCTTGGTTTTGCCAACAGTTGCTTCTGTAAACTTAGGCATGTAGCTCAATCTCTCTGTACTTTAGTTCCCCTTCTGTCAAATTTCATCACTTCCCAACCTCAGACGAGTGTTCGGATGTTCTCTCCATAAGTAACTGGAAGGTACTCAGATACTACAGTGATGAGAAGTGAATAGGTAGGTAATTGTGGATATAGGGCACTGACATCTCTCTTCAAATCCTAGGAGGCACAAGAATAAGAAAAAAAGCTTTGGGATTTGCAGTGACCCACCTCAGAATAACACTACAGTAGAACCCCAATTAGAATGATTGGGAACTGAGGAGTTTGTAAAATCAACATCTCAACATTACAGTAGATATGATGCATAAATTGCAGTAGGGTGCACTGCAGTGTTCTCTTCTTGTCCTTCAAACCACTGAAAAGCAATTTCCAGTGCCCTGAAGGCATCAGAATGAGATAAGATGTCAACTTGTTTTTCATCACTTTCACTTTTGTTCTGTGATTTCTTTTTCATTTGTTTTCTGTAAGAAAAAATGGTTCATATAACTGGTCACTCATAAGACTGATGTTCATAACATTAAGGTTCTACTGTATATTATATGACAGTCTCCTTTGTATATATTAGCAAGGTGACAAAAAGTTAAAGAAGCATCTAAAATTTGTCCCCAAAGATATATAGTATTTAAAGCACTGGGTAAGAAATGAAAGATACCCTTATGTGAATTGCTGATGAATTTCAGTGTACAAGTGTGACTGCAGATGAAACAACTGATAATGGGGGAAAAAATCTTTTGTAATAGTGTCATCAAAGAGGACTACCTCCAATATTTACAATCAATTATATGGGATGAAGAGAGGTAGCACAGAGAATACTGACTGGGCTGCAAATCACAGAAGTAGACTTAGTGCACTGTATACATTAGAATCCCTACCTCAGAGCAGTCCAAAAAGACCCAGGTCTGGGTCTAATGCAGTAAGCTACATGGTATTCCATTTGTACATGAGATGGAGGAGCTAAGATCAACCTGTCAAATTTAGAATTTGTGATACCAGGGAGTGTATTTATTCTCATTCTCCGTTTCAGACCATTGTGCCAACATCAGAGTGTAACAACCAGCACAAGACTGAAGATGGCTGGCCAAGGGTGGAGCAGAATCCATGTTCGGTAACATTAGGAAACTCTTCTGGTGATCAGATGTGCACTCGTAGATCCAGTGGGAAAGTGTAGAATCTAGCATAGATTTTCATGCATCGAGATCTACTGGAATTGTCTCCTATGGCATTTTTTTGTTTGAGAGAAAATAATTTGGTCCTTAATGAGAAAAACCTAAGGAGAAAATAATTTGGTCCTTAATTAGAAAAACCTAAGGAAGACCATATATTGACTCGAGTCAAACGTTCAATTTCTGAGGTCATTATTCCTCTTAGCACTGGAAGACTGACAAAAATATCTAAATTTACATTTTAAACTGTCATTCCTGTAGCAGCACAAACTGTTCCACTGACAGTGACTCATGCTGTTGCTGAATTCTATTGTAGATGCAGCTTTTTTAGACTACAGATATTTCCTTCCTACTCCGCAGACCAGTGATCCCCAAACTTTTTACCTTGCACCCTCCCTTACCTGCCTACCCCCTGCCCCCTGCGAGCGGTGACACAGCTCTGAGTGGGGAGGATGCAGACAGGGAGAAGGGGGCCAACGCTGGAGCCACAGTTGAGAGCGGGAGCGGAGCTGAGGCTGGCAGCGGATCCCCAGGCGCAAGGCCAGCAGCTGGGGCAGGGGCCAGGAGCGTATCTGGGTGGCGCTCTCTCCCCACCCCATGTGGGGACTGGCCTGGGGCATGCTCCACAGTTTGGGGACCTCTGCTGTAGACAATACTACACTGGGAAACAGTTTGGTCTGTAGCATATATAAGAACTAAATGGATTTGTAACTGTGATCAAGAATCATGACAGCTCTGAAAAGCCCAAGGACCTTACCATTAAGAAACACTATACTACCAGAGCAAACCACTTTTAATCACTCATACACTTTCTGCGGTGTATAATTTAAATATCATAGATGTTATCCTCTTTATGTATTCAGTCATTAGCAAGGTCTTTCTTCCTGTCTGTGCACTACTCCACATTAACTAAATTTTACACATCAAAATCAGGATTTCCAAGGATCCAATGGGAACTGGGTGCCTAATTGGATCCCTGGAAAATCCCAGCCCAGATATTTTGTGTATGCAAGCAAGATAAACAATAAGGTCAGGAGAATATTATTTTGCAAAGCAGGTGGCTGGACTCCAGTTGACACTGAAGGGAAGGAAACTGCGAAGGGAAGGGACCAAGACCTAGAAATAGTGAACCACTGGAGAAAACATTACTATAACTAGGACTTAGAGCACATCTTTCACCACAGATTATCAGAGCATTTGGCAAACGTTAAACAAGCCTCACAACAGACAAATTATCTTAAGAAAGTAACATGCCTGAAGTCATACAGAGACTCTGTAAAAAACGGAAATAGAACCTGACTCCGGACTCCCAATTCTCTGCTTTAACCACTAGCCTACATAAACAGCACACAGTCAGTTGTCAGGACATCTGTGATGGGAATTATGGGGAAACAGATCATATTTGGGTTTTTGGGTACTTAAAAATAATATTTAAGAAACAATATCAATAAATGACATTCCTGAAAGTATACAGAATGCATTCTAAGTATCAAATATATAGTGACTTTGAAGTAGTAACACTTCCTTTATTTTAAAAAGTGTACTTTTCATTAGAAATAAGAATGCTCTTTCATATTTTTGGCACAAGATTTTTAATGAATGAAGATAGACTATTTTAGACAGTATAATCAATACATATGAATGTAACATAAGAAAAGCCATAGTAGGTCAGACCAATGGTCCATCTAAACCTACAGAGTGTCTTTTGATAATGGCTGGTGCCAGATGTTTCAGAGCTTCAAAATATACTAATATTTTATCCTAAATGTTCTTCTACCACATGTCCCGGTGCAAAGGGAATACTGTAAAAATTTCAAAATGCATTACAAAGTAAACCTTCAAATATTTTAGAATTTGAGGTGCTTAAAGAATGCTGCCAGAATTCTCAAGATACATCCAAAAACATCCTCCTCCTCAAAATAATAATAAGTCTGCAGTAGGTGGAAATACAGAATGAGATCTAGCTGTTCACAAATTTAAACTCATCTAATAAGTTAAACATTTGTTTAAACTATTTTCTTGATGTAACAAGACATGTGAGGTGCATTTTAGTATGTAGCTGTTTATAGAAAAATATGATGGATTCAGTAAGAAAATATATCCACATACACACACTCACAGACCTTTCATTGACACACCACCTACAGAATTCATTCTTCACCCCGTCAGGAACGCTGACCTTCACTGTCAGGATCTTCAGATTTTCCCCTCGGTTAATGGCCAGAATCTGAGTGCAAACATAAATGGCAAAGACAGATGACACACAAAATACCCAAAAGATAAACTTATCAAGTCAACATTTGTATACACATTTGCTTGACATTCTGGAGCAAGTCATGATGCTTATATAGCAAAACAGTTCACAAAGTATTGGTTTGTATAGATAACTTCCAAAATGTAACTTAGATAAAATCACGCCATAGCAGAATACAGTATATTGTTTCCCCAGAGTAAAAAATTCCAATTTCACTTTGAGAATCTAGTTTCTCTTTTATATATATGCACATTACATGTATGTATTCATATATTATATATAGAGACACAACCACAATATATATATATATATACACACACACACACACACACACACACATTTATTTATTTAAAAAACCCAGGAAATTAGCCAGTTGTTAATTCACTGATTGATCCACTGAGGTGTTGCCCTTGTACAACCCCAGTTCAAACTTTCACTAAGAAAAATGGAAAGTGATTCAAATCAAAACCGGGAACTACAGACGTGACAGAGCTACATTTATGCTCCTGGTTTCCTTATTGGTACTGACAGCAACCCAAATTAAAATCAGTCAGTTTGTAGCAGGGTGTGTGACAAGAAAGGTAATCAGTTTAATTTGTAAAAGTTGAACTTTTCATTACTCACCCCTAGGAAACCTTAAAACATTTTGGACCCCATTTTCAAATTAATATTAATATACCAGCCTTTAAATTACTGCACATATTGAAGACACAATCATCTATGCTCACAAGAGAAAGAATCTGTGCACAAACACAGCACTTACACCAATGAACTAGCAGGTCTGAAAAGAAAAAAAAAATCTATTTCAATACACATTCTGGGTTTTTTATGGGCATCTGTGACTAACATGCAAATCTGGGGTCACAATTCAAGAGGTAATTACTGGAAGTTTGTCCCTATGAACCTAGGCTAAATCCCATTTAAGTCACTGGGAGTCTTTTCTATTTGGATCAAGCCCTATGTTGGTATCTTATAGACAATGCAATCTCAGAATAAGGGATTTAATCAATGTAAAGCATGTAATTTGCATGCAACTGCATAGAAGAGAACACTGTTTTTAATACTTCAGTTTTATTTCCTTTTTTTCCCTCTAAGTTAAACTCCACCAACACCTATTCCTTAAACATTAGAAGTGTAGATTCCATTAAAAAAAGCTGTTAAAAGTTGACATTCCTGTATTGCTGCACAGGAATTGTATATTACAGGCCATAAACACTGTCACAACGGAGCATTCTGTGTCAATCATGAACTTTAATTCAATCACTAGCTAACTCAGACATGTCACATATGTTAAATACAATGGTTTAAAATGACTCCAGGACATAATAACAATTTATATTCCTCAGCTTTACTGTGCTTGTGACATACCAGGCCTGACATATCATTGAACAACAAAGATAATAATAAAAATTGCATGTGAAATATTATAGCATCGGGTACCTTGACTGCCAAAGCAAACGTTTTCATGCAGAGATTAGAAAGACACATTTTTAACAAATCAAATACTTTCATGTTTATTCAAATTTTATATTTATATTTAGAGAGAGAGAGAGAGAGAATGTGTTAATGTCAAGCTAAAGTGAAATCAAAATGATGTTCAGGACAAAACATATCTGATATAGAATTATAGTGTCACCATTCACAACATTATTATTAAGGGTCAGTGTTTTAATTAAAATACTTTATTTACAAGGGCTTATAACTAGGCAGTAAAAATGCTCTGAGTTGAAACTTAGCAAAAAGAGTTCTCTCTCACTAGCAAATGTTTTTACAAACTTTATAATTTAACACTCAATTTAGTCTGTTCTAAATGATGAGTGTCTACAGGAAAAAAAAAACCTGAAAAGGGCCTCAATTAAATATGGCAAGCAGTTAGTCAATTTCCCCATGTAACGCAATGAATGTATTCACTTTTGGCAACAGATTCCACAAACAGCCACAATGGACATAAACTACATTTTTCACCTAAATTGTGTGTATTAACAGACTGGAATGGATCCAATGGATAGGAGTTACAGTATCATAGACTAATGATGAAAAAAATAAACTTCTAAAAACAAAACAGGAGCAGGGATTTAATCCAGTGACACAAAGATACATCAGACTCAGTTCAGACTCAGTATTCTAGCTATTGAATACATAACATCTTGTGTATTATTTCACAGAACTTTCTGATCACATATTTATCAGAGAGCCTTAAAAAAAGCAGCAGCAGTCTTGAATCAATATATTCCATTTATATCTTTCAGTAACTTTAAATCTCTCTTTTGAATAGGGTGACCAGATAGCAACTGTGAAAAAACGCGACAGGAGTGGGGACGTAATAGGCGCCTATAGAAGAAAAAGTCCCCAAAAACGGGACTGTCCCTCTAAAAACGGGACATCTGGTCACTCTACTTTTGAATGACACTTTTTAAATGGTATTGAAGCTGTTATGCCTAAAACATGGTATATTACATATCAGTCTTCCCCATCCCTCCCACGCACACCCACTTATGTCTTCCCGTCACATGGTATAGAAAAGAAGAATGAAAGAGACTAGTACATAAGCACTAGTATGTTTGCAGCAAGTCAATGTCAAGATGTTGTGGTGGAGGTTCATTCTATTATTTATATCGTGGCAGTGACTAAAATATGCTAAGTGCTGTCCATATACAAGTCCCCTACCTGAACAGCTAGCATCCTAGAAGGGCAGGATATGTTGACTTCTTTCCTCTTAGGGTATGTCTACACAGGAACTAGACACCCGCGGCTGGCCCATGACGGGGAACTCGGGCTTGTGATTGTTTCATTGCTGTGTAGACTTCCGGGTTCAGGCCCAGGACCGTGCGAGGTGGGAGAATCCCAGAGCTCAGGCTCCAGCCCAAGTCCAGAAGTCTACACTACAAGGAAACAGTTTCGCATCTCAAGCCTTGCGAGCCCGAATCAACTGGCACAGACCAGCCACAGGCAACTAGTTGTTGTGTAGACATACCCTTAGAGAAAAAAATGTACATAACTGCTATCTTTAATGTACATACAATGAAGCTGACATTGTATAGTTATTTCTCAAGATCTATATTTTATTTTTATTCAGCAACCAGGAATGATCTTTTTTTCTACATCCAGTTCAGTTCATATCCTCCCTTAGATGCAATTAAAGTTTTCACTAGTACAGTAAAAGCTTTTTTATCCAGCATGTTGGGGCAATGGTGGGGGTTGGGGGAGGGTGCCAGTAAGTGAAAAATTCCAGTTAACTAAGAGGGAGAGAGTTTGGATGCAGGAGAGGGTGCAGGGCTGGGGATTAGGGCGCGGAAGGGCGTGCGGAGCGCTGGCTCTGGGAGGGAGTTTGGGTGTGGGAGGGGGCTCGGGGCAGGGGCGTGGGGTGCCGGACCCAGGTGGCACTCACCTGGGGTGGCTCCCCGCAAGCGGCGACTTGTCCCTATGCTCCTAGGCAGAGGCGTGGCTAAGCGGCTCTGTGCGCTGCCTCCACCGACAGGCGTCGTCTCTGCAGCTCCCATTGGCTGCGGTTCCCAGCCAATGGGAGCTGTGGAGCCAGCACTCAGGGCAGGGGCAGCGCGCAGAGCTGCCTAGCCGCGCCTCCAACTAGGAGCAGCAGGGACAGGTCGCTGCTTGCGGGAAGCTACCCAAGGTGAGCGCTACCCGGATCCAACACCCCATCCCATGCCCCAACCTCCAGCGCTGCACCCCGTTCCGCACTCCAAACCCCTCGTGGCCATTCCTCCACCTAGGAGCAGCAGGGACATGTTGCCGCTTCCAGGGAAACACGCAGAGCCAGGTATGGAGCCTGCCAGGCCCGTGCCAACTGAACTATAAACCAGACTTTCAATGAAGATCAGAAATGCCGGTTTATAGAGCTTTATGGCTGGTAAAGTACCAGATAACACAGCTTTTACTGTACTGTGTTACTAACACTACAAATCTAGAAGAAGAACAACTTACTGTGCATTTTTATATATATGATTTTATTAGATACATGATTCTGAATGGCAAACAGATACAAAATGAATTTTTTGTCAAAGAAAAAACAACTTATTCTATTACATGACAAATAGCATGTGAATGTAATTCAAGGCCTTGTAACCTATGTGAACACAAGGCAGAATTAAGGTTGCTCATAGAACTTTAACTATGAGTATTGTCTAACTTGAGTGCTTAGCATTCTCGGTGTAATTTTTACAGATTCTTCCTAAAGTTTCCAGGTTCTCCACATCATTTACAGACATGCGTCTTAAAAAACAATGGACTGAAAAAGAGGATTTCTTCGAATGAGTTTATCTATCCCCTCTTCTTTCTTCACTGCACATTTTATATGGCCTCCTTAATATGGAAGATCACAACATTCTTTACTGAAAGTCATAATAGGTACAGGAAAAAAGACATTACTTAAAGAGGAAGTGACTCTCACTGATTTGGAGAGAAGGAGAGTTCTAATCCAGAGCACCACAAGTGAAAGTGTGACCACATAGCTTTCAGGGTTGCTAGGATTGGGTAGGAAATAAATTCAGGGTGGGAAATGAACAAGATTTTCAGAAACCGAGGGCCAAGTTGAAAGCGAAATAAAATACTAGGTGAAAAAACAAAAAACAAAGATTTTTTTTCCCTAGCAAGCAAGATTAAAAAGAGAATGGTGTTTTGAAATTAGGAAGAGAGTATGACAAGAGAGACGCATTTTGTATTTTTAAAAACAGGAGATCTAGGTTGTAAATTCCATAGGTCACAGACTGTTGCTTAATTATGTTTGTACAGTGCCTAGCACAATGGGACCTAACCCTGGCTGGGCTCTTAGGCACTACCACAATGCAAACAACACAGAGTTTTCAAGAGGTATGACAAAGATTTAGTAGTTAGAGTAGAGTTGGCAAGAAGGCAACAAAAATAAGGTCCATTGAGGACATAAGCTAATGATGAATCAAAGGAAGTTGGTCATGGATTCACTGTAGATGGGGACTGAAGAAAAGTTCATAGGCTGATCAAGAAAGAATAAGTCTCCTGGTTTTGCTAAAGCAATAGAGGCACATTCCTTTGTTGTTGTTTTGTACTTGTTTAATCTTCAAAAGGGAGAGAGAAACAGAATCCTGGACAATTTCCCAAGAGATCCTTCTACTTTTCAAAAGGAACACAACATAAAATGTACATTTTAAAAAACCCTAAGATTACTGAAGCTGCAAGAATTCTTTAAAAGTTTAAATTTACTTTTTCACCATTTATGATGTTTAATCTATTTTTCCCTCTTCACTCAGCTTGGATGATGAAAGTAAACTGGTCAGTCACTTTTGAAGAAAAAAAAAAAAAAAAAAGAGGCAATGAAGTGTTCTGATTCTCAGGCCCTATCACAATTTTCACATTTACAACATTATAGGAGAGTATTTTAAAAACCATTCATACAAATCTCAATTTCACGTTTTTAAAGTAAATTTGGAGCCTTCGTTTTTGTAGAGAAAAGCTTGCGAATGTGGCTCAAAAACCAGAAGGGAAATAGGAAGCATTCAAATGTATTTAAATTACCTGATCTTCAGGATTTTAACGGGGTTTTCAAGCCAAACTCATGATTTTGCGGGGCCTGACTCAAGAGTCATAGAATCATAGAATATCAGGGTTGGAAGGGACCTTAGGAGGTCATCTAGTCCAACCCCCTGCTCAAAGCAGGACCAATCCCCAATTTTTGCCCCAGATCCCTAAATGGCCCCCTCAAGGATTGAACTCACAACCCTGGGTTTAGCAGGCCAATGCTCAAACCTCTGAGCTATCCGTCCCCCATAATAGTCATAATACTGCTCTCAGAAAAACACTGAGAAGAAATCACATACTGTGCAAACAAAACACATTCTTTGGTGTGTTCTTTGTCCCCTCTATGCTGAGCCGCCAGAGGGCATCAGTTTCTAACCCTTCCCAGCTACGGGACCTGGTTCTTTAACTTAAACTGTAAAGGCTCCTGCTTCTAGCTCTGGAGGTCCCGGGTTCCATCTCATGCCATGACCAAGATGGAGTCATCTCACAAACATGCATTGATAATTTTAGCGTTCTATGAAACTGTGGTGAAGACTATACGTCACTTGTGACATTTAAAATAAGATTAAGACAAAGCACTAGCAAATGTGTTACAGAAATAATCCTGAAGTGGGACTAGTCGAAAAAAGGTAACAGGGTTTGTTTTCCTCTCTCTAATTTGCATGATTTCAATGTGGTGAAACGTGGATAGATGTTGATTTATTCTTAATAACTCAGTGAGCCATGTTAGGACACATTGTGTGATCTTTATTATGCATTCCAACAGCAATCTATTTCTGCTGCCACTTCAGTAATGGAGAAACTGATCAGTTTGCAATGGTTGAAGTTTTCTTTTTTCAAATGAAAAACAGTCTCCAAGAGGGATCTACAAACTTGTCATATCACAGTATTTTATGATAAAATAGGAATGATTTATAAGAAATACTGTAAAAATGATAGTCTAGGCTTGAGCTAATTGAGTTCTTCAGACTTCATTAATGTAAACCTCTACAGACCAATTACTGTAAAAATATGATAAAATGCTATAAACATTGACACTTAATAAAAAGAGCATAGCAGGGACCTCTTACACATTTACACCAAAGGTTTGGATATTAAAACTATTAGTAATAATTTCACCCTTTCCTCAATACCCAGATTGCTAGAAATAATGTAATCTTTGTATTATATTATAAGTGAACTAATTTCAAACCTCAGTACCTCTCTGGCAAGTATTCAGCATAACAAATCCACTTTAAAACACTCAGGAGAATTCAAAACAAAAGTCAAAATCAACTTTAGCAGGCAAAACCTCACATGGCAACAGGACAAGCCAATGAAGACAGTATCACAGAAACAAAGAAATGTTATACAAGAGCAGACGCAGAAACAGCCATCTACAAATCTAGACACTTCTTGTGGATTAACGAAGGTTCTTTGTTTAAATAATACAACAGTGTCCAGAAGGTACACGTGTTGCCTGTCACCCCATCAGGGCAGAATTCTCTACATTTACAATAATCAGAGCAATACCTGAAGTGTGCACCTCTGTTTCTGAGATTAAGCAATTTGGAGCAGCATATGTACTGATGGGGGTGTAAGACATTGCACATCAATGGAGAAAGCTCCCCTCCAGTGCAGAAATTGCTTTCTTCCCATATTCCCTTTTGAAGACTTACAGCTCTATAGCTATCATTTAAGACGATCAGAGAGACCTCAGATTAGAAGACTGATCACCTGCCAAACAAGAAAAATACTACCTATGTGTGCAGTATGTTATATGCTGAATGTTTCCCTTAACCTTTTTATCTGAAGCATTCAGCACAAGTGAAGTTGCTGAATACTTTTTAAAAGTACTATATTTGCAGGTCACCTTTAACTACAATTATCTAACCTTTTCTTGCTGCTTTGCACCAATTTCAACTGACAGGTTTAATGCCGAGTGGCTTAGAGCACTCTTTGCCCATGTGGATGGTCTCTGAGCCACTCAGTGTTGAAGCAAACCACAGAAGAAGACATGACCAAAGAACTACCAAGAAAAAAAGTGTGTTTAATTCTATTTCACAGTTTTTTAAATCCAGCTAGGGCTCAGAGCATTGCTCTTAGTAAAAAACTAGTAAAGTAACCTATATTCTTATCCTTGTCAGGATAAACTACTTAACCTTCCCCGTTTTCCTCCAAATGCTTGGTACTGCTTATTGCCTTGGAAAAACAGAGCATTGCCCTATTATCCTTCAGCAAATGGATCTCACTGGTATTGAACACTCTGCTATTGACTCTTTAAATACATTTGCTTTAATTAGACACTTTAATTAGACATAAACACTCCTGAGTATTCAATTCCCACTTCAATTTTTTAACATGTGGTTTAACCTTCCAAGTTACTTTTCCAAGAAACCAGAGTCTTTCGTTACCTCGGGTGACTGAATGGTGAAATAAAAAAAATGGTAAACTCAATTTTTAAAGGAAATACTTATAGCACCTTTTTTTTCCTTAGGAGATGCATACATGTGGTCAGTTACCATCATAAAGAAAATCAATAGCATATTCATAATGTGTACCTACCTGGTGATGCTGAATGTTCTTAATATTGCAAGAAAAATTCTGGTACAGTTGGAATTTGTTAACATCTTTCTCATTTACATTTTTTGATGACACTTTTGCCAAGGCTGACTGGATACATATGTACCTTTGCTGACATCTAAATACAAAGAAGAGTAAGTTAATTGGGTGATATGACAGGACGCCTTTAATAGTGTAATTGGAGTTTGTGTTGAAACACAAAATCCAACTGAAATATGAAGCTGATAAAATGCAATTGAAAACAATAGTATTTCATAATCATCATAAGGAGAATTGCATAATATGTCTCAGGGCTTGTCTTCACTACCCGCCGGATCGGCGGGTAGCAATCGATCTATCGGGGATCGATTTTTCGCGTCTCGTTTAGACACGATTAATCGATCCCCAAAAGCGCTCCTCGTCGACTCCGGAAATCCACCTCCGTGAAAGGCGGAAGCGGAGTCGACATGGGAGCGGCAGCGATCGACTCACCGCCGTCCTCACGGCCAGGTAAGTTGATCAACGATACGCCGTGTGGTGGGGTGAGTGCCCCACCCCCTTGCATGAGTGGGCTGCAGCAGGCTTGTGAGCCTGCGCAGACGGGCAGCCAATGGGAGGAGGGCTTACTGGGAGCCAATCTGGGCCTAGATTGGAGACAGCCAATCAGGGCCAGGCTCAGCCCTATAAAAAGGCGGCTCAGCAGAGGCACAGTCAGTCTCTCCCAGGCCTTCGGAGGGGAAGGTCGGTCTCCTGCTCAGGAGACCAGCACCTCGGACAGCGCAGTGTTGGGCAGATGCAGGGGAGCCTAGGAGAGCTCCAGCCTGTCACCTGCTAGGCTGCGGGCCCTGACTGGAAGGGCCTGGAGGGTGCAAAGGGGTCAGTGGGGAAGTGACCCAGGGAGAGAAAGCAGACGAGGGGAGAGAAGGAGGGCAGGGAGGCTGCCGCTAGAGGGTCCCTGGGTCGGGACCCAGAGTAGTGGGCGGGCCTGGGTCTCCCCCCGCCCCTTCCCCATTATTGGGCACCTGGCCGTGAGAGGTGGCCCTAACAGACTGCACCAGACCCCTGACAGAAGGGGATAGACTTTGTGGTGTGGTTGGCCGCTGCGGCAGGGGCAAACCGGAGGACTGCTGTTACCCCCCCCCCGGAAGGGGGAAGAGCGTGGACTAGGGGCCACTGCCGGAGGGCAGTGTCCTGAAGAGGACGCCGCGAGCCAGGAGCAACGCGGGTCCAGACGCCGGCAAGGGAGCAGCGGACGGGTCACCACCGGCGTAGGGCGCTCCAGGACTGCTGTGAGCTAATTCCCAGACCGACCGGCAGGGGGTGCCGCTGTGGTGAGTCGTAACCCCGTCACACGCCGACTTCAGCAACGGTATTCACGTAGCTGAAGTTGCGTATCGTAGATCGACCCACCCCCCTCTCCCCAGTGTAGCCCTGGGCTTAGGGACGAGAATGAAATCATAAGACGTAGTTAATATATGGACAGCAAAAGAATTTCAAGCAGAGCTCAGAAAAGCTGAGCCTTATCCTTCTCAAGAGTGATCTACGTGGGGAGCCCAAAGGCTCCTTTTACATTGCAGTTTGGTGGTTTTCACTAGCCAAGAGAGGACAGTCCGGTGGATGAGAAGCAAGTTTTAACTCTTATGAAACTGGCTGTTCCCAAAGGTTTTTTAAGCCTGGAGACTAGCTGTTTTCTGAGGTTTGGGAAGGCCCATAATAAGGTGTTGTGTGGAAGGAGAAGAACTGGTCTATGGTTGGGACAGAGAGACTATCTGGAAGCCCAGGTGGACACAGTCCTGCCAACCCCTGGCTATGTCCCCCCACACCTGTCTGATGGAGTAACTATACCTTCTGTGGCTACTGGGTCCTAACACTGGCCTGATCCCATAAGTGGGCAGCTGAGAATAACGACAGAAGGTGTGACAAAAGTATGGCTCCAGGCCAAAGAAACCCATAGGTGGATGGGGAGCATGACAATCTAGAAAACTGCAGGAAGGATAATTCAGTTTCTTGGAAAGTGAGAGAGAGAAAAAAGCAACATTTATTCAGCTTCTTCTCTCACTCATACTTACGATACTAAGTAACCTAGGTTAGTAACCTAGGATAACATTTTCAAAAGCACCTAGCACACTTAGGAACCTAAATCCCTTTTTCAAAAGTGGGCGTCTGTACATGGGGAAATCTGACCCCAGAACAGCTATTTTGGAATAGCTCCTCATGTGAACACAGTATCTAAAATATGCCAGAAGAAAGTGTGTATACCAAGGAGTTATACCCAGTAGCTAAATTACACTGGAGTAGCTATTCTGGAATGGCTATGCCAGATAATTTCCCCCAAGTAGGCAAGCCCTTAGGCACTTGGGAGCCTAAGTCTCACTGAAAGTCAATTAGGTTCTTTTGAAAATATTACCCTTAGTCTTTAATTATTTCTATCCAGACTCCAGTTTTAAAATGATATTTTAAAAACCAGTTTATGAAAGTTATAACCTGTCCATGATTGATGCAACCATGTCAAATGAAACTGTTTTTTAAAATGTCATTCCAATTTACCATGCAAAAAAGGATCCTGTTAACATTGTGTGTTAAATTATAACTCCTCTTTTCAACATTGATCACTCCTTTAAACATGTATGTGTTTTAAACCAGTCCTAAATCAATTACTCATTCTAACCTCACCGCACACAATGTTATTATAAAGTTCAAATACATAAGGAAAAAGCTTTCAAATATGTTTATTTCTCCTGTCATTTCATACAAATAGAGTTCAGGAGGTTGCAGAACCCTACAAAGATATAATGTGTTTAGCAAATGCCTACATTTCATTTTGTATGCAGTATTGTTATAGCCAGGTTGGTTCCAGTATATTAGAGAGGAGACGGTCCAATAAAAGATATTACCTCAACCACCTTGTCTCTCTAAATTTCACTTTAGCATTTAACCAAACTCAATATCCATTTGCTTCTTTGCACACCCACACCCAGTGGGATTTATGACTTTATTATAGTAGATGGAATATGTGCTAAACAGCTAAATTTTAGGATACCCTTAAAAAAAAAAAAATGTTCCATGGCAACAATTCTAAATTTGTAGTTTAGACTGATACAATAGAACAGTGTACCGCAAAATATGAGTGTGTAGGACATCAGTGCTCCATTAAGCATTTTCTGGTTATTGGCAGAATTAATTATTTTGAGAACAAAGTAGTAAAAGAACAGGGGTGGCTAGCCCAGAAGAACATCTCTCATATGCAAAGTAGTCTTCAAAATGAAATGTTAAAGATTTACCACACTGCTGCATTCCATCCTCTCATTTATAAAAGACAGGTTGCTATTTGTCTGTCTTTTGTGATCTATAATTAGGGCCCTACCAAATTCAGGGTCCATTTTGGTCAATTTCACAGCCATAGGATTTTAAAAATTGTAAATTTCATTATTTCAGATATTTAAATCTGAAATGTCATGGTGTTGTAACTGTAGGGGTCCTGACCCAAAAAGGGGCTGTCGGGGAAGGAGGGTCGCAAGGTTATTATGGGGGGGGGAGGTCGCAGTATTGCCACCCTTATTTCTGTGCTGCTGCCTTCAGAGCTGGGCCCTCGGCCCACAGCCTCCACTTTCCAGATGCCCAGCTCTGAAGGCAGCAGCATAGAAGTAATGTTGGCACGGTATGGTATTGCCACCTTTACCTCTGCACTGCTGCTGATGGGGCACTGACTTCAGAGGTCGGTGCCTGGCCAGCAGCTGCTGCTCTCCGGCCAACCCTGAAGGCAGCACAGAATTAAGGATGGCAATATTGTGACCCCCTACAATAACTTTGTGACCCCCCCCAGCCTTCTTTTGGGTCAGGACCCCCAGTTTGAGAAATGCTGGTCTCCCCAGTGAAATCTGTAGAGTATTGGGTAAAAGTACACAAAAGATCAGGTATCAGAGGGGTACTATGAATGGCTAGCCAACTACAAAAGCAGTTTCTCCTCCCTTGGTGTTCACACCTCAACTGCTAGAAGAGGGCCTCACCCTCCCTGATTAAGCTTACCCCGTTATCTCTCGCCTGAATCTTCCCTGCACTTTTATATCTGCCTCTGGACATTTCCACTGCTTGCATCCGAAGAAGTGGGTATTCACCCACGAAAGCTTATGCTTCAATACCTCTGTTAGTCTATAAGGTGCCACAGGACCCTTTGTCGCTTCTACAAAAGATCAGATTTCACCGGGGAGACCAGATTTCACGGTCCGAGACATGTTTTTCAAGGTGGTGAATTTGGTATGGCCCCATCTATAATATCAGACAATCAGATCCTACACAATTCATAATGCAGTATACTGCGTAAAAAAAAAAATATTCTTTTTCTGGATAAATTGCTCCATATAGATAACAGTTGCACTAAATCTGTTTTCTATTCCAACCAGAATGCAACAGAGTAATAACAACACAGCAAGAGCAACTGTCACTCTACTACATCGATATTCATCAGATAAAGCAATTAAATCTAAGTCAGTATTTGGCATAACAAAAATAAATTCATTCTACTCAAATGTAGTCAAAGATCAATGTCTCCTGCTTTGAAAATAAATCTCTCTGCTTTACTTTGGCATTTATATTAAAGCAGGAGACTATTATTTTCACACTGTTTTAATTATACTGATACTATGCTTTAAGAATTAAACCATAGCAAATTAGCCATTAACCTTTACAGGCTGCATCCAGCCCTGGCGTAAGTGGATGCAACTGAAGTAAAAGGGGTTGCACCTGATTATACTAGGTCTCAGGTTGGTCCTGAAGGCCTAATCTGTATGCACACTACTTACTGGTAAGCACTTGAAAAGCTGCAGTGCGAGGAAGCCGCAAGGGATGGAAAATTTTCCTTTCAATTTTCAATCCCCCTAAAACTGTGAGGGAGAACAATTCACGGGGCTATCGTAAACGATGCTGCTAAGAGACATTCTAAATCCAGGCTTTGGGGGATTAAATATTCTGTCCTGATCACAACAGATTTCTCCTATTCTGGTCCTGAATAAGTTTGCCAGGCACAGGACTACGGAATGTGTGTATGCAGAGAGAGGGATAGCCAATAATACTACTTTCCCAGCATTTGTGTGGGGGCAAGTTCTCTGGTCAAACACAGAGACAGAATTTGGCCATATAACCTGCAAAATAAGTGAATGACCAAGAAACTTTGAAACTTACAGTATCCTGATGAAATCCAGTGTATCCTTATCTTTAGCAAACATGTCAGCAAGGATGTGTTGTACTCCAGCCTCTACTTCCTGAATGGTTGTAAGTCCTTAAATGAAAACATACTGCTAATTATTATAAAGAATCTAGAAACCAGAACAAACTAAGTAATCACATCAGCAATAAAACACATATCCCTAAATACATTCAAGCGTAAAGGAAATAAATACAAGATACTAGAATAATCTGGAGTGTTGCAATAAAGAAACCATATTGATGGAATTAGCTAATATCATCTGGCCATCCGTTCCAAAACATCTAAAATTAATATTGGATTCTAAAAGTACAGATTATTAATTATGTTACTGTAAATCAAAGCAATGTTAATTGAGAGAAGGATATCAAACATCAATACCTTATTCTAAAAGTACTTGCTTGGGCTTCATATTTATTACACATTAGAAAGAATAAAAATAATAAAGTTAGATATTTGGATACAGATTAAGAGCGCTCACGCAAGATAAGTAACCAAAATAGAGGATCACACGCTCCCACTACCTACCATGTCACTTTTTAAAAGAATACTAGGTTGTTGCAATCCTGAACACCTTTCCATAAAATGCTATAAACTTCAGTATTACGGGGGAGCACATTGCGATCCCTGTATTAAGGCTGCCTGATCTTCCAGGTGCTTTTTTGTTCTGTTTTTAATTATTTCAACCATTTTGCTCAGTACAGATGTAAATCTTAGAGGGTCTGTTATTCCAAGGATTACTCCTATAGCCTTTTTTTTTTTTAAATATAGGTACAAAAATGTTTGCTATATTCCAGTTGTGTGGAACACTGGCTGTTTTTAATGAGAGATTGCAATATTTTTGTTAGTAGCTCAGCCATTTCATTCAGCTTCTTCACAACTCTTAGACGTACCTTCTAACCTGCTGACTAATTTGCTTTGTAAATTATCAGTTTGCTCCTAAGCCTCTTTTTCTGACACCTCAGACTCAGAGTACCTCCTCTTTATTACCAGAAAGGAGCACGTTCAGGTTACAAATCCCCTCAACATTCTCAGAGGTTAAGAGTGATGTAAAGAAATAATTTCACATCTCAGCAATGTTTTTATCTTCCTTAATTGCTCCTTTTAATCCCTGATAATTCAGCAGACCCACCAATTGTTTTGCAGGTTTCCTGCTTCTGATATACTTCATAGAATCATAGAATCTCAGGGTTGGAAGGGACCTCAGGAGGTCATCTAGTCCAACCCCCTGCTCAAAGCAGGACCAAACCCAACTAAATCATCCCAGCCAGGGCTTTGTCAAGCCTGACCTTAAAAACCTTTAAGGAAGGAGATTCCACCACCTCCCTAGGCAACCCATTCCAGTGCTTCACCACCCTACTAGTGAAAAAGTTTTTCCTAATATCCAACCTAAACCTCCCCCTCTGCAACTTGAGACCATTACTCCTTGTTCTGGCATCTTCTACCACTGAGAACAGTCTAGATCCATCCTCTTTGGAACCCCCTTTCAGGTAGTTGAAAGCAGCTATCAAATCCCCCCTCATTCTTCTCTTCTGCAGGCTAAACAATCCCAGTTCCCTCAGCCTCTCCTCATAAGTCATGTGCTCCAGCCCCCTAATCATTTTTGTTGCCCTCCGCTGGACTCTTTCCAATTTATCCACATCCTTCTTGTAGTGTGGGGCCCAAAACTGGACATAGTACTCCAAATGATGCCTCACCAGTGCCGAATTCTAGACTCACCTGTTCTAGACTTCATGAATTCTAGACTCACCTGTTAAACCAAGTGTGTCCTCACAACTCTGCAAGACTTCATATCCCACTGAGCGCAATCTAGCCAAGCATAAACTTATATCTTCAATACTGCACACTCAAGTTTAACACCATTTAGCTGCACTACTTCTCAAAAGAATCTGCCAAATCTATGTGCTTAAGTCTGCTGATCGTAAAACAGACTATTTACATATACGTAAAGCACTGTTCCAGAGTGTTACACCCTCCAGTGATTGGTCCACAAAGGTAACAGCCTAATCCTGAAACCAAATTATTACACTATCCTTCACTTCAAATGCTAGAAGTCTGTGCTGCGGTGCTGGAATGTTAGGATGCATGGGATGAGGCACCAGTTACACATTATAGAATTTGTTCTTGCCTTTCTTTTCTTTTTAAAATAAAAAGTAGAGTTACGCAGAAAAAAGCTTCAAAGAATGTTAAGGTCAAGCACTCCAAATTAGGAAATACCAGAACTAAGGCTGCCAAAGCAATCTTAATTCTATGCACTCGTGCATATGCACTATGATCTAGCCTTTAATAATATGATCGAATGCTACTTTTTCCTATAGAATTCCTTCCTCAGGTGCTTGGTGAATGAGAACTGAAAGGCACATGAAGATTGAGGCACGATGTGTCGTCTGGTTAAAGGAGGTCCACATGAGCAGGGGAACTCTGTTCTATCCCTGGCTCTGCCAGATTTTTTATATGATACTGGTCAAGTTTACTAAACCAAAATTTTGGCCAGAGCCAATAATTGTATATCCTTCATTTTTTGAATGCCCAACTTGACATGAGGTCTCATTTTATTAAGTGACGGGCACTTGCAGTCCTGAAGACTGCAGAAGCTATGAGTGCTCAGCATCTCTGACAGTAAGGCAATGTGGCCTGGAGGAACCAGAAGGTCCCACCTTCTAATCCTGGCTCTCTAGGGACAACGTGTAGCCTTGTGCAAATCTGTTTCAGGGCTGGTCTACACTAGGGGGTGGGGGGAGAGGAATCGATCTAAGTTACGCAATTTCAGCTACGTGAATAGCTCTCCCATCTATACTAGACACGATAAATCGACCCCCGCTGGATCAATCGCTGCCCGTCGATCCAGCCAGCAGTGTAGACAAGCCCTAAGTTTCTTCACATGTAAAATAGGTATTCCATCTCTTAACGTCTGTACAGGGCTCTGAACATACAGAAAACTATAAAAATGCTTCGTACTCTGAAATACCTAGGTTTCTCAAACTGGGCAAGTTGAAGTAACTGGGCCTATAAATTTACATTAATTGTAAACTCAGCTGTGAAAAGTGAGAAAAATACATGAAATAAATAACTATAACAATCAAAGTCAACAGGAAAAGGTGCAAAAGGAAGACAAAGACCAAATTAGTCCAAACGAAAGGTCCTACTGATATAATTCAAGGACTGTGCTAAGATCCTGCCTAGTAAACAAGGAGAGAGAGAGAGACTGGAAATCAACCAACCAAAATTGGTGTTTCAGAAATTAGGCCTAATTGGTGGACAAAGTAATGAGAGGAGGGGTTGTTCCACACACAATAAGAGACAGACAACAAGGGAGGAGGCTACCGTGATGCTGGCTCACTGAAAAAGTGGAAGGAGCATGCTTCACCATCATGGTTGCCACTCCCACAGTCGTCTTGGACTCTGTACCTTCTTCATCCTGATCCGAAGGCATTTTCTGACCAGACTGGACCAGAGGGAGGAACCCAGATGACACTGCCACCTCCACTGGCTTCTGCTAAATCCCAACCAACACCTGAAAAGGGAAACCTCTCGTCGCCCACCGCCAAATCTGTTAATTTCCTTCCCTACCTTATTTCTTCTCCTTCCCATCCATAAGAACATAAGAATGGACATACTGGATCAGACCAATGGCCCATCTAGCCCAGTATCCTGTCTTCCAACAGTGGCCAATGCCACATGCTTCAAAGCCAACGAACAGAACAGGGCAATCATCAAGTGATCCATCCCCTGTCATCCAGTCCAAGCATCTGTAGTCAGAAGCTTTCAGACACCAGAGCATGGGGTTGCATCCCTGACCATCTTGGCTACAATAGTCATTGACCTATCCTCCATAAACATACCTAATTCTTTTTGAACCCAGTTATAGTTTTGGCCACACAACATCCCCTGGCAACGAGTTCCACAGGTTGACTGTGCATTGTGTGAAGAAATACTTCCTTTTGTTTGTTTTAAACCTGCTGCCTATTAATTTCATTGGGTAACTCCTGGTTCTTGTGTTATGTGAAGGAGTAAATAACACTTCCTTATTCTCTTTCTCCTACACCATTCATGATTTGATAGATCTCCATAATATCCCCCCTTAGTTGCCTCTTTTCCAAGCTGAATTGTCCCCCATCTCTGTAATCTTTCCTCATACATTAAGCTGTTCCATACCCTTAATCATTTTTGTTGGCCTTCCCTGTACCAACTCCATCAGTGCTGGTCCCAAGCCCAGATCAAAAAGGAGGCGGGTTGGTCAATGGGGCGGGTTCCCATCAACATAAAAAAAACAAAAACAAAAACGGTCTAGCTACAGAAACTACTCACATAAACCAAAAATCACGGCCTGAGGAGGATGGAAAGCATTCAGATGCACATATGACAGTGGATGATCAAATCCATCAGGAAGTCACCCACTTCATGGTCCAAATTCTGACAGCCAAAAAGAGTACATCCATAGCTACCTGGAATGTACGAACTCTAAATAGTGCAGGAAAATTAGCACAGGTAATCAAAGAAATGGATAGATATAAAATTGACATCCTAGGACTTTGTGAAGTTAAAGGAAAAGATCAAGGTATGATAACATCTGGAGAAAATACAATGTTCTATTCAGATGGAACCAAACACGAGAGAGGTTTAGGAATCATCATGACTAGCGCTGCAAAGAAATCACATATGAATTGGCAGCCAATATCAGATAAGCTACCGGCAGCTAGAGTCCACTCTCGGCACATTAAGTGCACGATAGTCCAGGCATATGCTCCAACAAACGATGCAGATGAAGAGGACAAAAGGGATTATATACAGAATTGAACAATGTAATGAAAGAAATACCAGACCACGATCTTGTCCTGGTTATGGGAGATTTTAATGTCCAGATCGGAAATGAAAGAAGAGGTTGGGAAATAGTCATTGGCCCACATACAACTGGAACAACGACAGACAATGGCACAAGACTTCTTGAATTTTGTGCCGAAAACAATCTTAGCATCTGCAATTCTTTCTTCCAATATAAAAATATACACAAAAAAACCATGGATTTCACCAGATGACCATACACAAAATGAGATCGACTATATCTGTGTTAGTCAGAGGTGGAAAACATCAGTGTTAGACACAAGAGAATTCAGAGGAGCAGAAAAAAGGGAGCGATCACTATTTGCTGAAAGCAAACATCAAATTGAAGTTTAAAGCACTTAAAAAGAAAGAACATGCTGAGAAAAAGAACACTTACCAAATACTGCCCTTGAATGGAAGCCAGAAAATGCAAGGAGAGGAAGACCGCGAATAACATGGAAACAAACAGTTCTGAACAACATCAAGCACCTCAACATGAAATGGGAAGATTTGGAGAGAAGGGCAGTTTACAGGCAAGGATGACAAATGTGGGTTGTCCAATGGGCAGCAAAGCACGGGATGGACTAAGGTCTAAGGTTCCCTGTACCTTTTCAATTTCTAATATATCTTTTTTGAGATGGGGTGACCAGAACTGCATGCAGTATTCAAGGTGTGGGTGTACCATGGATTTATATAGTTGCATTATGGTATTTCATGTTTTATTATCTATCCCTTTCCTAACTGTTCCCAATATTCTGTTATCTTTTTTGACGGCCACTGCACATTGAGTGGATGTTTTCAGAGAACTATCCATGACGACTCCAAGATCTCTTTCTTGCATGGTAACAGCTAATTTAGAACCCATCATTTTTCATGTATAGCTGGGATTATGTTTTCCAATGGGCAACATTGAATTTCATTTGCCATTTTGTTATCCAGTCTAGTTACCTAGTTTTGGGAGATCCCTTTCTAACTCTTTGTAATCTGCTTTGGACATTAAGTAATTTTGTAACATATGCAAATTTTGCAATCTCACTCTTTAACCCTTTTTCCAGATCATTTATGATTATGTACTGGTCCCAGTACAGATACCAGAGGGACACTGCTATTTACCTCTCTCCATTCTGAAAACTGACCATTTATTCCTAATCTTTGTTTCCTGTCTTTTAACTAGTTACTGATCCACGAGAGGTCCTTCCCTCTTCTCCCTTGACTGCTTAGTTTGTTTAGGAGCCTTCAAGGAAAGATTTTGTCAAAGGCTTTCTGAAAGTCCAAGTACACTAGATACACTGGATCACCCTTGTCCACATGTTTGTTGACTCACTCAAAGAATTCTAGTAGATTGGTGAGTCATGACTTCCTTTTACAAAAGCTGTGTTGACTCTTCCCTAACATATCATACACTTTTGCCCTCTCCCTCTCCTTTGTCTTCTAATAGCAGTCTGACGTAGCTGGCCAAGATGGTATATTTTGCAACACTGCTGTAAGCCTGTGACTAGAAAGGCAGCTAAATGCAATGCCCTAAACAGCCTGATGCTAATACAAGTTTACCAGGTTGCGGAGTGACTGAAAAAACCATGTGCTGTGCCTGTGTTTTTCAGCAGTGAGGTTGCAAGTGAAAGTCAACACCAAGACAGAAGCTGCATTTTTTTTAATCTTTGCTGTTCTCTTCTTTTCCCTTGTGTAGGTGTTTGTCTTGTTTTCTAGAAAATAGAACTGGACTTTAGCAACACCACCACCACCAATAGCTCCAGCCCATCTCAACTAACTACTTCTCTTCTCTGCAAAAGCACAGTTATTACCATTGAGAAGACAATCAAACAAGGGCAGGTGGGTGTGGGGGGAGTTCCTTTAAAGACTCTCTACAGCAAGGGTCTCAAACTCAAATTACCACGAGGGCCGCATGAGGACTAGTGCATTGGCCCGAGGGCCGCATCACTGACCCCGCCCCCTCGCTGCCCCCGGCCCCGCCCCCACTCCACCCCTTCCATTAGGCCCTGCCCCTTCTCCACCTCCTCCCCTGTGCGCACGGCTTCCCACTCCTCCCTCCCTCCCAGAAACCGCGAAGCTCTTCCCATGTGGCCCACGGAGCTCTTCCCTGCGGCCCGCCGGGCTCCTCGCGCCCCACCCCCCTATTTTTTTTTTTTACACCCCCAGGCAGTTCCTGCCGCCAGAACAACTGTCTGGCGGCGGGAACTGCCTGGGGCTTAAAAAAAAAAAAAATTAAAAAGGGGGGGACGTGGGGAGCCCGGCGGGCCTCAGGGAAGAGCTCCCGCGGGCTGCGTGTTTGAGACCCCTGCTCTACACATAAGCAAAAGGGCATAAGAGATACTGTTCAAATAAAAGCCTTACTTAATACATTACATTTTAAATGGTTTAATCATTTTTCCTTCTTTTTCTGTATCTTTAATAAAAGGTTAAAAGAATTCTTAATGGTGTGTTTACCATGGTAATAAGCATGCTGAGCTTTCTGTATACAAAACCCCAAATCTTGTTTAAAACTGTTTAATGTTGGACAGTTTCAGTGTCATGTTAACACCTTTGACTCTCTGGGTTCTTTTATTTTATCTAAATTAACAGAACAAGCAGCAAGTTATTGAGCAAATCAAAATAGTGGTAAACTTTGCCCTTAATCTCTGTGTGTCAGTTTCCCACTTGTAAAAAAGGATGCCAATCTTTCCTATTAAACATTCATTCATGTTTGTGAGGTGCTCTGACACTACAGTGACTGGCACAACAAAAATACATGTGAGGAAATGAATAATTCCATATCCAGTGCAGAATTTGGATGGGGTGCAGTAAATGAAGGATATATCTGCACACTGGATGATGAGGATAAGAGAAATATTGAAGAGCTACCCATTGAGTGAGCGCCACCTAGCCTGTGCACTGCTGGAGATAGGGGTCCTGTGTTAAAAATTGTACATGATCATGTAATTAACAATTATATTACAATGCATATGCACAAAGGAGCAGAATGAAGACTGCAGACAGCCTAAATTCTAGCATTTCATAATTTTTGAATGCTTGACTTTGCAGCCTAAACTACATATTTTTAATTCAGAGTTTGTTCTTTTTTGATACAAAACATACTATTAGGAATATTCTAAAAATACCGACTGAAAAATTAAAAGCCATAAGCCAGAGTCCCATGGGACCTTTTTTGCATGACTAGGAGCTCACTCCTGCAAAATTTATTCTCCTCCCATACTGCATGCAGGCTGTCAACCTGGCTGTCACCCCTGATACCTGATTCCTATCAGTATGTCATTTGTAAAATGCCTCATGGTCCTTTAGGATGAAAGGCATAATATAAATACAAGCTCTGATTCTCTATTTCTAGCAGAATATTGAAAAAGGTTTATTCATTCCAAATATTAAAAATGACAATGATACATGCTACTCCAATAACTGACAGTCCCTTTTGAATGCAAGCATTGGTACGCCTGATAATTCATCTCAACTTTCATTACAAACACTTCCCTTTGGCTCTGGCACTCTCCCAGCACTATCAATTATCTGGCAGTATAGCACACAGCAATGCTTGCAACATCTTGCTTTATGAAATATTGTAGCACTCTAAAATGTGATATTTAATCAATCAGAAATTTTGCCAATTGATTCACAATGCTAAATTCGGACCAATTTAACTTTATCATTTTAGTTAATCTTTATATTTTGGTAACTGTTTATAAATGTGGGATGAGTAAGAGTCAGTATCAACAAGCAGTTTCAGCTTATGCATGGTAAAAAAGGTGACGTGGCAAAGAAGAGCTTTACTAGCTTAACACCATGGAACAGTCTGTAACAATCCTGGTGGTTTACAGTCAGAAATTGCCCACTACAAATAATCGCATTTTCAAAGACAGAATCAATTCTGCAGAATTTAAATGTGACACAAATAGTAGTTAGAGCACCCATTCCAATACCAGACTGCCTTCTCTCCAGCACCATCAACACCCACCCAGCACTTAAAGGGCTCCCACTCACTCCCAACCACCAAACACAGACATTTTTAGGATGTGCCTTGGTGGATGAAATTTCCTTCAGTGCAGGATGCATGCAAAAGACCCTTTATAACACTGAACTACAAGTCTCGTGTCAAGGGTTTAAGTGGGGATGGAACCTTAGACAGGCCCTCTGTGCTGTAGTGAAATTCACTCTATATTTCCTCATGCCACAGTCCCTGTCACAGGTTCTCATGTCTCCAGCTTTCCTTCTCAGATTTTCCAGAATTTTTTTTAGACAATAGATGACTGTGATTTTCAACTTGGCTTTTTCTACTGCATCTATCGCTGAAGTCTCTAAGCAATGCAAGATATTCTCATATTAACTTTCAATAGCATAAGGACATCTAATAAATAAAGCTGTTTTTTATTCAAGGTATATTCTAAATCTCATTACCGCATACAGGAACTGAGTACTTACCTTTGACATTAGGCTTAATGTAAGAAAACAGACTGAGTTCTACTGGGTTTTCAATGAGAGATATGGCAGCAGGTTCTAATCCCAGTTGTTTGGCCCTTTGGGCTTTGGTGCCTTTACTTCCAGTTTTATATGGTGCAGACTGTGTGGGGGAAAAAGTAGTTGTAAAATGTATTGTTATTTAAAAAGGCAGAGATCAACATTTCTGCCATATCTAAGCTAGGCACATATTTTGGGTCAACCAGAACATCTGCAAATTTGTGTCAAATTCACCAAACTGTTTCACTCAAAAATACCACCCCCCAAAATCAAAACATTTTGTCTTGACATCTAAATGAAAGGTTTCAATTTTTAAGATTCAAAATGACTTTTTATTTCAAAATGTGCTTCAGCTTATTTACAAAATATATAAAAGCTCAAAAACTAAACAAAATGTTTTGTTCAACCCTAAACTATTTTTTCCCCGTTTTTCAGAATGGCCAGCGAACCAAAAATCACTTATTCTCACAGCATTAGTCACAGCTACCATTTTTCATTACATCTTCTTTAATTGTGCAATATAAAATTTTACAAACATATTTTAAAAAGAGACACCAACCACATGGTCCAATTCATCCAAAGTTTTGCAGTTTAATAAGGCTGCTAATAGACCTCCCGATAGCTTTCCTTCTTTCTTTATCTTCTGTATTGTTGCATGTGTCTTCTTTGCAACAGTACTACAATACATGGATTTTATGTTAATAAATAATCACATTTCAAATCAGATTAAAAAGATCATCACTAAATGTGGTCCAACCCACTGGGTCTCATGACAGCATGTTGTTGAGGCAGTGTGTTTGGCCTCAGAAGCCATGGACTACACCATATATCAGCCTCGAGGAACCCACTCTGACAAATGCTGTAGAAATCCTAACACTTTCTCTCCCATTTTAATATTTGTTCAACAATCAACAAAGCTTGCAGTAGTTGGGCGGGGGAGGAGGGGATCTAGAAATCAAGCAAAGGGTCTCAAGCTAAGTGTTTTATGCTTTGATGTTCCTTGTAACACTGCCACCCTGTGATCCAAGTGCAGCAACTCTAACACTTAATATAAATTCTTTATTTAGATGAAGTACCTATGAGCTAAATCCCAGGGTGATGCGCACCTAGAACTCTTGCTCAAGTCAACAGGAGCTGCAGATGCTCAGCACCTCTCAGGATCTGTCTCTATAGTAGCAAAGAGTATTAATGACGTCTTAGGGTCCAGCAGCCACTAGTAAGTGAAATCATTACAAAACACTTGAGCTGATCTGACAGTGGAGGACAGTGGCACACAATACTGCGTGCCCCCCACCCCGAACCCTCTTTCCTGTCCCCAGCATTCTCCCCTATCTGGGGGGATCCCCTATTCCAACAATGGCCAGGACTGGAAGGGGAAAATCTCAGCACATAGAACTTTTACGTCTGTTCCCTGCCCACCTAGAGCACATCAAGCATATCTTAAAAAGACACTCTAACCACTGCATCAAGGAGGAACTGTGGCAACCCGACTGCCTCTGCGGTGGAGTCTGAACTAACGGAGAGCTGCAGGCCACTTCAGTGGCAGCTTGCGCTGCTTGACCAAATAAGTGCTTCCCACTCCCCAACTATATTATTTGGAGAGGGTTGTTGCATTTCCACAGGCCCAGACAGACTGTGTGCATGTGCACTGGGGGAAGAAGGGGAGTGACTCCGTCCTCCTTGCCTACTTATAAGTATAGCAGCTTGCTCTTTGCACTCACTTTCTCCGTCTCTGCTAAGTGTGTGCATGGGTTTCTGGCTCCTGGCCTGGCTCACTCATCACAGTAATATTTTGGGGCTGCCTTCCATGCCCTCTACGAACGCCAAGGTGCCACATGCTACTCGCCTTACCCTACACTAGGGGCCTGCTGGACCGACTCCTGCTGCTATCAAAAAGGAGCCCTGGGCTTCTTTTCCAGATGTTCAGATGTCAACGCAAGGGGTGGAGCTTATTTCTGATTCAGGGCTACATACTTCAGGGGTCTCTAAAATCACAAAACCTATTTAAAATAACTCCTCACTGAGCAATTAGTAACCCTAACTCTCTTTTTTCTTCTTAAACAAAGTGAAAGGCAGGGGAGCATCAAGTATACCCCTCTCTTTAACTTTGAGTATTTTGGCTTTAAGATCTTGGTGTTCTTTTTTTTAAATGGGAACATTCTAGTCGGGATTTTCCCCCGTTACATCACTGATGCACTTTCACAACATATTCTACTGGGAATTATACTATTGCTCTTTTAGACACCATACACACAGAGTTCCAAATTGTAACCAAGCACACAAGGCACACAGACCTGGCAGCAGGCCATCGTTTAACTCCTTTCCCTCACACACACACACATACACTCTCCTCCAATAGATTACCTACCGTAGTTCTTCCAGCGTTTGCTGTACTTCTCGCAAGGCTTCAGCTTCCAGATTATTGACAAGCTCTTTTCGATACCGGGCAATGAATGGAATTGTGTTTTCATCACGGAAAAGGCAAATTATGTTTGCACACACCCATGGTTCAATATTTGTTCTTTCTGACAGGACCTGCCACAAGAAAACATAAATAACTATTTTTAAAGCTGGTAAGTTGGCTTAGTGTCTTCACTTCAGTTTCATATCCAGCCAGTATAGAGAGCTGTTTTGTGCACAATACTGCCCTCTGCTGGATGGAATGCCAGGCTTGCAAAAGCATGTGCCAACCTATAATACTGCTACAAGTACCTTGAACTTGAACTTGTACTTATTAAGAAAAAAGAATGAGTTCTGGCATATGATGACCATGAAATAAAGTGGCCACTGGGGAGGGCGGGGGGGGACACAGGGAGGATAGGATGAACATGAAGCATTGGGTGGCCACAATCCTGTTATACTAGGTCAGTGGCGACCAGAAAGTCATTATTAAAGACTGTTCCATGTGTGATGTGACTTTGATAATCTCAGGCTCTTTCCTAACACACAAGGGTCAACATCGCAAAAACCACCACCATATTATAGGCACCTTTGCTATCAGCCTTATTAGAAAACAAGGGCTGAACGTACCCTGAAATATCCTCAGCCACGTGGGTGGTTAAGGTACATTGATACAGTGGTATCGGAAAGATTATACTTCCTCTGTCAGTGCTATAGCTGCTCTGTGGATAAACAGAAGACTTCAGTCTCCAGGGCCTTTCACAAGCACTAAAACTGAACGGAGGTGAGAATGCCATCAATCCTAACCAAAATATGCAATTTTCATAATTAGGCCAATTTTCTAACAGAATAATCATCACAAAAACCCACCCAATTATTAAAAATAGCCGCAGTAGGTTGTTTGGGGGGGGGGGGAACTGGCATTGCAGAATACTATATTTAAAAAACAATTGCAGACTTTGTCCACTGGGAACCAAGATGATGCCATCAAGCTCATTTTACTGAAGTCTCAATAATTAAATACAGGCAGAATTTTCAAAATACCCTAAGCCCTGATCTACACACAGATTTTGTACTGATATACTAATTCAGTTAGGGGTAGAATTTTCTACTGATATAGTTATACCAGTACAATCCCTAGTGTGGACTCAGTATATGGGAATAAGCTCTTTCGGGACAAGTCCCCTTTATGCCAGTATAACTGCATCTACCCTACAGTGGTTCGCAACGCTTTAACTATCCTGGTATAGTTGAAGTGGCACAACGTGTATGTGTAGACAACACCTAAGTGACTTAGAAGCCTCTGAAAATTTTTCTCTATATGACTATACAACACACACATGCTCACCTGTGATAATACAAATCGCATTAGCAACAACACATTTGAGGCTACATAAAATAGCTTATGTACCTTACTGAGTACAGTACAGACCCGTTTACGCGCGGTAGCACCATGCCTCCCAGTGCTACCTATTTAACACACGAGACTCGTTAGCAAGTTCCTGTACCGCGTGTTATGTAGCGCTACAGATTGGCTCACTAGCTTACTGACATAGAAATCGACAGGAAGTGCAAAGCAGAAATGTGTTGTAGGCCTACTGGCGTTTCCTCTTCCTTTTGATCGCCGATATTGGTAAAGACGTATCACGCACGCTTAGTCACTGAATTTATATTCTTGCAATGCGCCGTTAACAGATGGGCCTGCAGTATTTGGGACGCTGTGAATACGTATGTAATCCTAGATAATTATACATGTATATATAGATATCTTAAGATATTTCATGGCCCTCTTAACCCGCGGTCCGTTAACACGCGGTCGTGATGGCTTGACTCCCGACATCTGCACGTAAATGGGTTTGTACTGTACCTAGTTATAACCAACAGCACAATGCACACACAGGCTTAGATAATAAACAAGGACATGGGAGAACTTCAAGGAGTTTGCCAACAATATTTGCAGGAATTTCTTCCCTTTAGAAGTCAGCAGAATTTCAAGGAAGTCAGGGAGAGAATTTTGATAATCTATTCTAATATTTTTAATGTAGTAGCAAGCTGTACAGTACAGTAGCATGAGTATGCTACAACGTGCTTCCCTATTCCAGTCATGTCCCAGTGTTCCATAGCTACATCTAGCCTCATAGAACGAGGGCATTAACTGGCTATTTCTACAACACCTGCATTTAAATGGTCATGATTAGGCTTCAAAGTTAATATTCTACTGAGATGCATGAAGATGTTCTCACACTACTTAACATGATTGTTTTAAGTCTATCTGGATGAAGGTTCCATTCTGGCTGATACATATGCTTGAAGTCTATCTCCAAAACAAATGGGCCATGATTTATTTATAGTACTTAACACTTACATTCTAGAAATTACTATGAAGTCTGCAAAAAAAATCCTAAATTTTCAAGATTTCCATAGCTGCTGGATGCTACAGTCTTTGAATTGCAACTCCCTCAAGCTCTAATGGTGATAAAGAGGAAGAAAGTGAGATTGTTCTGTAAGACGCTAAAGAATCTTTAATTCAAAGTTTGTCTACAAGTCACAAATGTCAGAATGATATCTGAACGGAAATTTGTAAACCTGGTTGTATTCAGAGGCATTTTATAGTGAACTATAACTTTAATCTGTATACATTGTCATGGCCTATGATCAGGCTAAGAACAAACTGTAGTAAATAAAGTAACTCAAGCACTATTTATTTAAGAGTGCCATGCTACTTCCTGGAAAGTGTCAATAGCGCTTATTGACGTCAATAGGAATCACAAATGTGTACCAGAGCCCAAGTTTGTCCTATTTCTGTAAGCTACAGTAGTGGCCTGCTATAAAGAAATGGAAGAGATGTCATACCTGCACAATGTCCCAGTTCATTTCCAATTCCTCTTGGTGCTTGGTGCTTCCAGGATGTTTTACTGGTTTTCCTTGAGGACATGTTGTCGATTTTATCCTTTTTAAAGGGGGTTCATCAAATGTAAAATCTTCTTCATATTTCTCCTGTTTTACTTCATTTTCCATCAAAGGTGCACTTGTTGAGGGTATTTCATCACTATCTAGGTTATTCATCTTTCCTTTAATAAAAATTATTTTTGTTCCCCGAGGCATTTTTGGCTTTTTAGTTCTAGTTTTTGGTTCGGGGTCTCCGTCTTCTTTAGGCTGTAAAAGTTTCAGTCCATCTTTACTGTCTTCATCGGCAGCAATAGGCAAAGATACATTCTGCCAAATAATCCATCAAAATAAATTAAACACTGAATATCATGAATTAGTCCTATAAAAACATAGCAGCTTTAACGTACGTATTGTCACATGGAGAACTCGATGGTAGACATCATCTTCCCAAGTTATGGCCCTATACTGAGAGGTGCTCAGAGCCTCACAGTTGGTGTTCAGCATTGTAAAATCAGGCCCCTAATTACAGTGCAGCCTGTCTTAAGCAGACCTTCAAAAGGACCAGCAAAAAGATAACAAAAACTGCAGCCTAGTAGAGATGGGCTTTGAAGCTCAAAGTTACTCTAGAAATCTTGGAATTATTGGCAACCTCCATCTTTTCATGTTCTCTGTGTGTGTATATATATATCTTCCTACTGTATGTTCCACTCTATGCATCTGATGAAGTGGGTTTTAGCCCACGAAATGCCCAAATAAATTTGTTAGTCTCTAAAGTGCCACAAGTACTCCTCGTTCTTAAAACAGGGGGTTACCTATGGAGAGAATGTATGCTGTGGGTTTCACTGCCTACATCGTGTATATATAATTAAGTGCTCTAACAGACTGAGCTTGGAACTAGAAGGCACCTCCTGACTTCCAATTCCATCCCTTACGCTAAGTTGTTGAGAAGCCTTGGGCAAGTCACAACTGGCTTGTGCCCCAGCTTTTCCATCAAAGTTCTTCTTTGGGATCCAGGATCAAACGCTGGCAAACACAGTAACAAAGGGAGCTTCAAACACAGGGGATCTTATACATAGGCCATGCATGCTGGAATACCTAAGTACATTAGAGTACGTTACGAACAGAGTAGCTTCCCTCATGATGAATACCCTCCCTGCAATTTTTTCTAATCTTGAGTATTTCTTGGCCCTACTCTCATATTTTAGTATCAAATATTTGATGAAAGAAACAAAGAAAGTCATTCAAACATATTCATTGGGTCTTCAAACTGAACTGGCTTCACTGCTGCTGGGTAAAGATTTACTGAAAAATATTCTGCAAGCTGCACTATGGAACCAACACTAACTCATGGTAGTATAACACGTACAGCATTTCTATCCCTTCCATTGTACTAAGAATTTACCTGGATCACCAGAGTTGTGAAAAGGTGGAAGAGAATGCAGGCGCAGTACAACAAAATGACATTTCAGTTCTGTTTTGTTTCCTCTAAAGAAGGGGATGAGGTAGACAGGGGTTTTTTTTAATTAATATATAAACCTCATGGCTATAAAGAGATGTATGGCCTAATTCTCAGAAGTGTTGAGCAGCTACAACTCTCAGTAGGAAAATTTTGGCCACTGCGTTTGCCAGCTTTAGTAGTTATGTGTGTCCTGCTTACAGATACCTACCGGCTCCTCTTTTACTGCTGTCTTCCTGGTCCTTTTCCTAACCACAGTTGACCGTGGAGCAGCAGCCTTTCTAGGTTTTGACTCAGTCTTTTTTGGCAGCCTACGTTTACTTGCCACTTTGCTTTTTGGTTCCCACTCCTCCTCTTCCTCCTCTGATTCAGAGAAGCTGAAACAAAAGTAAACATTGCAAGAGAAAAAAACATCTGTACGGCTATATCTATACTACAGATCCTAGACGGATACGGACCCCTAAGCACAGAGGCCATGCATGCTGACAGCAGGAGTTTTTCTGCCAGTGTGGGAACACCACCTCCCCAAACATTAACTACACCAACAGCAGCCTCTTCCGTTGACAGAGCTGCATTTACAATGGGGTTTTTGTCAGCATAACTATGTCGTTAAGGGGGGGGGGTGTGATTTTTTCAGTATACGTTTTAAGTGTAGATGGAGCCTAAGAAAGATTGTAAAGCTGTTTGCTGAAGTAAAGGGAAATGGGCAGGGAAGATGAGCAGGAAGGGATACAGAGCCTATAAGTAAAGCCTTTTATCCTACTGCAGTTAGTGGCTGGAGTGAAGTGCAGGATCCTGAGCTACTCCAGGTAGACCTCTGGCCTTGCTAAAGTGGTACACACCAGTTTGTACATGGTCGGTTTTGTTTTGGGGACTTTAGTAGTTAGTCTTTAGTCTAAGGGCTTGGCTATACTTGCAGATGTAGAGTGCTGGGAGTTAAACCAGCCCTCAGAGACAGAAGCAGGGAAAGCACTGCCATGTGTTCACACTGTCAGCTGCAAGGGCACTGGAGTGGCCGCATTAGCAGCCCTTGCAATGCCACAGAGAGCAGTGAACTGTTGTAGCTATCCCAGTGTGCAAGTGGCTGCAGCATGCTTTGGAAAGGGTTTGTAATGCCTAATGGGCCAGGCACAGCATCACATGATGCAGGTTTCCCAATCCCATTGTTCCAGGGCATCCTACAATACAAGAATGCCAGCTGCTTTTCAAATGGGGGGGTGGAGTGTGACAGGGAGTGTGTTGTGTGTATGTGGGGGGAGAGACAGTGTGTTTTGGGGGGCAAAGAGTGCGTCAGCATGCTGTCTTGTAAGTTCAGACAGCGGTAGGGGGAAACCCTGACATCAGCCCCACCCCCTGCCGCCCCACCCCACACACACACACACAGTTCTGAAGCAGGAGCATTCCACAGTAATGGCTTGCTTTGTCCCAGAGCAGATAAGCATGACGGTTGTCAGAAACGGAGCTTTGAAAGGGGATATCCGCATACCTGCGGCCGAGTTCAAAACAATGACAAGAGTGGCCACTTGACTTAAAGGGATTATGGGACGGTTCCGGAGGCCAATCATAGCGCAGTAATGCAACTTGTCGTCCACACTGACGCCCCGGCGCTCCAGCCTGGGTGCAGCAAGCTCTATGCTTCTCATGGAGGTGGATTAGCAGGAGTGCTCCGGCCACAGAGTCCAGGCGCTCTAAGTGCCTTGCCAGTGTGGACACCTCAGGAGTTAGGGAGCCCGGGGCTGATTTGATGCACTTTAATTGGCAAGTGTCGACAAGGCCTAACACACACATTTTGCCATTTGTTATTTTCATTGTGTGTGTTCAGTATGCAGGTGGGGGAAGGAGTGTTTAGTAAATCAATCCCTTTTTTACATTAATCCTTTCATCTCCTCTTGACCAGGGATCTTGAGAATGCCCTTTGTCTCACTTATACTGCACCAGAATGACCTCACAACCTCAAACTTGAAGCAGATTATATACAACAAATATGCATTACTGAAACCAAACAGGGTTGTAACAAATATGTTCTATAGACCAAAAAATGTGAATGGAAAATTAATCTTACGAATTAAGAAAGGAGGGTAACTCATCTTCTTCTGATACCAGTGGTTTTGCTTTAGATTTTGCTATCCTTGGTAGAGTTGACATCTGAAAGGAAGAGAGGTTGGGGAGAAAAACCAACAACAATGAATTACAAAAATATTTTCTCTCATCTAATTTATCAGAATTGCACCCTATGGAGTACATTCTCTTTTCACAGGGTGGGAAACTGGCACACAAGTCTGCATGTAGTATGATCAGAATACACTCCTATATGTTAAAGAATTTAGACCACAGCATCAGATTAATCTAATCCCACAACATTTTGCTTTGGGGAAAATTACATATAGCCAATGCAATCATTTTTAGACACAAACCTATGCCATTTTTTTAACCAATTTAAGTCAAAATAGGACATTTCTATTCTGAAATAAAATGGTCCACAAACTTGCACCAAAATAACTAAGCATGTTTTAATCCACACTTTGTTATAACGCATGAATGAAAATTGATTTGTTGTTTCAGTGCAAACTTGTGTGTGGACAGCCCTAACAAAATGGATGCTATTCCACCAGCATTATGGCATGTTAACAACACGACATGCCAGACTTCCCCAAACCCAATGTGTACATAGGCAGCAATTCCAAATAATTAGCCAACAGGACCTGGATTACAAACACCCTCTCTGATCAACCCAGAAACAAAAGTTTAAGTTTCAAGAACATGGGATAGTTTTCAGAGAGAGACAGCTACATAAACTCCATACAACAATGGTTAGTTGTTAGACATACACACACTTCCCTCAGAGTCAAGTTGCATCCAGTCTTTAAATTTGGATACCACAAAACAAACAATATTTAAAAAATAACTGTTTGCAAACATATTGCATAAAACAATTACCAGAGCAAGAACAATTATTTTCAAGATGTTATAAACTTAATAGCAGATAAGATCCTAAAATCATGTACTTACAGAGAATTCCCTATATACCATTTCTGTAAGAAAATCTGGCAAGCCTCCACATAGCTCTTCCCCCTCCTCTGTTCAGCTGTGTTTGGGTTCAAATATCCTCTCTTACGTCATCATAGAGGACTGAGCCTTGCCCATCAGTTAAGCACTTTGATTAGCTCATCTCTGGTGGCTTGGGAAACCTCTCTGCAGGATCCACTCCTTGCATTCCCAGGGAAATGGCTAAGTTACCCATTATTCCCCCAGAGCTTTTAAAGTTGTTAGCCTTACATGTGTACAGACCAGTGATAACATCTGAATTTGAGTCGTCCTTCTTAACATCTAGATGTCCTGCTAATTGAATGGGCTCTTAAAACTGGCTTTTGTCCTCTAGGGTGATTAGATCTTACTTTTTACATGGTTTTACCTATCAGCATGTTATATCTATCCCTGCCAACAACAGGACATTGAAATTGTCTCTGTGTTTCTGTTCTGCAAGCAGTGGGTACAACTCCGCAACAAATATGCTTGGATTGGTCAAATTTTTTTTAAACGGATTGGCCCATATCATCGTAAGCAGACAGGTGGAGTTTGTATCCCAGAATTATAAGACAGCACCTGCCTGCATTAAGAGCTCAGATACCATGTCAGGAGCATAGCCCAAAAAGAAAACAAAAAATCAATTTGTTCCTTGGTATTTGGGGCCAGTTTTTCCAAACCAGAGTATGTGGCCTGAAAACCACACATTTGCACACGTGAACCAGGTAACTGTGTCCCTTTGCAAACATAGCCCTTTAAATCAACCCCACCCAGGCACTATGAACTTGACCTACTACCAACAATGGTTTTCAGCAGCTTTCCCGCCCCGTGAACTGGTACTAGACTGCTAATGTTGACAGAACAAAACCATTTTGCAGCACCATTGCAGAAGGCATGACTGAATCCTACGTCAACCAGCACCAGCAGTTAAATTGCACACAGAACTGGTTCCCACTGCAGAAAACATTTGTCAATAATAGACCAGTTTCTTAATGCTGTTCTACAGGCAGAAATCCCATTCATGTGACTGGGGGAATGTTGCTCTCTTAGAGGAGGCTATAAATCTGCATGGAACACACAGGACACTACTCACCTTTTAGCTTTCTCAGTTACTCTTCTCACCTTCACAAGCTAGCTACTCACAGGACACCTTTTAGCTTTCTCAGCTACTCTTCTCTCCTTCACAAGCTGCACTGCTAGCTGTTTTCTCTCTCTGATACTCTTGCTCCTTCATGCAGTCACTCCTTTTTCCGCTGATCTTTAAAGCTGAAAGGTCACTGTGCCAGACTCCTGCATGAATCAGATTTTTATTGTTTTTACAAAAGACATATGAAAAGATATTTTGTTTTAATTTTGTAGCTTCTGCAAAATAACTACATGTTAAAGTTAACATGCGGCATGGGGCTCAGGACAGGCAGTTGGGGTGCAGGAGGGACGCGGGCTCCGGCTCAGCTCCACTTACCTGGAGCGGCTCCGGGGTGGCAGTGGCACGCACCAGGGCCAGGGCAGGCTCCCTGCCTGCCTGCCCTGGCCTGGCCCCGTGCCGCTCCCGGAAGTGGCCGGCACCACGTCCCTGCGGCCCCTGGTGAAGGCGGGGGGCAGAGGACTCCACACGCTGCTCTTGCTGCACCTCCAGGTACCTCCCCCGAAACGCCCATTGGCCGCAGTTCCCCGTTCCTGGCCAATCGGAGCTGCGGGGGGCAGTGCCTGGAGGCGAGGGCAGCGCACAAAGCCCTCTACCCCTCCACTACCACCAGGGGCACTGTTCCCTCTAAGCTGTGCGTGTGTGCGCGCGCACACAGATCCTAAACCCCACGCACATGGCGAAGCACTGCATACACAAAAATCTGCACAAAAGCACAACAATTTGCACAGAAGAAATTATTTGTGCATACGGCCTGTCAAAAATTAGAGGGAACATTGACCAGGGGCTGCAGGAAAGTGTGTTTACCTCAATTTACATATAAATAGGTCCTTGAAACAGCAAGAAGAGGAGATAGTAGGAAACAGAAAGAAGAGTTTGGATTTCAGCAAACAGAAGCATGAAGCCTCCTTCACCACCAGAATCCATGTCTCCTTCTTTACTGCTTGAATAAACTTTACTTTGAAGGGTAACCCTCAAAAGAATCCTCTTCAAAAGTTCACTGGACTATAAAAGAAAGTGGCAAAGAACCCCAAGTTGTCTCTCTTTCACCTAAGAAGACAAAGGCACCAGCACCTTTAGGCCTCTGGGAGAGATCCTGACTAAGGGTATGTGTACACTGGTAAGTTTCTGCACCACAAGTTATACCACTTTTATTAAAACGCTGGAATTAAACGCCTGTTGCATGTCCACACTGTGCTCCTTGTGACGCTGGAGCACATCCACATTAGCAGCTCTTGCAATGGCAAAGACAGCAGTGCATTGTGGTAGCTAACCCACTGTGCAACTAGCCACAGGGTGCTTTAGGAAAGGTTTGCAATGGCTCATGGGGCAGGCACAGCATCACATGATGCAGGTTTCCCAATCCCATTGTTCCATGGGCATCCTACTACACTGCCAGCTGCTTTTCAACTGACCTAACATTGGTCAATTTAAGACTGTAGTGTAGACATGCCCTAAATCTGTATGAAAAATTATAATTTCCAGGAAGATAATGGAAGTGAGACAGGAAGATTCCAGACACAACCACACATCAATTGTAGACACTCCAAAGCTGGGGCATCTGAAATGCTGGTGATGTTGACTGCTTGACAGAGCAGTTCATGGTTTCCTGCCTATCCCAAGCTCTGCTCTTATTTGGATGGGTCTCTCCCATCTAATGACTAGCTTACAGAATGTTAATCAATCCCAAACTTGATTGAGTACAGGAAAAAATCCCATTGTTGTAATTGCCACAAGCAGAGTGATCATATTTTCCCCAAAGGGAAAACAGGACACCCCATAGGCTGGCTCACAGCCCTCCCGCCGCCCACTCACTCAGGGCCAGCCTGAGGCCCCCCTCACTCCCCCACACGCAGGGCGGCCCAACATGCACGAATTCAGCTTTGTGCGGTCGGCAAAAAAAGAAAAATAACCATTTTAAAACTGTATCTGTAGTGCAGGCGATTCCGCCCGCCACTCAACTCAATGAGTGTTTGACTATATGCAGTTTTCACTTCACACGCTGACTGCAGAATGTAACCCCAGCGTAAGATGAGACTCGCCTGTATTCTCTGAAATGAAAGAGTTAAGTCATATGCCACCCCCGCAATGAAAATCAATCCTGCCTCCTGTGAGCGATGCCCCAGCACACCAACAACGAATGTACTAGCACTCTACCCTCGAAGATGTTACAGAACACTTGTGGAATAGAGCACGTGAACACTTGGAGGACAAAATTTAACATCCTCTCTTTACTAAGGCAAAACTTCATGTAGCACCACGCCCTGGGGGCAGGGGTCATCAGCAACAAGGATTGAACCTGGAACCTCTGTATTTGATTCAATGAATCTCTACTGCCTGAACTAAAAGACCCATCTCTTTAAGCCAAGTCTGCAAAGGTTCATCAACCTCTGTGGCCAACCCTTCTCCAAAGGGGTACACAGTACCACACCGAGCTGATGCGAGTTACACTGGGTTTAGGTCAGGTATAGCAAACAGCAGCGACCTACACACAGCCTACACTCAAACACTGAGCCTAATCTACACAAACCACACCAGACTTGCAAAATGTTACCACCCCTTCATGCTTGCCCAGAGCATTTCTTCTGAGATATTTCCTTCACTTACCCTCACTAAGCACTGGAGACCAGACACATATGTCACCAGACCGCTGACAATCCCAATGGTAAGACGACACCTGTGTTCACCTCTGCAAACAGCCTACAATACTCAGCACTACCATGAGGCATACTTGACCTCTCAAGGTACTCATATACAAGGTCTCTTCATATCTCAGTCACCGCTCTGCCATGTTCCTCCACCCACTCCCTCCTCCATTCAATACAGCTGCACATAACACAATGAATATAGCTGGAATGCATGCAGATAAATGCTGGAATTCAAATCTGTGGAATCCAACACAGACAGTGGCACATTCTTTTAGTCCTTCATAACTACTTATGATCAATGATATCTTAACTCAGTTCATGTAAAGCATACTGAGAAGAAGTGATTGCGCACCTGAAGATCCGCTTATGGCCTGAAAACCTAAGGCAGCTTTTCTCCCCCCAAACATGCACACACAGGCACCCACAGATAGGGCTGGGGTGCAGGAGAGGAGGAGTGAAGGAAGGCATGTGGACCATAAGCACAATTGGCTTTTTGGGGCCTCATTATGTTACAAAGATAGCGTAACACTTGCAAAAAAATGTGAATATAATTTTGGGATGTACTAGCAGGAGTGTTGTAAGCAAGACATAGGAAGTAATTCTTCCTCTCTCCCGCCACATTGACCTATGAGGGAAGATGGAAAAATTGGATTTCTTTAATCTGGAGAAGACTAAGAGGGGACATGATAACCGTTTTCAAGTACATAAAAGGTTGTTACAAGGAGAAGGGAGAAAAATTATTCTCCTTAACCTCTGAGGATAGGACAAGAAGTAATGGGCTTAAATTGCAGCAAGGGCGGTTTAGGTTGGACATTAGGAAAAACTTCCTGTCAGAGTGGTTAAGCGCTGGAATAACTTGCCTAGAGAGGTTTTGGAATCTCCATCATTGGAGATTTTTAAGAGCAGGCTAGACAAACACCTGTCAGGGATGGTCTAGATAATACTTAGCCCTGCCTTGAGTCCAAGGGACTCAACTGGAGGACCCCTTGAGATCCCTTCCAGTCCTATGATTCTATGACTCCAAAAGGGTTGAGAAAATATTTTTTTTAGGTGTGGCAGGACTAGAGTCAAGTCAGTCACATGTGAAGCGAAAGGAAATGCTCCCCATGTCAGTCAGTTTCTTGTTGTATGGTGGAAAAGCAACTTCCAGTGGCTAAATTTACATGAATTTAGAAATGATTAAATGCAAAAGACTAGCATTAATGCAATGTTAAGTCTTGTTAGCTTAGTATAATATAGTCAAGAATTTCAAACCCAAAGGTTGCCCTTGCAATGTTAACATCCTGTATATTTTATATAGTATACTCTAATAAACAGTAATACACCAAGGTTCACATTTAACCAGAGTTAGGAGTTATGGAAAGTATTACATTTCTGCAACATGGTCAAGTTAACTTAACTACCGCAACCTTATATTTTGAAATTTCCTGACTTTTGAGTCCTCGATCTCATAACCTTGATATCGCATCTGTTTTGGCATTTAATTTCCCAGGAAATTTTAAAGGGGAAAAAACAAAGAAAATCTGTTTGTAAGCTGCAAAATCCAATTACTAGCTCTATTCACTTTGCTGGGCTGACTCAGTTTGACACCATGACGTTTCAAAAACCAAGGGGAATGATATTTTTTCTCATTGAAACAATCATAACAAAATCTTTCACCAGCAAAGAGGGAGATGTTTTAAATTGTCTTCCAGTTAATCCAAAATGATATTTTCCCTACAGAGGACACTACTTTGCAGGTCTGCCTATGCAGGAAGCTCCCAAGACTTTGCTAATCCTCAACAAATGGAATTGACCAGTCATCCTGCCTGTACAGCAGGGAAGGCAACAGAATATTAATAATAGCAACATTTAGTGACTGGGCTTTGAGGAGAGGAGTTTTAAATCTGCCTAAGACAGCCCCAAAACAAACTTTAACAGATATAGCAAGAGCTGAGTAGCAGGTTGTTACAATACCTGGAAAAAAAACATGGCTTCTGCAGGGGGAAGTGGGGGTGCGTAATTTTTTACCACATTGTTAATACCAACAAAATAATCCAGCTATACACAATATGTATAATTGCTGCCATTTACTTTCATCATTTTAAGGCAACTCTATTGCATTCCAGAGTCAGCATGGGAAGAAGCTGTGGGAAGAGAAACTCAGAGGTGTGAGGACCACACAGCCAACAACCAGCAGAAGACACGACTCACAGTACGGCTGTTGGAAAACTTTGTTCTCCTATCAGTGCTGTCAGGTTTTCCTGACCATTCAATTTTTGGACCATTAAAAATTAGACTTCGGGGGGGGGGGGGGGTAGGGGAGTGAACTTACCAGAGTCCTCCTAGGGCCAGGTCCTGCAAAACTGCCAGCAACCGCACACATAAACTGGAGGAGCAGATAGCCAGAGTACGCAAATGCCACTGGAGAAAACAAGTCAAAGGTGATTGGGGGCAAAATGAGAAGTACAAATCTGGAAGGCCCCAGTACTAGCTGGAGAGAGAAAGATGAGGGTTACACAGCTGGCGAGGACAGGACAGACATACGGGGTGGGGTAAACAGCTAAAGAGCACCCAAAGCTGTCTGGAGAGGGAGAGAGACAGGTTCGCAGGAGCTGAGAAGGAAGCACAGCTTGAAGGGCAGAATGCCAGTGTGACACAGAATATGCTCCCCTCCACCCCGAATTTGCTCCTAGTAGCTGTGAGCAAAGAGCATGCACAACTTGTCATGCCAATAATAAAATTCAGTTTGCATTACTGTTGTTACATGCATGGCTGGGGTTAAACAGCAATTGTTTCTATACCAATGAATCATCATCAGAAAGTAATCCTGGCTAAGCCAGGAGTGAGAACAGATTCTTAGCTGTGCATCAGGGCAGTGAACTTTGTAATAAGTACTCCCCTAAACCACCCCTATGACCCCACTCCTCCATGTGACAGGGGAGATATAGCCCCATAGTATGTAGCAACATGTCACTGAATGAGAAGGATGATAATAATTGAAAAGTGAACAGCGGAGAATACCTCAAACATAATGAAGTCCAAACCTGGACAAATATTTACCACCACCACCATCTAGGTTATATATAGCACTTTTCATCCATAGATCTCAAAGCACTTTACAAAGGAGGTCAATATCATAATTCCCATTTAACAGATGGGGAAACTGAGGCAGAGAGAGAGGGAAATGATTTCCTCAAGGTCACCCAGCAGGCAAGAAACAGAGTCAGGTATAGAAGAACCCAGGTCTATGCACTAGAGGCCCCTTTCAATTAGTTTAATTTAGTGGCTTGCATTTCACTCAGATATAACAGAGCGGTGTGTCTTTTCCACTTTGGTAACCCCTTCACAGCTTGTCACGCCAATAACAAAATTCATTTTTCATTATTGTTAAGTGTGTGATTGCGGGTAAATAGCAACCCCGTAGCCCCACCATCAGAAAGTGCCTCCGGCTGGCCCAGGGGCGAGAACAGACTTTTCCCTGTCGTGTGATGGGGGCCCAGGCCGTTGTAATCAACACTCCCCTTAACCACCCCCGACTCCGGGGTGTCCCCTTCCCTCCTGCAGGCGGCACAGAGAGGCTCCCCGCTCCCCTCCGAGCCGCTGCGGGCTGCCAGTGCTCTGCACCCCGGAACCGGAGACAGCGCAGTAGGGGCGCCCCTGGCCGCGGCGCGCTGCGGGCGGGGCGCGCGGTGCCAGGGTCCCCGGCAGCGCGGAGCCCCCAGTCGGGGGAAGGGCTGTTTCTATCGGAGAGTTTCTTGCCCGCTGCAGTCACGGAGGAAGAGCCCAGCAGCCCCCGCCCCAACCCCGCCGCTCCCCCCTGCCCCGCGCACGCCCCGCTGCCCTCGCCCGGCCCGCCCGGCGCAGCGCCGGGAGCTCACGCACCGTCCCCCTTGCTGCTGGCGGCGGCTGGAGCCGGCGCTGGGTTTGAAAGGGCCGCCAAGCAGGCCGCGGCTGCCGGGCCTAGTCCCCGCCGCGCAAGGGGAGGAGCAGGAAGCGGCGGCCGAGCAGCCCCGGAAGGAACAAGCCCGGCGCCAATCCACCGCCGGGGCTGCGTGAGCTGCGGCGAGCCGCGAGCGTGGCCCGGCTGCGGCCCGGGTTTGGTTCCCCGGCTCGGGCGGAGTTCGTAGCAGCCCCGCCCCGCCCCGCCAGCAGTCCCGCCCCGCCCCGCCAGCAGTCCCGGGCTGGGGTCGGCGATGTGCCCCTGCCACAGCCTGCAGCGGGAGCAGCTTGCAGGGACCGTGCCGCAAGGAGCTGTAATTAGAGGGGGGGGGGGGGCGCTCCCGGACATCCGCTCTAAAGCAAAGCACTGGGAAGGCGATGCTGGCTCTGCTGTCTAGGGCAAGGCTGCGGGAGCAAGTCCCAGGAGAACTCATCCCTCTCCAGAGTCAGCCTGGACACCTGTTTCACCCGTGTGGCCAACTGGCCCTCTTTAGCACCTTCCCCATGATCCAGTCCCGCTCCTGTCCGTGCTGCAGTCAATCCTTATCTATCCAGGCTGTCTTTATGTATCTAGTGCAATCCCAGTCCCCAGCACCCATCTTCCAGTTGGCACCCTCCTTTTCTAGCCCCTGTTAACCTCATTGTCGTGATTTACTTCAAGAGCAGAATGTGTTTATTTGCAGTGATATAGTTCATGCAAAGTGTGGCTCAGTATAGAGAGGGCCGGCAGAGCCTTATTCATACCTTAGCCCAGGGGTGGGCAAAATACGGCCCACGGGCAGGATCCAGCTCATCTAACATTTCTGTCCAGCCTGCCAGGCTCTTTGGCTGCCCCCTCATGATCTCCGGGCCACTAAAAGTCCCTTGGTGCAGTGGGGTGCTCGCTCAGGCAGACTGCCTGCCTACCATGGCCCCAAGATGCTCCTGGAAGTGGGCAGTTGCTGCTGTCATGACTTTGCATGCCCCTGGCGGGTGGGGAGGTGGCTCCACATGCTGCCCTGCCCCCAGCACCGTCCTCACAGCTCCCTTAAGCTGGAAACTGGCCAGTGGGAGCTATGGGGGCGGTGCTTGCAGACACGGGCAGCGCACGGAGACCCGCTACCCCCCTCCCCCAAAGGGGTGCGTAGAGACATGCAAGCAGCAGCTGACCACTTCCGAGAGCGGCGTGGGTCCACGGCAAGCAGGCAGCCTGCCTAATCCCTGCTGCACCGCGGCCCAGGAGCCACCTGTGGTAAGCGCCTCCTGGCCAGAGCCTGCACCTTGCACCGCCTCCCGCCTCCCAACCCCCTGCCCCAGGTTAGAACCCCCTCCTTCACCCAAAATCCCTCCCAGTCCCTGCAGCCCCTCCTGCACCCCAACCCTTGCCCCAGCTGGAGCCCCCTCCTGCACCAAACTCCCTCCCAGAGCCCACACCCCCTCCATTAATTTGTATAAATGTGCAGCCCATGATGATTTACCAAAATTTGTGGTGTGCCCCCCCCCCCCCGTGAAAATTATTGCTCACCCTTGCCTTAGCCTAATGCAGATCTGCACAACATGCGGCCCGCGTGGGCTCACTGTGCGGCCCGCAGGGGGGTGAGTAGATTGGCTCACTGTGCGGCCCACAGGGGGGTGAGTAGGCAAGGGTTGCAGCTATCTGGAGGTGCCTGCCTTCCACGCCTTCCTCATTCACACCTCATTCATTCAACAGGGCAATTGAATACAAAGTGGGGGGAAGATCTTATTCTACTTCTAGCAAAAATACATTTTTCTTTTACCTTAATTATACTACCTTAGGGGCCCGCTATAACATTACCATGGTCCAATACAAAGTCATATAAAAGTTATACAAAAATGCATAATACAGAGATTTATCTACAACTGCATTGATTGACTGTTGTGTGCAGTAATATAGTGACCCCTGGGGGGGTGAAGAGGGGTGTGATGGTGGGGCCGAGCGGGGAGGGGGCGGGTCCTATTTTACTGCTGTGATCTAGTCACCCTATGCGCGCTGTTTCTTTGCCCCTTTACAGGCTTCCACACCCCAGCGCTGGGGAAGGAGGGGTTGTTTCCGTGGGGCAGGTGGCTCTAGGGGGGGTGTTTCCGCGGGGCCGGCGGGTTTCGGCCCTCAGCTGTTTTCTTTGGAGTAGTATGGCCCTCGCCGCTTTACAAATTGTGCAGGCCTAGCCTAATGAATGTCTGAAAGATTCAGATTTGCATTCAGCCACTAGATGTTTCTGTTTGCTGTATAGCTGTAGTCCCGCTTAAGCAACACAGACAAAGCTGGAACTCAAGCTGTGAGGAAGCTTATTCCTGAAGGCATTCTGCGCCTAAAAATTCTGTGCACAATATTTTAAAATTCTGCAAGTTTTATTTGTCAATAAATAAATGCAGAGGCTCCAGCATGGCAGGGGGGAGCACAGCCACAGCCACTGGCTGCATGAAGGTGGGAGATCACCCTGCAGCCTCCCCGCCCCGGGGACACGGACTCAGTGATGAGGCTGCACCCTACCCTGACACAGCACAAGGCCCGAGCCTGCCTCAGAAACACCCTGGGGCCCTCACCCACTGCGCCAGGTGCACCAGGTGTGGGACTGGCAGGCTCAACCCAGGCAGGATCCAAGTGTGGAGGGGCTCAGTGTGGGAGGATCCAGGTGTGGAGTGAGAGGATTCAGTGTGGGACAATCTGGGTGCAGGCAGCTCAGTGGGGGGGTCTAGGTTTGGGGGAATCTGGATGCACAGAGGCTCGTTGGGGGGGTTCTGAGTACAGGGACAATGGGACTCTGCAGGGACTTCCAAGTGAAAGTGGTTGGGGCTCAGCAGAGGGGTCTGGGTGTGGGGGCCTCAGCAGCGGGGTCTGGATGTTGGGAGAGTGGGGCTTGGGGGGTGCAGATCTGGGTGCAGCTAATTGGGTGTCAGTGGCGTGGGGGTCTGGAGGTGGGGCTCATCAGGGTAGGGGTTTGAGTTCAGGGAGCTCAGTGGGGGGTGATCTGGGTGTGGGGATGGGACTCTGGAGGCAGGGGACTCTGGAGGCAGGGGATATGGGTGCAGGGGTTGAGGTTCGATGGGGTGAGGTTCGGGTATGAAGGACTAAGGGGGTTCTGGGTGTACAGGGTGAGGCTTGGCAGGAGTGCCTGGATATGGGAGGTCTGGGTGCACAGGGGTTGAGCGGATGGGGGAGCAGCTCTCTGTATAATGACCCCTCTCCCGCAGCTGAGGAGCTATGGGGGCAAGAAGCAGGGGAGGCTGCTGAGCTTCCTGAAGCTGGGGGAGATTTCTAGGGGTGGGTCTGACATAGCCCCAGCCACTCCTTGCAGAGGAAGAGGAAGTCCTGTCCTCTCCTGCCTCCAACCCAACTGGGACTAGCAGCTGATTCTGGCTCAGGATAGAGTCACTGGCTAAGGTGTCCCCAGACCCGTGGTGATTTACCTCTCCGCCAGCTGCTCTGGGTGCCTGAAACAATGTACCTGTGCAGCTAGGGAGTGTTGCGTGACTGGTCTTGCAGCTTCCCTTTGCTTCCCTGTCAGAAAGTCATTTTTCAGTGGGGAAGCAAATAAATCTGCGGGGAACATGAATTATGCACACTCACAGTGGCACAGAATTCCCCCAAGAGTAGAAGCTGTTTATCTGTAGTTGTTTAGTAGCTGTTTCATTTAATAAGTAATGTGATTCCATGCAAAGAGGGTACTAAGTACTTTAAAAAATGTATTAAAAAAGCATTAACTTACATGAATACCTCTTCCATTATATCAGCTCCCCACCCCAGAAGAAGTTTCTTTTCCAAGGCATGAGTTGGAAATCATTGTGAACACAACTCTTGAGGATGCTACACCACCATTGGAGTTAAGGAGAGGGAATAGTGCAGAATTGGTGGGCTTCTGTATACATACGAACATCTGTCTAAAGCACGGTTATGCTCAGAGGTACTGGCGACTGCTTGGACCACAAACGCCTTTGAGATTGAGTGTGAACTCACCCTTCACTTGACATAGTTGTAAGAAACACGTAAGGGGCCATATCTAAAACCAGGCATAAAATATAGAATCTTTCCAGAAACTAGCACCGTGGCCCAGATCCCCATGGGACGGGGGTTTCCAGAAACTAGCACCATGGCCCTAATCCGCAGAGGATTCCATTGGGTGTTGTGGTCAGGTGTGTGTGAAGGAAACTAAGAACACACAGAACAGAGAGAGAGGTGGTGGCAAGAAAGCCAAGCAGTAGCCTGTGAGTACAGTGTATGACTCTGGGTAATGGCTATAGAGAGAGCTTTTGGGTATAGTGTTGGCTAAAAAAGGATTAGATCTGTAAATTAAGAAACTGCTCCTTTAGTTGTTGGTTCCTCCTGCATTCAGAGAAACAGAACTTTGTACATGCCTTGTAAATAAACAAGCCTGCACCAAAGAAAATATCAGCCTCCATCATCAATTTCTACTCTTAACTGGAATGTCCCCCAGGACCCCAAACTATGATGAAGCACTCAGGTCAAATAGGGGCACACAGTACTTATATGGCTCCTAATAACTTAATGTCTGAGTACTTCACAAGCTTTAATGTGTTTATCTTCATAGCATTTCTGTGAGGTAGGGAAAGCTATTGTCCCCATTCCACAGATAGAGGACGGAGGTTCATTAATTTAAATGGAGGTTAGGAGCCTAAATACTTTTGTGAATCTAGGCCTAACTGACTTGTCCAAGGTGACACAGGAAGCCTGTGGGAGAGTAGAGAATTGAACCCAGCTCTTCAGCAAGCACCCAAACCACTGGGCTATCCTTCTTTTTTACCCAATCCTCTTCCTCTCACTCAAGTCCTCTGCAAATGCCATGGCCTGTACAGGCCGTCCCTGTAGATCTCAGGACATCCACAAGCTAGCAGAGCCCCATCTTCTAGAAGCATTGTAGAGCTCAAACTCTAACCCTAAATTGAGGACACTGTCATGGAATATGTCTGTGCCCTGCTACCACCACATCCCACCTCCAGAAGAGAAGCAGCAGCATGCACAGAGGGCCTTGTGTGGGCCGAAGAACAGAGTCCAATACGCTGCAGAGCCAGCACTCCTCCTTCTCCATCCACACCCAAGAAGATCCACTGCTTTATGAAAGGAACAATGTCCTGGGATTAAGACACTGTCAAAGGGTGAAGTTTCCATTGACTTCAGGGGGCTTTGGTTTAGGCCTTTATTCATTCTGTGCCTCACTTCCCATTCTGTAAAATTGGGATATACTTCCTTACCTCACTGGGGTGGTGTCAGGATAAATTAATATTTGTGAGATGGTCAGATACCATGATGGTGGGGGGCATAGAAAACCGTATAAATAAATACATATCCCTCCTTTCTCCTTGTGGAAGTAGAGAAGAGTATTTAGCTCTAAAGCCTTCACGCAAGTTTATGTTGCTCCACATCATGCAGACCAGGACTTATATTATTCTTGCTTATGACAATAAATATTTTCACTTTAACACTGGAAATACTGTCAACCTGACAGTGACCTATCTTAAAAGTATTATGATATATATTTCGCTGTGATCTCTGCTATATTTCAGTCCCTTTCTCATTTATATCTATTGATTAACGTTTGATCAAAATGTTATGGAGTCCACCACATGTGGAAATTTTATGGATGCTGGTTTTCTATAGTCATAGCAACAACCATGTGGCAAAAAGGATATTACATTGAAACCTCCTTGCAAGCTCCCACTACTACAAAAGGGCTTCTGTTTTGTATCATAAATATTTGTAACTTGTGGTCATAACTACCGGCCAGACAAATCCAGGAATGGTAACTTCTTAAATATAACTGAGGTGTAATAAACTATAATTATTCATATTTTAATATTAAGTGTTAATAATAAATATGTGTTTAACCATCTGAAATTAATTTAAACTAAGTACTCAACACTGGTGCTCTCTTTCCATAAAGCTCACCTAACCTTCATAGTTTAGTTTGGGACTCCAAACCTGCAGACACCTATGTACACACTTAACTTTATGCACATCAATATTTCCATAGCCAGATCTTGAGCTGGTGTACACTCACTTCAAGAGAGCTACAACTTTACACAAGTTGAGGATCTGATCCATAGAACTCAATAGGACTCCTCAGATGTTTAGAGGGAATCAAGTGGGTAAGTGTTTGCAAGATCAGGGCCTGACTTCAATATAAGTTTTGTCCACATAAAGACTTGAGTAGAAACTGTGTAAGAATCCAATGTTAGGGAAATACCTGCTGACAAAGACAAACCTATTGTAGTTTAACTGATTAATGTAATTTGCAAAAATTCATGTTAGGAATTCTGGGACAGAACCTCAGCTAGTGTAAAACAATTTAATATTCTAATTTACACTAGTTGAGACTCTGATCCCTTTATTTGGCCCTTTAAGGTCAAACTCTGCTCTCAATTATATCAGTGCAGCTCCATTGAAGCCATCCTTTATGCCTCAACACACTACATAAGTATGCTCAGAGGTTATGTGAGTTTATGAAACTTTCAATATATGTAAATATTTGATCTGTTTAATTTTTTTAAATATTTGCAATGAAAGTTTTGGATGAGACAAAAATAACGTATGTGTCATCCAGTTCCTTTGATGCACTGCATTAGAATCCCTCTGTCTGAGTACATATCACAGAGCCAACTTCCTTCACTTCTATTAATAGTTTGAAATTAGGTCACCATTCTTGTAAGAATGAGCTAAGTCTATACCGCTGATTTTAGGACAGTTATCTTTATAAAAATGTTGGGGCTTTTTTCCACACTAGCACTGTTTGGCACTGCAGTTTATCCTTAGTCAGTAATATTTGCTCTAGCAAATGTGTTCCATTCTGGCAGGGTCTCTTATATTTGTTTACAGTGACCCCTGCTGCAAGAGATTAAGACAGACATCACTTTCAACCTTTAAAATGGGATTAACAATGATTCTGATATTCAATTGAAAGTACCCACCAGTAGTAAGATGAGGTAAAGAGTCTAAAATCTGGAAGTCCTCAGTTACAACAGTTTGAATGAAAACTAATCTATTCATGTTGTTGGTTTTTTTCATAAATCTGTAGAATTTTCCTTTCCAGTGCAAAGCAGCATAAACACAAACTAAAAGTTTTTTTGTTGTCCCAGATAGAATGTTTGTTCTGTGTTATTGCTAACTTTCTTCTTTCAAGGTGTGACAGACCCAGACAAGTGGGATACAGAAATCTCATAGAAGGCAAATATACTGGCCATTGGATTAATAGTTTTCTATTCCCTGGGTGACCAGAGCAGGGGCTGCACTAGAACAAGCAGGAACTTTCTGGAACCAATTTAAGGCAGGCAGGCTAATTAGGACACCTGGAGCCAATTAAGAAGAACCTGCTAGAATCAATTAAGACAGGCAGGCTAATCAGGGCACCTGGGTTTAAAAAGGAGCTCACTTTAGTTTGTGGTGTGGCGTGTGAGGAGCTGAGAGCAAGGCACACAAGGAGTTGAGAGGGAGAAGAGTTGAAGGACTGAGGAGTACAAGCATCAGCAGACCATCAGGAGGAAGGTCCTGCAGTAAGCATAAAGAAGGTGTTGGGAGGAGGCCGTGGGGAAGTAGCCCAGGGTCACGCAGCTGTTACAGGAAACCCTAAAGACAACTGCAATCCACAGGGTCCTGGGCTGGAACCCGGAGTAGAGGGTGGGCCCGGGTTCCCCCCTAAACCTCCCAACTCCTGATCAGACACAGGAGGAATTTGACTGTGGGTTCTACCAGAGGGGAAGATCTCTGAGGCGATCAAAATCCGCCAATAAGCGCAGGACTCACCAAGGTAGAGGAGGAACTTTGTCACAAAGGGTTAAGCTTGACACCACTGAAATCACTGGCAAAATTCTCATTGATTTCAGGCCATCAGGTTAATAAAGTATTAGTGCCCCAATTGAGGAAAGTACTTAAGTCGGTGCTTAAATTCATCTCTGTTCAAGACAGCATTCAGACCCAGATTAAGCCAGGTACTTGAGCACATGCCTAATTTAAAACACAAGTGGTCCCATTGACTTTAATGGGACATAAGAATAGGATTAAAGTTAAACACATGCTTAAATGCTGTCCTGAGTAGAGATGCTTTCAAGTGTCTGGGTTTAAATATGCTCAGCATAGTAAAACTATTGTCCACCTGCTAGATACAATCTATGTCCATGTTTTTCTTCAAATATATATGCATATCACATTTTTTAAAGCTATGTTAAAAAAACAAGATACTAAAAGATAATACTTCACACACCTCGTCTCGCTAATATCCTAGGACCAACATAGCTACTGCATGTGTAAACCTTCTGCCAGGTGGAGCCAGCAGCAACAGGAGCCAGGTCCAGTATCTAGCAGTTCCTTTTCAACAATACAAAACAAAACCGGCTCAAGCTCTCCCCCACCCAGTGACCTGGGACAATTACACACCACCCCCTGGGCACCTCTAAGAGGCAATAATTCCCCTCTTGCAAGCACAGAGTCTGAGTGTAGCAAACACTTTTAATAAAAAGAGGGAAGTAACTCAGCATTAATTTGGGAAAACACCACAAGTAGGGCTCATTAACATAAACCATGAGCAAAAGACTCACCCCCAAGTAAGTTGAGCAGTGTCCTTTTCCTCTTAGGTTCCTAAGTCCAGCAACCCAAAAGTCCCTTTATGTTATCTGTACATCCCTGCTCTGTACCCCACTCACAGTTGCTGTCCTTGGCCAGTGCAGCCCCAGAGTTCAGAGGTTCATCCACAGAGTTGACCTCCCACTTTGCGTGGAGCGGGGCAGGGGGAAGGGGAGAAGGCACTTTACATGCTCCACTGCTCAGGCACTCGTTCATCACCCCCAACGGCCAGCTGCCGTGCCTCTCTGAGGCTCTTCTCTGCTCTAGCACTCTCCACCAGCCTCCTTTGCTGACCGCTTGCCGCACCTCTCCCCAGCCACCCTGCTGGCCACTTGCTGCATCTTTCCACCAGCTGTCCGGCTAGCCACTCACCAGGATGTCTTCAGGGCCCCCCACTTAACATAGCTCTCAGCCCAGGTCTACACTGGGGGGGAGGGGGGGATCGATCTAAGATACGCAACTTCAGCTATGAGAATAGCATAGCTGAAGTCAGCGTACTTAGATCAACTTACCGCGGCATCTTCACGGCACTGAGTCGACGGCTGACGCTCCTCTGTTGACTCCGCTTGTGCCTCTCACGGCGGTGGAGTACCGGAGTCTACGGGAGAGTGCTCGGGAATCAATTTATCACGTCTAGACTAGATGTGATAAATCGACCCCCCAATAGATCGATCACAACCCGCCGATCTGGAGGGTAGTGTAGACCTGCCCTTAGCCCTGGTCTACACTGGGGGGGGGGGCGGGGGGGTTGACCTAAGATACGCAACTTCAGCTACGAGAATAGCGTAGCTGAAGTCAACGTATTTAGATTGACTTACTGCAGCGCCTTCATGGCTTCATGACTGCTGCTGCTCCCCCATCGACTCCGCTTGCACCTCTCGCAGTGGTGGAGTACCAGAGTCAATGGGAGAGCACTCAGGGATCGATTTATCGCATCTAGACTAAACACGATAAATCGACCCCCAATAGATCAATCGCTGCCCACCAATCTGGCGGGTAGTGTAGACATACCCTCAGTGATTTCAGGTGTTAGTGGAGAAGTCTCACTGCTGATGCACACTGGGCAGTCTTTTGCAATAGAGACACTGTCCCAAAGTAAGTCTAATACTTCAACCTAGGTATAAATGATTTCAGCTCTACAGTATGTAACAAGACTCTCAATTAGCTCTTTTATTATACCATAAAGAGACGAAGACTCAAACACTGTCTGAGACCCTTAAATAAGGCATACAGGTACCTATCCTCCGCCCTCTTTCAACTCATTGGGTTTTGGAATCCATGTCCCCTGCCTAGCGAGTGCCATTCAGTTGAGGATATGCCAAGTACAGTTCTGCTGCCTTCAAGTTCACACAACAAGGAAAACAATCCTTTATTACTGCTGCCCCAATAACAAAGAGACTGGAATCCAACACTAGCCACAAGTGATCATTTTGGGCAAGCAATCCTATCATGCTGAGCACCTAGGCGGGGTGGGTGTGTCCATGCAAATGAGATCAGCTTCTGAAGTCTTTTTCCACAGCTCACCACTAGATGTCAGGGGAGAGCTCATTCAGACACTGCTTACACACGCATTAAAATAATGTTATTTAGAATGTCAAGTATTCAGAAATTAAGAAAAGTCAGATTTACAGCTGCCCACGCAACCTTAATTTTGTTCTGTTGTGCATCCATCCAAAATACTAAGTAACACAGGCATCCTATTGAAAAAATAGTATATCATTATATAATTATTTAAGACTATCATAATGCATAGGTTTCATGGGCAACCTAAATTCTGGCATTTCCTAACTTTCAAGTTCTTGACTTTGCAACCTAAATAACATTCTTTTAACTTAGTTTTTGTATGCAGTTTCCTAGTTTAAAGATAAAAATAAGTTAGGTGCAACATTAACAATTGCCTATCATTCTCACCAGTGGTATTTTAAACCTGAATCTGCAGCACTCTAGCACAGATCACTGTCACTTGAGCTACAGGAGCTACCTCATTGTGGGAGAAGGATGTGAATCTGAGGGGGTATGGACTTCTGGGTCCTGGAGGTGATCAGCAGGGAGGAACTCAGGCTGGCCCCCTATCTCTCTTCACCTCCAGGAAGTAGAGGAGCTTCTGCCCAATGTGGTACCCACAGGAGGCATTGTCAGAGACTAGATTATGAAATAATATTTTCCACAGTCGTTTAAAATTTTGTAATCCCATTAACATGAGTAAGTTATCAATAGGTATAGAGAGAAGACCCTGATGAAGCAGTGTCATATACCAGATAAACCCAGAAGTTAGCTAAGCTGAAAAGAATTGTCTAAAGATAGGCTACACAAGTGTTCTCCAGTCCTTCTATCATGTTCCCTCCATGAAAAGTTCTGCACTGCCAACTCCCAGCCCTGGTTCACTCCCAACATCAGCTTTCTATGACCAGGCTGACTTCCTCCACTACAAACTTGTTCTCTCCTTCAGTTCTGCCATCTTTCTAGCTAAACAGCTTTACTTTTCCAATGAAATTGAATCCCATATTCTCAATTCCAACCACCTTCTTGTCACTTCTGATTCACTCCCCAAACTCTCCCTATCTCTTCCATCCACTTCTCTCTCAGCACAGGATCTCACCAATTGTCTTCCAAAAGACAGCTGAAAATATGATGTGACCTTCCTCATGCCTTCCCTTCTCCACCTACAAGTCTCTCCTCCTTCTCCCCTGCAACAGATGCACATATTTCTCATCTGCTCTTCTCCTCGAACCTCTCCACCTGTGCCAGTGACCCCATCCTAACTCCTGATCGCCCTCAGACCTACTCTCATCTCCCTTACTCTTCTTCTTAACTTCTCACTCTTTCCCTCACAATACAAGCATGCTTTAGTGTCTTCCATCTTTAAAAAACAAACATTGCTCCACTAGCTCCCACTTGTCTATTGCATCAAACACAAGCTACGTGTCTTCACTTTCAAGGCCCTTCATGGCCTATACCCACCCTACCTATCATCTTTCATTCACGATTGAGATTTCAATGCTAGCCTCCATCTCCCATTTGTTAAACTTTCAAATGTGCTTTCTCCCATGCCCCCCACCCCCATGCTTAGGATGAGCTCCCTGTAAATATCCACAAATCTACCTTCTCCTCCTTCAAAACTCTCCTTTAAAGCTCTCTTTGTGGTGCCCACACACAAAAATGGACAAGAGTTAGGCTGCTAGTGTGCTGAGACTGACTTGTCGTACTCACCAATATTGTCTCATTGTTCTCTTGTACTCCCCCATTGGTCTGTCTGTATCCATCTGTTGTCTCTTGTCTTATTCTTAGATTGTTAGTATCCCTGCTCTTTGGGGCAGGGGCCCTCTTTTTGTGTTGTGTTTGTTTGTACAGCACCTAGCACACTGGGGTCCTGGTTCATGACTAGGGCTCCTATCTGCTACGGTAATACAAATAATAACTGGGTGATGCAGAAGGGGAGAAAGTCAACAACCACGAATGGAGACTTTGGGGGAGATAATTTTATGTACAATGAAGACTGTTACTTTCCATTTTTCAACCCTCCTAACACTGCACTGTTTTTTTTAAATTAAATGTTCCAGTACAGTGTTAATTACACCACAAATGTGAGTTCATAGCTCTGGTCAGACAGCAGCGTTAAACCTCTACACGTGTCCACACCCTGTCTAAAGGGTTAATCTTGCCCCGGTCACTGTCGTATCTGAGTGCCCCACAATTATTTATCCTCAAAACCCATGTGAAGTAGGAAAGTGTTATCCCCATTTTACAAATGGGGAGCCCAGGCACAGAGAGGCTAAGTGACTTGCCCAAGGTCACACAGGAAGCCTATGACAGAGCAGGAAATTGATCCTGCATCTCCCAAGTCCAAGGATAGCACCCTAACTACGGGAGTTGACTGAGTGATGGCATATCCCCATAACTGTTGTAACAATGCTGGTTCTGGTGGGACCCAACTGAGAGTGCCAGTTCAGGACAAATTGCTTCAAGCAGGGCAATTACAGCCCAAGGCTGGGGCTTTTCCACTTTTAAGGCAAACCAAACCAGACAGACAGAGGGGACTTTGGTTTTACCCCACTGGCTAACCACAAGTCACCCTAGCAATTCCCTCAGACACTCCAGTTTCCCAGTCCCACCACCAGTGCCACTCGTTATGGGGACAAATGGTCATGAAAACCAATGCCCCAGTAAAAGAAAACAGGTTCTCCCGATCCCAACGGACCAAACCTCAGAGCCAGGTCAATATACAACTCAGATCTTACGCACAAATCACACTGTTGCCAATCCTTTAGAATCTAAAATCTAAAGGTTTATTCATAAAAGGAAAAAGGTATAGGTGAGAGCTAGAATTGGTTAAAAGGAATCAATTACATACAGTAATGGCAAAGTTCTTGGTTCAGGCTTGCAGTAGAGATGAAATGCTGCAGGTTCAAATCAAGTCTCTGGATTACATCCACAGCTGGGATGGGTCCTTCAGTTGTTTGTTCAAAGCTTCCATTTGTAGCAACATCCCTCCAGAGGTAAGAAGCAGGAAAGAAGACCAAATGGAGATGAGGCAGCTGCCTTTTATAGTTTCTTCCAGGTGTAAAGACACCTCTTTGTCCTTACTGTGGAAAATCACAGCAAAATGGAGTCTGGAGTCACATGGGCAAGTCCCTGCATATCTTGTTAAGTCACAGGCGTGTCTGTCATCTCTCAATGGGTCCATTGTATTGCTAATGGCTCTTAATGGGCCATCAAGCAGGCCTAGCAGAGCTGATAGCTTGTCCGGGGTCCCAGAAGCATGGCCCCAGTTTGAAATACAGTATAAAGCCAATATTCATAACTTCAACTACAAAACTGGTACATACATATAAATGACATAATCATAACCAGCCAAGCATAACCTGGTCTTAGACACCTCATTTGACCCCCTTTATATAAGATTTGGTGCCACTACAGGACCTTGGTTGTAACAATGATCTATATGGTCGCAGTTCTTGTCAATAACGTCACAACTGTACAGCTGCATCCATCAGGGTAGCAAAGCTCCTCTGTTGACTCACCCTGTTAGCAGGTATTTGAAATCCTGTAAAATTGCTGCTGAAGTTCTGCTAGCTCCTTGTAGCAGCTGTAGCTCTGTAACTCCATTATAGTTATAAGGGTGGAGAAAGAGAGGTGGGGCAAATCCTGGAAGGAAACCCGAGGGACAACCAAACCCAGGGAGGTAGCAGCAACTTAGGCTGAGGTTTAGGTTGCTTTTTTGTTTCTGGGTGACCAATAGAGCCTAACCATAAGAAAGAGGTGTGAGTTTGGATACTTGCTCAGATTTTGTGTGTTCTGTTCAGATGGGAGAGGGACAGACTCAGCCCATTCATAATGTATAGTCTGAATAAACAGCTGTTAAGACATTTCTAAAGTAAGCACCCTCCTGACAACTTTCTGACTGTATGCTTTTTTAAACTATGTTTAATGGACTATACCAGTTCTTTGAGGAAAAGAACCCAAGCACCCCACCCAAAGCTAGTCTTGGGGAAACAATACAAGGCATTGCTCCTCTACCTGCAGCAGGGATGTATGCAAACAAGCGGAGTTATGATACTGTATTTGCTTGACAAAGGCCTTGTTACCCTATACATTTTCCCAAAGACATGTACCTGTCTGTTCTCTGGGTAGGAGTTGGGGAAGTCACAGATAAATCAGAGCTCCTACAAGAAGGGCTGTTGTTCAGATGAAAGAAATAATATACCTTTGTCTTTGTTAATTTATCTTTTGTTTCAGCATTGGGGACTGTGGAAGAAGGCATTTAGCTCATGACTCTCAATAGAAACCTTTGTGTCCTACTCTGTTAAATCAGCTTCTGTACCAGATGACTGGAGGATAGCGAATGTGACATTTTTTTTTTTTTTTAAAAAGGTTCCATAGGCAATCCTGGCAATTACAGGCTGGTAAGCCTACCTTCAGTACCCGGCAAATTGGTTTAAACTATAATAAAGAACAGAATTATCAGACATATAGGTGAATATGATTTGTTGGGGAAGAGTCAACATGGCTTTTGTAAAAGGAAATCATGCCTCACCGATATACTAGAATTCTTTGAGGGGTCAACAAACATGTGGACAAGGGTGATCCGGTGGATACAGTGTACTTGGACTTTCAGAAAGCCTTTGACAAGGTCCCTCACCAAAGGTCGTTAAGTAAACTAAGAAGTCATGGGAGAAGAGGGAAGGTCCTCTCATGGATCAGTAACTGGTAAAAAGACAGGAAACAAGGGTAGAAATAAATGGTCCATTTTCAGAATGGAGAGGTAAATAGGAATCTGTATGGGACCAGTGCTGTTCAACATATTCATAAATGATCTGGAAAAAAGGGGTAAATAGTGACAAAATTTGCAGATAATACAAAATTACTCAAGACAGTTAAGTCCAAAGCTGACTGCAAAGAGTTACAAAGAGATCTCTCAAAAAGGGGTGACTGGGCAACAAAATGGCAAATGAAATTCAATGATAAATGCAAAGTAGTACACATTGGAAAACATAATTCCAACTATACATACAAAATGATGGGGTCTAAATTAGCTGTTACCACACAAGAAAGAGATCATGGAGCCATTGTGGATAGTTCTCTGAAAACATCTGCTCACTGTGTAGCAGCAGTCAAAAATCTAACAGAATGTTAGGAACCATTAAAAAAGGGATAGATAATAAGATAGAAAATATCATAATACTACTATATAAATTCATGGTACATCCACACCTTGAATACTGTGTGCAGTTCTGGTCACTCCATCTCAAAAAAGATATATTAGAATTGGAAAAGGTACAGAGAAGGGCAAAAAAGTGAACCAGGTATGAACAGCTTCCATATGAGGAGAAATTTAAAAGACTGGGACTTTTCAACTTGGAAAAGAGATGACTTAAGGGAGAATATGACAGAGGTCTAAAAAATCATGACTAGTGTGGATAAAGTGAATAAGGAAGGTTATTTACTCCTTCACATAATTCAAGAACCAGGGGTCACCCAATTAAATGAATAGGCAGAATGTTTAAAACAAACAAAAGGAAGTACTTCTTCAAACAACACACAGTCAACCTGTGGAACTCATTGCCTGGGGATCTTGTGAAGACCAGAACTAGAACTGTGTTCAAAAAATAATTAGATAAGTTCATGGAGGATAGGTCTATCAATGGCTATTAGCCAAGATGGTCAGGGATGCAACCCCATGCTCTGGGTGTCTCTAGCCTCTGATTGCCAGAAGCTGGGAGTGGATGACAAGGGATGGATCACTTGATGATTGCCCTATTCTGTTCATTTCCTGTGAAGCACCCAGCATTGGCCACTGTCAGAAGACAAGATACTGGGCTCGATGGACCATTGGTCTGACCCAGTATGGCCATTCTTATGTTCTTAAGTACCTTAATAGCTGTAAGTGCCATCTTTTAGGCTGGAAAGGTTTTCACTGTCAGAACTAGAACTGGTTTGAAAATGTAATTTTAATATAATGAGAAATTTCAGCATTTCAGAACTTGTTTTCATTTCAGATTGGAACAAAAAGTCAAAATATTGATATTGACTGTGAAACAAAAGTTCTGAAGTATGTTTCTACAAGATTGAAACTTTTTATTTTGATAAACTCAGATGGTTTTGTTTAGATAAGGTTGGAACATTTCATTTAGACGTGTTAAATTATAACAAAACTTAAAACCATGGTCAAAATTAAACATTCCTACTTTATCTAAACATTTTCATTTAATCAAAATGAAGTATTATGATAACTTCATGTCAAATTCTGATTAAATTAGTAAGTTACTGTGAAATGTTACAGTTTTGTAGAATCAGCATTTTCCAACAGACAACTGTTGTGTTGGAAAACTTTCAATCAACTTCAGTCACAGGGCCGGCTCCAGGCACCAGCCTACCAAGCACGTGCTTGGGGCGGCACCTGGAGGGGGCGGCGATCAGGGCTTTTTTTTTGTTTTTTGTTTTTTTAAACATACTGCGCCCCGCAGCACTCCGGGAGAGCGGGGCAGCGCCCGGGCTCGCCACTCTCCCCCCGGTGCCCCGGCCGGGCTCGCCGCCCACCCCGCGGCGCTCCGGCCAGCAGGGAGAGCTGGGCCACGGCCAGGCTCACCGCCCACCCTGCAGCACTCCGGCCGGGCTCGGCGCCCTCACCGTGGCGCTTCCCGGCCGTACCCGGCTGGGGCAGCGGGACCTGCCGCGCTCGCCGCCTGCGCCCTGGCCGGGGCAGCGGGGCCTGCCGCGCTCCCTGCCAGTGTCCCGGCCGGGGGAGCGGGACCACAGGCCTGCTGCGCTCCCCACTGGCACCCCAGCCCGGGGAGGGGGCGGCAGGCGGCTTTTTTGCCTGTGGCGGCAAAAAAGCCTGAGCCAGCCCTGTTCAGTCGTTACGTAAGTACTGACTGCACTTGTGTGCAGGTCCGGCTCCAGGAACCAGCAAAGGAAGCAGGTGCTTGGGGAGGCATATCTGAAGGGGCGGCATTCCAGCCATTCCTGGGGAAGCACATCTCAAGGGCCGTTTATTTGTTTGTTTGTTTGTTTGCTTCGGCAGCTCCGGCTTGGGGGCGGCAAAAAAGTTAGAGCCGGCCCTGCTTGTGTGCTTGCCATTTGCTTTTGACTCATCAACACAATTGTTATTTATACACTGTGACACGCTGTACCCCAAAACAACACCCTGGCACCTAGGGATGTAAAAGTTTAACTGGTTAAGTGATAAGCATCAGTCTTAACGGTTTCAGTTAATGATTAAACTCCGCTGCCACCCTGTACCCAGGACTCAGCAGGGACCCCGGGCATAGGCCGGCAGCCAGGATCCTGGGCTAGTAGCAGAGTCCCGGGCGCGGGGATGTCAGCTGGGACCCAGGGTGCGAGCCTACAGCCGGGATCCTTGGACAGCAGCGGGGTCCCAAGCACAGGGCCGGCAGCCAGGACCCCTGGTGGAGGGATGGCAGCCGGGACCCTGGGCACGGAGCTGGTAGTCAGGATCCCAGGCTGACAGCAGAGTTCCGGGCGCGGGGCCAGCAGCCAGGACCCCGGACTCAGGGCTGGCAGCCAAGATCCCGGGCCAGCAGTGAAGTCCCAGGCACGGGGCCAGCAGAAATCCTTAACAGTTAACCGTTTAACCCAGGGGTTGGCAACCTTTCAAAGAAGAAGAGCCATTTTTTTTGTTTTTGTCTTTGACCCAAAATATTTCAAGAGCCACGTCACACACAAACTTACTTGTAGAGTTAGAATTTATCAGCTAATAATAATTGAACATATTAAAGTTTTTACTACTCACCAATACTTTTAATGCGACTTCTGCCATTTGAATTTGAATATAAACAGGAGGGGGCTCCGGGCTGGGGCACGGAATTGAGGTGCAGGAGGGGGTGCAGGGTCTGGGAGGGAGTTTGGGTGCAGGAGGGGGTTCTGACCTGGGGCAGGGGGTTGGGATATGGGAGGGGGTGCGAGGTGTAGTCTCTGTCCGGGAGGCATTTACCACAGGCGGTTCCCGGCCAATGGAAGCTGTGGAGGCGATGCTTGCAGGGACAGGCAGCGCACGGAGACCCACTGCTCCCCACGGGGCATGCAGAGATGTGCTAGCAGCCAGCCGCTTCCGGGAGCGGCATGGGGCCAGAGCCCTGTTGTGCTGCCAGCCCGGAGCCGCCTGTGGTAAGCACCTCCCGGCCAGAGCCTGCACCTCACACTCCCTCAAAAAACAGCTCCCCGCAAAGGGACAGCTAAAGAACCACATGTGGCTCCAGAGCCGCAGGTTGCCAACCCCTGGTTTAACCAATAGAATTTTAATAAATTAAATGGTTACTATTTTAAACCCTGTTTACATCCCTACTGGTGCCCCCATATTTACCATGGTGATATGATTATGATATATTTTGTACAAAGTATTCCTGAGGTATCATTTTGAAAGTCTTGATCTGTTCAACGTTAGTATCCTTTTGGATTATATGTGCTATCATATGTAAAGTTATGTGTATTACTGAAATATGTTGTAAGGTTGGAAACGCTCACTATCAGCCTTTCAGGTACAAAAATGGGGCAGCCAGACACTGATGATGGCCCGTTAAGGGGAATACACACTCCAAAAACAGTATACAATGGAGACCTCTCAGAGAGAGCACATAAACAATGGAGGCTGCTTTGACTCATGTCATAACAAAAGATCTTTCCAGCAAGCTGGATGAACATATAAAGGAGGGGAAGTGACATCATCATTTGTCCTCACTCTCCCCCCTCCTCAACACCTGGAAACACATCTGGAGAACAAAAACTTAACTGAGGAGGTGGTCCCAGGCTGGAAAGGAGAAGCCCAGCTTGTGTATTTAAGAAGTATGGTATCAGGGTGAGGCGCTGCTTTAAATCCTATCTAGTTTATAGAACTCAGATTGGAATTTTATTTTTTATTTCTTAGGTAACCAACTTTGATCTGTATGCTTACTACTTATAATCACTTTAAATCTACCTTTCTGTAGTTAATAAATCTGTTTTATATTTTACCTAAAATAGTGGGTTTTACTTGAAGTGCATGGGAAATCTACTCAGAAACAAAGGCTCGTGCATGTCCTTTCCACACTGAGGGAGGGGCAGACTGGGTAATAAACTTACACTGGTCAGGCTTCTGGTCAATGCAAGACAGTACAGCTCTGGAGTCCTAGGCTGAGGACCGATGGGGTATTGGCTGGAGCATCTCTATTGTTGGTTCATGAGTGGCTGGCAAAAGCATTCATGTACCTCATCTGGGTGTGTCCCTGTCTGTGGATGGCTGTGTAAGTGCAGTATCTGGAGGAGTTTGCAGCTTGTCACAGCATCACAGTGTGAGAAGGAGCCCAGACTGATGGGACAGAGGGCTCAGCGGTATTCCAGATTGCTCCTCATGAAACCCATCATATACACCAAAAAACCTAGTGAAAAGAGGGTAAACTGTTTGTGAGCACTTTTACTGCTAGCCAGGCAACTAGTAGGTAATTTTGAATCCAAGAAGACTGTATGCAGTGTCAAAATATATTTAGAGAAATAGAAACTATTGAATGATTTCCTTTATTTTTCAGTTTTTATTTCCTCTCTTTCCATTTGAGAGAGGAATCTGTTATAAAAATAAGAAAGCCATTTTTATTTTAAGCTGGGCTTTTATATGTGTAGACACATCCAAAAACCCTAAAGATCAAAAGTAGAAAGAACCACTTAGGCTTCCATGGTACGGATCAAATTCAGACCTGTACTTCCATTGTCTTCAGTGGAGTTGTGCCTAGAGATTGATCAGCCTGTTTGTCACAGGCAGTTACCAAAACTGGCTCTTTTAGCTCATCCAGTAGAGGATCATGATTTTTAGATGCAGGGATCAAGGGTTTAATTCCTGCTGCCCCTGGCCAACCCAGGGAGATAGTGTTACACCATGATATATAATCCCACCCAGATAGGTTGTAGCAATGGTTTCTGATTATGGTTGTAATTGGCTTTAATCACATTAGCCATGGACACAAAATATGTCACTAGAATGGCAGGCTGTGATTGTGTTCAAAAATGGATTGAAAACAGTTAGACACAGTGCAGACACATTAGTCATCCTAATGGCCATTATAGTCAATTCAGCAAACCTAGTCACATGGCTCCCGTTTGAAGTATAAACAAGACCCTAACCATATTTTTGTAACCAGGCTAAGCCCTTGGATGTCACACCACGGCTTATGGAACACATTAAATGTACCATCTACAACACTGAGAATTGGAGAATGCTGCTATTAGATTCGGGAACAATTGTCCTCAAACTCAGTATTAATTATAACAATGGGCCATTAGGATGGACAGTTTTGTTTCTTGTATCCCCATAACTCATACTATACCACAATATAATTTACTGACCCCAAATTTCGTAAATTCGAATGCACAGAAAATATTGTTGTATAAAAGCTCACTTTGTGGCCCTTTTTGCAGAATAAGCTGGGGTGACAAACTTTTTGGCCCGAGACATGCCCCCTGCCCTGGTCTCCCAGCCGGAGCGCCGGGCGCATCGCGGCATGTCTGCTGTGCCACTCTCCCCGTCGGAGCGGGGCATGTCCACTGTCCCGCTCTCCCGGCCGGGACAGCGGGACCGCAGACATGCCACGATGCGCCCGGCGCTCCGGCCGGGAGACCGGGGCCACGGACATGCCCCGCTCCGGCCGGGACAGCGGGGCTGCGAACATGCCCCACTCCGGCCGGGACAGCGGGGCCACGGACATGCCCCGCTCACTTTGTGGCTCTTTTTCCAGAATATGCTGGGGTGAAAAACCTTTTGGCCCGAGACATGCTCCCTGCCCTGCTCTCCCAGCTGGATCGCGGGGCGCATCGCGGCATGTCTGCGGTCCCGCTCTCCCGGCCGGAGCGGGGCATGTCCACGGTCCCCCTCTCCTGGCTGGAGTGGGGCATGTCCTCTGTCCCGCTCTCCCGGCGGGGACAGTGGGACCGCAGACATGCCGCGATGCGCCCGGCGCTCCGGCCGGGACAGCGGAGCCGCAGACATACCCTGTTCTGGCCGGGAGAGTGGAACTGCGGACAGGCCGCGATGCGCCTGACGCTCCAGCTGGGACAGCGGGGCCACGGACATGCCCCGCTCCGGCTGGGAGAGCAGAACCGTGGACATGCCCCGCTCCGGCCGGGAGAGCGGGACCACGGACAGGCCGCGATGCGCCCGGCGCTCTGGCCGGGACACGGACATACCCCGCTCCGGCTGGGAGAGCGGGACTGCGGACATTCCGCGATGCGCCTGGCGCTCCGGCCGGGACAGCGGGGCCGCCATGCCCCGCTCTGGCTGGGACAGTGGGACCGCGGACATGCCACGATGTGCCGGCGCTTAGGCCGGGACAGCGGGACCGCGGACATGCTGCGATGCGCCCGGCGCTTAGGCCGGGACAGCGGGGCCATGGACATGCCCCGCTCCAGCCGGGACAGCGGGGCCGCGGACTCATCCCGCTCCAGCCGGGACAGCGGGGCCACGGACATGCCCCACTCCAGCCGGGACAGAGGGGCCACGGACATGCCCCGCTCCAGCCGGGACAGCGGGGCCACGGACATGCCCCGCTCAGGCCGTCACTCAAGTGTGTTTTTTTCACACTCCTGAGCGACATAATTTATATCAACAAAAGTGGTAGTGTAAATATGGCCTCAGTGGCGTGCTCTTCCATTAGCAATAAGCAAACTGCTAAGTTCTCATTTCAGCTTCCTACTTCATCCTTTACCGGTGAAGAATAAGAGGATTGCAACTATCACTCCACTAAATATGCTGTGGTGCATTTTTACTCATGCACTGTTACTAATATTTGAAGGCTGGAATTTGCAGAAATGGGTAAGGGAGTCAGGCACCCAATATGTACATTGACACCTCAAACTCCATTAGGCACGCTTGAAAATCTAAGCATTGCAGCAGTTCCCCCTTTAAGAATGTATTGGTAATCTTTTTGGGGAGATGATGTTGAATTACTGGACAATTTGTAGTTCACCTGTGTAGTTAGTAAGAGAAGCAATACACTTATAGTGAAATTTGTGTCAATAATCCATACAGTTCTGTAAACTGGAGAAGTTATTTGCTCATAACCTGGATTTTATTTTATTCCTACATCGAGAAAAATTAAGCATCCCACTCATCTTTTGTGAAGTGTGCAGCCACAGAGGAAACCTACACAAGAGTTTGCAAGTCCTATGATTTTCTTTCTCCTTTGTACCAATATTCATATTAAATTTGCTTGATATGCTGACCATATGGACAGAATAGAAGACTGTAAATATGCTTCTATCAGACTTCCTCTCTGCTGATTCAGAACTACAGCCCTGAATTACAGAAATAGTTCAGTTGAGCGCAACACCTTTTGTTCTTGAGGGTTACATAGTGCTTCACAAACTAAAATATACAGCACCCAGAAATGCCACTTCTCAGGGCGGAAGACAGACTCTAAGCATACAGCACATAAGGATACTGTTGAAAAGGGGAGAGGAGTCAGAAGAGAGAACTTCTGCCAAGAACATGAAGGCAAAGCCTGCTTGGGTCCTTTAGACTCAAGACAGAGCAGCTAGAAGCTCAGATTAATGTTTTATCACAAAATGAGACATAAACTCAGATTCACCAGGTATCCTTACAATGATCTTTTACCAGAACTAAGGGCAGTTTGAATTGTTCTGTGTTGTGCTACAGTTCTTTTTAGAGTCTTTTAAAATCTGTTTCCTGACTGTCTTAATTAATGGGCCCATTTCCAGAGCTGCTGTCTCCAGGGTGTACCATACAAATTAATATAAAAAATATTAAGCCCCAGTCCTTAATGCACCTGCTTAATATTACATGTGTGTACATTCCCATTGAAATCATATGGACTATTCACATCTGTAAAACTAAGCACATGCATAAGCTGTTATAGGACTGGGCCTTAATTAGTAATCAGTATAAAACTCATTTTAACTGTCTGAGAAGGCTGTGCAGTTGATCAGTACTCCTGGGATTAGAATCTGTATTTCCAGGAAATATTTTACTAGCCTAAGCATCATGCATACTGTACAGCTTCCCACTAAATTATAACACAGTAAAAAGGTGTAATTTTCTAAACTGTTCTAGTTTCTTTAAACCTGCTCCTGCTCCCATTGACTTAGTCCATTCAGCCAAATCCAGCCCTCTTGTAAAATGGAGTTACATCAGAGCTGAATTTAACTTTGGGTTTATTCTACACTTTGCTATTTATACTCTTTCTAATACACTCTGTGGATTTATACCCCCAGCTTCATAATACAGCACTAAATGCTTCACTGTGAAAGGAAAACAGGCTGTTTACAATGGCCCCTAATGCAAACTGTGATCATAAAAAAGGAGGCCACCCTTTCAAAAATGTGGCCTTTTATGCCAATATCCACCTTCCATATGTAACACAATCTGATATTTTAATTTTGTAACATCTGCTTTTGTCCGATAATTCAGTGAACCATTAAACACACTAAAAGAAATTTATGCTGCATTATTTTGTGTCCTTTATTTCAAATTTAATATTTGTATTATTTCTTTCCACTTACAAATGTAAGGCCAAACTGCTCATCCCACTGTGAGCAATTACTCTCAAGAGCATTGCCATTGAAGTCACTGGGACTACCCATGCAAATAACTGCTCCCTAGTGAGAATAAGAGATTCACAATCTGGTCCATAATCATACAGCGATACAGCAGCACAAAGTTTATTGTGAAGTTATTCAGACATTTATTACAAATATATGCTATTTTCTCTCTTGTTTGTGTTATATTATAGACCTAAACACAAAAACTATCTGGTACTTATGAACCCCATTACCATAGTGTGTGAGCACCTCCCAGTCTTTAATGTGGTTATCCTCAGAATACTCCTGTGGAGTGGGAAATATCACTTTACAGAAGAGGAACTAAGGGCTTGTCTTCACTACCCGCAGGATCGGCGGGTAGCAATCGATCTATCGGGGATCGATTTTTCGCGTCTCGTTAAGACGCGATTAATCGATCCCCGATCGCGCTCCCCGTCGGCTCCAGAAATCCACCTCATCGAAAGGCGGAAGTGGAGTCGACGGGGGAGCGGCAGCGATCGACTCGCCGCCGTCCTCATGGCCAGGTAAGTCGATTACGATACGCCGACTTCAGCTACGCTATTCACGTAGCTGAAGTTGCGTATCGTAGATCGACCCCCTCCCCTAGTGTAGCCCTGGGCTAAGAGAGTTGCTTATGATTACACAGGAATTCTGTGGGGGAACAAGGACTTAAACCCTTGCCACCTGAGTGCTAGGCTAGGGCCCTAGCGGGGCCCTAGCCTAGACCACTCTTCCTCTACAATGCAGTCCTTACACATACATAAAATCTGAGCAAGTTCTTTTCTTGACCCATTGAGGAAGGAGTCACTTCCTGAATTTCCTGTGAGGTGTTGGGAAGGACCCTTTGTGGAAGGAGGATGGCCCTTGGCCTGGCCCCTCAGGAGAGCTTTGAAAAGACTTTTTGTGGGGCAGAAAGAAAGTGGTTGGGTACCTTGTACCGTTGGGTGCAAGAGAGACAATGTCTTGACACTCAGAACCCAGAAAGCATTCCTATCCAGGAAAGCACTTGAACACATTCAATTTAATCATGTGCTCAAGTCTCCTTGAAGTCTGCATTTTCTGAGTTCACTGTTTCTCAGCCTTAGTAGTGTATTAATGTCAGTTTTCACAATGGAATTCCCCTCCCCTTTAATGTGAATTATTCATCTGTGGCATTTGCAAAGGTCTTGATGTGGAGCCTCTTGGCTATAAGGAGCTGGGACATAAAACATGGGATCTAGAACCCAGGTCTACAGAGCATGGGACAGCTAATATTCCCACAATGCGAGGAGGCTATGTAGAGGCACAGCTAGGGAGCACTGTGGAGGGTAAGCACCGCAGGACATACCACCCAAGAGACCTAGAGTGATGGTACCCTAAGGCCCTCTAAATAGTGCCCTATTTCATAGGCGCCGACTCCGTGGGTGCTCCGGGGCTGGAGCACCCACGGGGAAAAATTGGTGGGTACTCAGCACCCACCGGCAGCTCCCCGCCAGCCCTGCGCCTGTTACCGGAGCACTTACCTTCGCCCCGGACGCCAGCCGACGTTGCGGGGCCCCACCCCCGACGCACCCAGCGGAGCCAATGGAAGTCGGCTCCTATGCCCTATTTAATTCCATGGGTTGGCCCAGGAAGTTGTCTGGGCAGCCACACAGACTTTGGCCTGCTGCAATGCCAGACTTTGCTTGATTGATGGCCTCTGACTCCAGCCTGATTCTAACTTGGTACTATCTTTGGTCTCTGACTCCAGCCTCAACCTGACTCTGTCGCCTGCCTCCTGATTCTAGCCTGGTGCTTCCTTGGATTGCTGGTCTCCAACCCCGGCCTGACTAGGTTGCCAATTTTGGTTGGACGTATTCCTGGAGGTTTTATCACATGACATAACCTTTAATTAAAGATTAATCTTTAATTCCTGGAGACTCCAGAATGATCCTGGAGGGTTGGCAATCCTAAACCTCACTCTTGCTTACTGGAGTTGGCTCTTGCAATTCCTCCAACTCCTGCTCAGCAACTGCTGGTGTGCAGACATCAGCCTGGCTGTGACTGCTAGGCCAGACCGCTTATGCCCCAGTCCCTTATATTGGCTTGGTGCCTGTTTAATGCAGAAATCTTTAGCCCAGGCCTTCTAGATCCAGTAGTCTTTAATTGAAGCCCCCTGGACTCATCAATTTCAAACTAAGGACCCAATTCAGCAAAGGCCTAAGCCACATACAATGTAGGGTGACCAGATGTCCCGATTTTATAGGTACAGTCCTGATTTTTGGGTCTTTTTCTTATATAGGCTCCTATTACCCCCCATCCCCTGTCCTGATTTTTCACACTTGCTGTCTGGTGACCCTAATACAATGGGATGTAACACATTCTTAAGTGCTTGGCTGAATGGAGATGGAGTTAAGCACTTCCTTAAAGATAAGCACATGCTTATGTGTACTGCCTAACCAGGATTTATAAACCCAAACCAGCTATGACATGTTACCTTTTTGTAGAGCAAAATAAGCACTGAAGGCCACATTTGTCTGTTCAAATTACTTTCCCCTCCTATTAAATTAGCGGAAATCCCATGTGGAGGGTATCCCAGACTGTGCAGTAATGTTGCTTCCATCATCTTATCAGCTCTATGCAGTCGACTGACAATCTCACAGAACAAGAAGGAATCCAGCTACATCTTGTACTAGGCATAGAGATAAATTGCACTCAAGTTGAAAGGCGTGAGTAGCAATAAATTGGGGCTTGCTACGTTTCTCAAATATGATCAAAAAGCCATCTCTGGTCACCAGACACATATTCCCAAAGAAGCAGGGAGTCGCAAGTTTCAGTTAAATGGTTTTGTTTAACTATTACATCAACATTTTAATGGATAAAATAGAATTATCTTATCCAGAGAACCCCTCTCCCTATATGGTTTCATGCTACTCTGTAGCCTACTTCCTCCTCAGTGGCGGATTAGCCACTGGGCCCGTGGGGCTTGTGCCCAGGGGCCCTGGCCAATTGGGGGGCCCCCTGAAAAATGGGCAACCCTATGCCCTGACCCACTCTGCCCATTCATCCAGCGCTCCTGCCAAGGAGTGGGGTCGGGACGCAGGGGGTTACCCTGCTCCACCCGCCTGGCACTCCTGCCGGGGAACAGGGTCAGGCACTTGCCCCACTGTACCCTCCGCCCGGCGTTCCTGCTGGGGAGCGGGGGAAGCCCCTGCACCCCGACCCTGCTCCCTGGCAGGAGTGCCAGGTGGGCAGAACAGGGCAAGGTAAGCCCCCGTGCCCTGACCCCATTTCCCTGACAGGAGAGGAAGGCGGGGGGGGGGGGGGGGACTGCAGGCAGAAGGGGTGGAAAGGGGCCCCCACTTGCTCTAGCCCAGGGCACCACAAACCCCTAATCCGCCTCTGATACTCCTGTTTTCTGAGATATATGCCCAGTGTCCACAAGTTAGCACAATGCCACACCTGCAAGCAATAAAGATTTGTGCAGAGGCAGCTGTCTACCTGAATGGATTCAAGTGTAGGAGCAGGGCCTGACCACTAGGCACCACTACCCTTAAGGGGGCAGTCTACCCTGTCACATCACCTCTAACTCTGGCCAAAATCTCCAAACATGGTGCCCAAAGGTAGGCACCAAAATCCATATCTAGACACCTAAATAAAAGTGACCTGATTTTCAAAGGTGTTAAGTAAAATGGCAGCTGTAGCCACATCATCTCTGGAAGTCAGACTATTTACATATAGGTACCTAAAAAGTTTCAAAATGTTGGCTTCTTTCTCTTTAGATTGCTAAGAATAAAAAACAAATCCACAGCAAAACCAGCAACATTCTGTTGTGCCAAATGTCTCATTAAAATCTCATAACTTTACAACTAAAGTGTTTTTCTTTAAACATGGCCCATTTCTTAGATCTCAATGAGATTTTAAAAGCCCTAGAACCTAGGTGTGATGTTTCTATCTTCTGCCATTGTTGAATTAACCAGGCAAAAAGTTTGCTACTGGAAAAAGGTTATGTTGTTAATGCAAACTCAGAAATGGGGTGGGAGGAAAGAGTGGGGGAATGAAGCGGGGAATGAAAAATGGAACTCTACTCTAATGATAGTATGTAGTAGTTCCCTGCCATAATAAGCACATATAATATATACATAAACATATAAACATCTTATAGCTTTTAACAATAGATTGTTCTACAACTCTGGTTCCCCCCCCACCCAATTCGTGATTTCCTACTAGTTGCATATAATGGCTGGCTTGCTAGATTTTTCTGAGCAGGATATGAGAGCTTGTCTAAACTATCTTTTTATATTAAAGGGAGATGTACGTTATTTGAACTCTTAGCTTTTTATAGTTTATAAATATGCATTTACCTAATGTCTCATTGTTGGCATAAAGTCCTAACATCTGTATTCAGGATATTAAGTACAGTATGAAAATTCCAAATTAAGTGCAAATACAAACCAGAACAGAGATAACTAGAAAAACGGACATTGCGTTGCTCTGGAAGGAATGATATAATGGTAGTCAAATTTCATCATAACTAAGCATATTAGATTAGAACCAGTCTAACAGGAAGAAATCAGAATGAAGAAGTTACCTACTGAATTAACGCAAATGTTCTTTATTTTATGAAGCACGACTAGGACACTATGCTAATTGTGGCACCTAAAAAGGGAACATAAAGTTATGTAGAAGCAGAAATATTAATATATTTTCCATGCTTCTCTGGCATATTACCATCCTTGCATTACTTCTTTTCTGCCCCCACAAAGGGCCCTAGATGTAACAGATTCAGGGCACATCCACCAACAGGAAGGAAGACATGAGATTCCTGAAGCCATAGGTGCAGACTCTGTGGGTGCTCCCAAAAAAATAGTGGGTGCTTATCACCCACCAACCACCCACCGATCAGCTGTTCAGCAGGCTCCGCTGATGAGCTGCTTTGTGGCAGGCGGAGCCAGGGGCGCCATTTGGGGAGAAGAGGGAGGACGCTAGCCCCCTCAGTTTCGTACCTCAGGTCTGCTCACAGCACACGCCCTAGCCTGAGCTCTTAACTGCAACACAGCGTGAGTGTGATATGTGATGAGTTCTGTGCTGCTCCCAGCTTCTGCCTTTGGGGCAGGCAGTTTGTTTATAAACAGAGGCTGGGTGATTAAGATAATAAACAGTTTGTCATTAAATTAAGGATGGTTAGATGATCCTGAAAGCATTGCCAGGCACTCCAGTTAAAAGATAGGAAACAAAGGCTAGGAATAAAAGGTGAGAATTGTGAGAGGTAAATAGAGGTGTTCCCCAGGGGTCTGTACTGGGACCAGTGCTGTTCAACATATTCATAAATGATCTGGAAAAAGGGGTAAACAATGAGGTCGCAAAATTTGCAGATGATACAAAATTACTCAAGATAGTTAAGTCCAATAATTGCAAAGAGTTACAAAGGGATTTTATTAAACTGGGTGAGTGGGCAACAAAATGGCAGATGAAATTCAATGTTGATAAATGCAAAGTAATGCACATGGCAAAATATAATCCCAACTATATATACAGAATGATGGGGTCTAAATTAGCTGTTACCCATCAAGAAAGAGATCTTGGAGTCATTGTGTATAGTTCTCTGAAAACATCCACTCAATGTGCAGCAGCAGTCAAAAAAGCAAACAGAATATTGGGAATCATTAGGAGAGGGATAGATAATATGACAGAAAATATCATATTACCTCAATATATATCTATGGTACGCCCACATATTGAACACTGCTTGCAGATTTGGTCACCCCATCTCAAAAAAGATATACTGGATTTGGAAAAGGTATATAGAAGGGCAACAGAAATGATTAGGTGTGTGAAACAGCTTCTATATGAGGAGAGATTAAAAAGACTGGGACTTTCCAGCTTGGAAAAGACATGACTAAGGAGGGATATGATAGAAGTCTACAAAATCATGAATGGTATGGAAAAATTGAATAAGGAAATGTTATTTACTCCTTCACATAACACAAGAACTAGGGGTCACCCAATGAAATTAATAGGCATTAGATTTAAAACAAACAAAATAAAGTATTTCTTCACAGTCAACTTGTGGATATCTTTGCCAGGGGATGTTGTGAAGTCCAAAACTATAAGAGGGTTACAGTAAGAACTAGATAACTTCATGGAGGATGTGTCCATCAATGGCTATTAGCCAGGGTGGGCAGCGATCCAAAACCATGTTCTGCATGTCCCTAGTCTCTGTTTGCCAGAAGCTGGGAGTGAGCGACAGGGGATGAATCACTTGATGATTACCCATTCTGTTCATTCCCTCTGAAGCACCTGGTATTGGCCACTGTTGAAGACAGGCTTCTGGGCTAGATGGACCATTTGTTTACCCAGTATGGCCATTCTGATGTACTTATATAGAATTCAAATGCCCTCCACTGTAACCCACTAGACCTCACTTCCCTTCCAAAGCTGAGATAGAACCCAGGAGTCCTGCCGGGGTCTCTCTCTCCACAGAGTTAGTAATAAAGTAAGAATATACATTAAAATTTTAACCCTAACCAGCATAGGCGCTGACTTTTGTCGGCGCCGCTGGGTGCTCCCCCCCGGCCCGGCCCCAACTCCACCCCCGGCCCCGCCCCTCCTCCAAATCCCCTCCCCCTCCCCCCAGGAAAAAATGATGGGTGCTGAGCAGCACTGGCAGCTCCTCGCCAGCCCCCCCCCCCCCGCACACGCTCACCCGCCCGTCCAACTCACTCACCTTCCCTGCGCGGCCGGAGGTGCCTCGGAAACCCGGAAGGTGAGTGAGTTGGGTGAGCGCGCGTTGGGGGGCGGGGGTTGCCAGGGAGCTGCTGAGCACCCACCAATTTTTCCCGGGGGGAGGGGAAGGAAAGCACAGGGGAGGTGCTGCCCCGCCCCTGCACTTTCCCCCACCCCTCGCATGCCGCCAGAGCCGGAGGGAGGAGCCTGCATGAGTGGCAAGAAAGCCGCTGCCGGGGCGCCTGCCTGGGGAAGCAAGCCCAGGAGGAGGTGAGCAGCCGGGCGTGGAGGAGGGGAGCTGCAGGGCCCGGTGGGTGCTCTGCTGCTCTCCCCTTGCCCCGCCACTTGCAAGCCGGGGGGGGATGCAGCGCGCCTGGGGCCAGGGGAGGAGGCGGGGCCGGGGGCGCGAGCACCCACCAGCAGCTCCCCGCCAGCACGCCCCGTGCGCGCTTGCCCGCCCAACTCACTCACCTTCCGGGTTCCCTGCGTGGCTAGAGGCGCCTCCCGCCGAAGACGCTTTTTTTAGCTGCAGCAGCTGCGTCTAAAAAAAGCGCTTTCGGCGGGAGGCGCCTCCAGCCGTGCAGGGAATGTGAGTGAGTTGGGCGGGTGGGCAAGCGTGCGCGGGGCTGGCGGGGAGCTGCTGGTGGGTGCTCAGCACCTACCAATTTTTCCCCGTGGGTGCTCCAGCCCTGGAGCATCCACGGAGTCGGCGCCTATGCTTGCCAGTGTCCCTTAGGTGACTTGCCACAAGATGCCAGAACATGTTAGTATTAGAGCTGAGTGGGCCTAATATTTATTTAATTTTCTTTCTTTTACATAGGAATTAGATACAGTGCTCCTGTCAGCCAATTGCTAAGTTATCTGGCAAAAAACTAGAGTTGTCAAGTGCCTAAGTAGCCCCTGGAATCACAGTTAAAGCTGCCCTCCCGCCCCGAAAAAAATCTAAAATGGTACCCCTGGCAGAGGTGCTGGTGGGAGACGGTCAGAGTGGAGCAAGGGTGGAGCCTTGGGGAAGGAGCAGAGTTGGGGCGGGGTCTCGGGGCAGAGGAGGGTTGGGAGCACCCACCCGGAAAGAAGAAAGTTGGCACCTGTGCATGGAGCTCACAGAAGGCGTTAGAGCCACCTTCTTGTGGAGCCTAACTCTGGAGGGTTCCCTTCCCTGATATTAATATTAGACCTGCAGTAAGCCCTAAGGGCCCATTGTACTAGGCACTGTCCATGCCATCATTGATGAGGGATTTAGTGACAGGGTGCCATAGGGCCTGGGGGAACTCTCATTACAGAGATCGACCAGTCAGTCCTCTGCAGAAGGAAAGCACACAGACTGCAACCCCTACTGGCTGTGGTAATGGCCCTGGAATGGTCACAATCTGATCTGTGGACTAGAGAGAAGGATTCTGTCTCCTCGCCACTGTGCAGTCCCATGGATCAAGCCAGTTTACTTGGGTTTGACACAGGAAGGAGGGAGGACTCGAAATTAGAACAGTCTTATTGGCTTTGCTGCTGACTCTCTGTGTGTCACGGTTCAAAAAGTGCTCTCTAATTTTGGTACCCAACTTTACATATGTAGTCCAGATTTTCAAACATGGGTGCCCAAAGTTAGACATTTAATAATCCATATATTTAAGCACCTAAACAAAACTGGCCTGAAATTCAAAAGTTCATAGATTCATATTATAATAATATAGTCTAAGCCACTGCATGACACATGCTATATTTCTGCATCAAGTCCATAAGTTCTCTTTGAGCTATAGCTGATCTTTTAGAAAGATATATAGTCATGACTTAAAGACTTCAAGGGATAAATAATCCAGCACATCCCTTGGTAAATTACTCCAATGGTTAATTACATCTGTTAAAAATGTGCACTTTATTTCTACGGAGTTTTGTTATAGTCGTGTTGGTCTTAAGATATTAGAGACAAGGAGAGAGGGGGGAGGTCATATCTTTTATTGGAGCCACTTCTGTTGGTGAGAGAGACAAGCTTTCGAGGTTTCAAGCTTGTCTCTCTCATCAACAGAACAATAAAGCAGCAGTTAGTTGCTCCTGGAAGCTGGAGAAGAAATAACTGCATGCCTGGCTGGCTGAGGGAACTGCAGCACAACGGACAGCTAAGTGAGGGCAGGGACTGGGGGAGGTGGCTGCTAGGACTGAGACAAAGACAATTTGCTATCAGGGACCGGGGGAGCAATGAAGGAGCTCCTGGCCGGCTGCAGGGACACTGAGTAGGGACTGAGCCTGGGGAGAGCACAGGAAGATAGCATCTCCAGGGAGGAAGCCCAGGGGATACATCCCCATACCGGGGCTGGACTGGTTTAAAGACTGCGGGGGGACACAACCAGAGGGGGGGTGCTCATGAGAGGTGGGTGCCAACCCCGTTACATTTGGTACCGGTCCAGAAGTGGGGATCTTTGGACCAGAACCTGATTAACAAGGGGCACAGTTATGGAGGAGATGATCTGCCTGTTGGTGGCAGGCCAACAGAAGCAGGTAGTCGTAGTGCAGCAGCAGCAAGAGCAGCAGCAGCGCACCTAGACCCTGCTGATGCAATTAATGGAGAACCTGCAGAGGCAACAGAAGGCCAAGTTTGTGGCACAGCAATGGTAGCAAGAGATCCACTCCAAATAGCAGGAGTGGATAGAGAGGCGATTGGGTCACAACCAGAGGTGAAAGTAAGCTGGTATGGTCCGGTACTGTGTACCGGCAAGAGCCAGTACACTGTGCCAGACCGTACCGGCTTTTCCAGCAGTGATTTAAAGGGCCCGGGGCTCCAGCTACTGTGGGGAGCCCCAGGCCCTTTAAAGTGCCACCGGAGCTCCGGCAGCGGGGCTCGGGTGGTGCTTAAAAAGGCCTGGGGCTCCTGCCACTGCGGGGAGCCGCGGGCCTTTTAAAGTGCCGCCCGAGCCCCGCTGCTGGAGCCAGGCTTGGGCGGCGCTTTAAAAGGCCCGCAGCTCACCGCAGTGGCAGGAGATGGGAGCCACCAGGCCATTTAAAGCACTGCCGGATCCCTGTCATCACTACGGGTAGCGGCGGCAGGGCTCTGCCGGGGATTTAAAGGGCCCGGCGCTCCGGCCGCTGTGGGGAGCCCTGGGCCCTTTAAATCCCCACCAGAGCCCCGGGGCTCTGGCAGGGATTTAAAATGCCCGGAGCTCTGTGGCAGCTGAAGCCCCGGGTCCTTTAATTCACCCCGGGGCTTCCAGCCGCCTCTGCAGCTGGTAGCTCTGGGGTGATTTAAAGGCCCTGGGGCTCCCAGGCAGAGCCCCGGGGCCTTTAAATTGCCGCTCCCAGTCGAGGCCACACCTCTTTCGGTTGAGGCCACACCCCCACCCAGGGCTCCGGTGTACCGGTAAGTCCTGTAAGTTACTTTCACCCCTGGTCACAACATACCTGAGAACCCAATAGGTGATGGAACTAGTGGTCGGTTGGGTCCAGGCCTGGTGAAGCTCAGACCAGATGATGACCCCAAGGCCTTTCTCTGTACCTTTGAGTAGGTAGCCAAGGCAGCAGACTAGAAAGAGTCAACTTGGGCAGCCCGCATAGCACTATTCCTGATGGGTGAGGCACAGGAGGCTTACTGGGCAGCAAGCAACGAGCAGGGGAGTTCCTACCCTGTGGTGAAGGCAGACATTTTGGATTGGGTAAGGCTGATTTGAAAAGTATACAGGCACAAGTTCCGGATGGAATTGTTCCTGCGAGGGGTATGACCATGGGTAGTTGCCCAGAAATTACGCGACCTGCCAGCATTCTGGATTTGCTCAGACACCAGCTTGGTGGAGAAGCTCCTGGATCAGGTGGTCCTAGAGAAATTCCTGAAAGTCCTACCAAGAGGGGCACTGAGCTGGGTAAGGCGTTTCTAGCCAGACTCAGTCGGAGAAGCAGTCAAATGAGCTGAGGCCTACTTTGAGGCTGAAGGAGAGGAAGGGCTCAAGCTGTACGGTAAACTGAGAGAGGCTCACCCAGGAAGCTTGCAAGGGGGAAAGACCCCAAGTATTATAGACTCAGGGGGAGCACCACAACAGCAAGGGGTCCAGGGAGCCCTGCAGCCTATGGGAGGTAGCAGTGAGAAGAAGCTAGGAGACCTGGTAGTCCACTACAGGTGTGGCTAGCCAGGGAATATTAAAAAGCACTGCCCAGTAATGGGATGTGACTACCTGAACTGTTATTACAGTGGAACTAATTGGTGGGGGTCTACTTTGAAGGTCAGGGTGATCCCACCATGGTTAGTGACAATCAGGCTAGAAGGAACTGTAGTTAAGGGTCTGATAGACTCAGGGTATGGGTACACCTTGGTTCGGGAAGACCAGGTGAGGGCAACTGGCCTAGACCAACACCTACCAGTACACATCTCCTGTGTACATGGGGAGACCCGAGTCTACCCCATGGCAGAAGTTGGGAAGGAGGTACAGGGCCGGAGAACTTGAGTTTGTGTCAGCATGGTCAAGGACCTGTCATGGCCCGTAATATTGAGGAGAGACTGGGTAGGCTACTCAGCCGTCATGTGGGAAGGACCGGGACAGCAACCCAGGACTGAGAGAGTCCAGGCCCAGCTGGGAAAGAAAGCAGAGGGGCTGGGATCCAGGATAAGGAGACCCCAGAAAGGAGTCCAGAGGCGAGACCAGATTATCCCAGACTTGAGGGACCTGCTGAGGAAAAGCCAACAAGAGTTGGCCGAGGCTAACATCTCCAGACAGGTATTAGCCAGGTGGTCCAGGTAGAATAGGAATTGGCCCAGGTGTGGGTGGAAGCCAAGGGGAAGAGGGAACAATGCTTGCCTCTGCAGGAAGCATTGGCCCAGGCCCAGAGGGAGAAAGATCAGAGGGAACAGCAGGATACAATAGAGCCCCAGGCAGAGACCTGGGCCCAGCAGAGTACCGCAGAGACCCAGACAGAGTTCAGGGTCCAGCAGAGTACTGTGGGAACTCAGACTGAAATACCCAGTGTGTTAATTAGCACAGAGGCCCAGACAGATTCACCCCAGCTGAAATAGGCAAAAGAGAAGGGTTGGGATAGAAAACAGGACCCTAGGATAGAGAGGGGAATAGTGCAGGTAGGCTTTATGAGCTCCCTCCTAAGAGAGGAGGACCTGGTGAAAAAACAGGAGGCAGCAGAAAAGGAACTGGAGGAACTCAAGTTCAAAAATGAGCAGCTGACTGAAGAGCTCCAGTTCACTGCAGAGGAAAAAGAGCACTTGCTCCACACAGTGTACAATTATGAAACACAGTTAGAGGCTTGGTGTACAGAGATCCTAAAGCCCAAGAGGTGAAAATGGGGTGTGATGGGATAAACTAGTCTGAGGCTGGAGGCCTCAGGATTCTGCCACATCCATCCCAGGAAAGGAGCAATGGAGAGGTCCTCCAAGTGGCCTAGAGTGGTAGTGAGGAAGTAACCAATCAGGGGCCAGGTGGGCCTTATGAAAGGAGCTGCAGAATAGCGCAGCAGTTAGTTGCTTCCAGAAGCTGGAGAAAAAATGACTGCATGCCCGGTTGGCTGAGGGAACTGCAGCACAATGGACAGCTAAGTGAGGGCAGGAACTGGGGGGCATGTAGTGAGGCCTTATTGGAATCCTGGGAAGTGGGCTGGCACAAGCCCACCCACGTCTAAAGGCCCCTCCCCCAGCCTTGTGAGAGAGACCACTGGACCCAGGAATATGGGGGACAACTAATGAATAACAGGGTCAGGAGTGAAGGTCACAGGTTCAAAACTAGGGATCCAGAGGGGGACACTGAGCAGAGAACCCCGGACAGCCAGGGCCGGTGCAAGGAAGTTTTGTGCCCTAGGCGAAACCTCCTTGCGCCGCCCTCCCAGCCAGCTCCCCCGCCCGCGGGAGCTCAGCCTTCCTGCCCCTGCCGCGGGGGCTCAGCCCCCCTGCCGCGGGGGCTCAGCCCCCCTCGCAACCGGCGGGCCGCAGAAGCTGAGCGGGGAGCCGGGGGGCGGCTCAGGGGGGCAGCAAGGCAGCTCCCTGCTCAGGCGCTGAGGGGGGGGCAGTGAGTCGGGGGGCTCGCCACAGCTCCCCCCCCTCAGGCACTGAGCGGGGGGGAAGTGGGGCAGCTCCCCGTGGCTGCCCCCGGCTCACTGCTCAGGCGCTAAGTATGGGGGCGGGCCGCCACAGCAGCCTTCCGGCTCCCCGCTCAGGCGCTGAGTGGAGGGGCAGGGGGGGCGGGCCGCTGCAGCTGCCCTCTGGCTCCCCGATCAGTCGCTGAGCGGGGATACAAGGGGCAGCCGCAGCAAGCCGCCCCTTGTCTCTCCGCTCAGCAGCTCAGCCGCTGAGCGGGGAGACCAGGGGCAGCTTCCCGCGGCTGCTCCTTGTCTCCCCGCTGAGCTGCTGAGCGGGGAGACAAGGGGCGGCTTGCTGCGGCTGCCCCTTGTCTCTCCGCTCAGCAGCTCAACCGCCGAATGGGGAGGCAGCGGGCAGCCTCCCACCGCCTCCCAAATCTTGGCGCCCTAGGCGACCGTCTAGGGTTGCCTAGTGGGCGCGCCGGCCCTGTGGACAGCGCCCACTGCTCCTCAAAGCAGTCTAGGGAGCTAGTGGATGCCGCCCAGAGAAACTCTGCCCGGATGTGTGAGACCAGGGAGGAGCAGAAATAGGCCCCACAGTCGCAGAGCACCCCCTCACCTAACATCCTCCTCCTGATGTTGAAAATGGCCACTTTGGCCAGGGCCAGGAGGAGGTTGATGAGGCAGTCTTGCGACTTTGTGGGGCCATGGACAGAGTGTGCAAATCAGGGCCGGCTCCAGGCATCAGCATTCCAAGCAGGTGCTTGGGGAGGCAATCTGCAAGGGGCCGCAGTCCGTGTGCCGTTAGGGCAGCATATGAGTTTCCGCGGCGGCGGCAATTCTGTGGCAGCCTCTCTCTTCAGCCGCCTGCGGCGGCAATTCACCAGTAGCTTCTATTTTCAGCCAGCGGCAGCAATTTGGCATGCTGCTTGGGGCAGCAAAAAGAGTAGAGCCGGCCCTGGTGCGAATATAAACAGGTGTGGGGAAAAGTGCAGCCAGAACCTCAGCAGGAGGTTCTGGAGGAGCCGGAATGGGGCTGCAACTTGGCACATTTGAGATAAGCATGCGCCAGGTTCTCCCTCATGTAGCAAAAGGGGCAGGCGTCGGGGATGGGGGTGAACTGCACCAGGTGCACGCCCGTGTTCACAGCTCCATGGAGGAGCCGCCAACCAATATCCCCAGAGGGCTGTGGGACCAGGGTGGAATAGAGGCTGGCCCACCGGGGTGCCTCACCCTCCACAAGTGGTAAGTAGTCCCACTGTTTGGTATTAGGGAGGGACACGAGGGCAAGGAAGTGAAATGTGTGGAGCATGAGCGTTTATAGTTTCCTTGGTGTGGTTCGAAAGCGAACTGGCTGCAGGGCACACAGCTGGCTCGGATTGTGAAAGGGACGGGACTGGGAGGGCTCGTGGGACAGGGGCCCAATGAAAAGGTCCAAAGGGCCTGGGGTAAGGGGTGAGCGGGGAGCACCCTCTCACAGTACCCACTCAAGGAAAACTGGAGAGGTGGGCGACAAGGCTGCCCCCACCTCCTGGAGCACACGCACGAGGGTCAGGAGAGTGGAGAGCCCCATGCACCGACCGAGTGCTTGGGGATTCACCCAGTCCTCCCTGTCGTAGTCCAGGAGGTCTCCAGTTCTGATAGTTTCTGCCAGGACTAGCCTCCAGCGCACCAAGGGGGACTCCACCACCTGCACATGAAGGTAGGGGTTGTGTAGCAGGGGCTCCGCGAGAAGGTCCGCCCCCTCGGTGGCCACAACAAACCTGGTCACTGAGAACAGCTTCCAGGTCTGGAGGAGGTCCTGGTAGAAGACCGGCAGCTCGGAGAGGTCTCGCGGAAGGCCCCTCGGCTGGAGAAAAAACAGCTGCTGGTCGTATCAGAGCCCTCAGAGGAGGCAGAGGAAGGCGTGCACCAACGTGCTCCATGCTGGACTACCTGAACCATAAAGGAGTCTCTGCAGGGCCTGGAGGTGGAAGACATTGACCTGGCTACGGAGTCAGACCAGGCCCTGTCCTCCCTCCTCTAGGGGAAGGCTCAGGACCCCTGCAGAGACCCAGTGCAGTCCTGGCCAGAACAGCTCCAGAGATACCTTCCGGAGCCAGGCCAGGATCCCTGGGGTGGAGCTCAGGGTGTTGAGCCGGTGCCAGAGCATGGATGGGACTAGTTAGTTCAGTATGGAGATTCAGGTTGGAGATTCCACTACCCATTCCAGTGCTTCACCACCCTCCTAGTGAAATAGTTTTTCCTAATATCCAACCTAGACCTCCCACACTGCAACTTGAGACCATTGCTCCTTGTTCTGTCATCTGCCATCACTGAGAACAGCTGAGCTCCATCCTCTTTGGAACCCCCATTCAGGTAGTTGAAGGCTGCTATCAAATCCCCCCTCACTATTTTCTTCTGCAGACTAAATAAGCCAAGTTCCCTCAACCTCTCCTCATAAGTCATGTGCCCTAGCCCCCTAATCATTTTTGTTGCCTTCCGCTGGACTCTTTCCAATTTGTCCACATCCTTTCTGTAGTGGGGGCCCAAAACTGCATGCAGTACTTCAGATGTGGCCTCAACAGTGCCGAATAGAGGGGAATAATCACTTCCGTCGATCTGCTGGCAATGCTCCTACTAATGCAGTCCAATATGCCGCTAGCCTTCTTGGCAACAAGGATACACTGTTGACTCATATACAGCTTCTCGTCCACTGTAATCCCCAAACCCATTTCTGCAGAACTGCTGCTTAGTCAGTCAGTCCCCAGTCTGTAGCACTGCATGGGATTCTTCCTTCCTAAGTGCAGGACTCTGCACTTGTCCTTGTTGAACTTCATCAGATTTCTTTAAGCCCAATCCTACAATTTGTCTAGGTCGCTCTGGAGCCTATCCCTACCCTCCAGCGTATCTACCTCTCCCCCCAGTTTAGAGTCATCTGTGAACTTGCTGAGAGTGCAATCCATCCCATCATCCAGATCATTAATGAAGATGTTGAATGAAACCGACCCCAGGACTGACCTCTGGGGCACTCCGCTTGATACCAGCTGCCAACTAGACACTGAGTCGTTGATCACTACCTGTTGAGCCCAACGATCTAGCCAGCTTTCTATCAACCTTATAGTCCATTCATCCAATCCATACTTTTTTAACTTGCTGGCAAGAATACTGTGGGAGACCATATCAAAAGCTTTGCTAAAGTCAAGATCTATCATGTCCATTGCTTTCCCCATATCCACAGAGTCAGTTATCTCATCATAGAAGGCAATCAGGTTGGTCAGGCATGTCTTGCCCTTGGTGAATCCTTGTTGACTGTTCCTGATCACCTTCCTCTCCTCCAAGTGCTTCAAACTGTATTCCTTGAGGACCTGCTGCATGATTTTTCCAGGGACTGAGGTGAGGCTGACCGGTCTGTAGTTCCCCGGATTCTCCTTCTTCCCTTCTTTAAAGATGGGCACTATATTTGCCTTTTTCCATTCGTTTGGGACCTCCCCCGATCGCCAGGAGTTTTCAAAGATAATGGCCAATGGCTCTGCAATCATATCAGACAATTCCCTCAGCACCCTTGGGTGCATTAAATCCGTACCCATGGACTTGTGCGTGTTCAGCTTTTATAAATAGTCCTTAACCTGTTCTTTCATCAATGAGGGCTGCTCACCTACTCCCCATACTGTGCTGCCCAGTGCAGCAGTCTGGGAGCTGACCTTGTCTGTGAAGACCGAGGCAAAAAAAGCATTGAGTACTTCAACTTTATCCACATCATCAGTCACTAGGTTGCCTCCCCCATTCAGTAAGGGTCCCACACTTTCCCTGACCTTTTTCTTGTTGTTAACATACCTGTAGAAACTCATCTTGTTACCCTTCACATCCCTTGCTCGTTGCAACTCCAGTTGTGCTTTGGCCTTCCTGATTACACCCCTGCAGGCTCGAGCAATATTTTTATACTCCTCCCTAGTCATCTGTCCAAGTTTCCATTTCTTGTAAGCTTCCTTTTTGTGTTTTAAGCTCACTGTAGATTTCTCTGTTAAGCCAAGCTGGTCGCCTGCCATATTTGCTATTGTTTCTGCACATCGGGATGGTTTGTTCCTGCACCCTCAATAAGGCTTCTTTAAAATACACCCAGCTCTCCTGGACTCCTTTCCCCCTCATATTAGCCTCGCAGGAGATCATGTCCATCAGTTCCCTGAGGGAGTAAGTCTGCTTTTCTGAAGTCTAGGATCCATATTCTGCTGCTCTCCTTTCTTCCTTTTGTCAGGATCCTGAACTCGACCATCTCATGGTCACTGCTGCCCAGGTTGCCACCCACTGCTGCTTCCCCAAACAATTCTTCCCTGTTTGTGAGCAGCAGGTCAAGAGAAGAATGGCCCCTAATTGGTTCCTCCAGCATGTGCTCCAGGAAGTTGTTCGCAACAGTCTCCAAAAACTTCCTGGATCATCTGAACTTCTATTGCCCCACCCTGACTAAGGGCCGGTGCTCCTTAATTGTGTTTCCTGCTCAGCCCTGAAGCAGGCCCGAGCTATAGACTCATTTGCCCTGCCCTCCCTGAGGGCTTGGGCTATCTAACTGTGTTGGTTGCTCGGCCTCTGACTACAGGCCTGAGCTATAGACTCTTGCCGCGCCGCTAATTCACCACAACAGGTGACGCCCAGAAACATAATGAGGCTGACTGGCCTCCCACGGACCCGGAGTGGGAGGAACCCCACCACTGAACCACTACACTTGGTGGAGAATGCAGGCATCGGCCAGACCCCTGCAGTAAGGGGTCCCACAGCAGCCCACCATAGAGTTCCCTTGGGAAAAAAAAAAGCAACTCGACAAACTCATCAAATATCTGGCTGAGAGCCAGCAGCAACAGCAATTGGTGCAGCAGCTGGGGGCCCAACAGCAGCAGCAACTCTGGGAGTTAGAGGCCCAGCACCAGGAGCAACAGCAACAGTGCCTCCAGCACTTTACGACCCTGCTACTCAGACCCAGTGGACCCCCATCAGGGGGCATGGTGAATCCCCCTGCTCTTCCAGTGCCCATCCGACTCTCCAAGTTGGGACTGGAGGACGACCCTGAAGCATTCCCTGTGACCTTTGAGGTGGGTCTCAGTAGTCGTGGGGTGGCCCCCGGAGCAGTGGGACACTTTCCTGGCCCCCTACTTGACCGGAACTGCTTAGACCGCCTACCGGGGGCTCCCAATCGATGCATCTTCCAATCAGTCATACACCTTACCCTCCTGAGGAACCATTATATCACAAATACATGACCTATATCACAACAAGAAGACTACGTAGTTGGAGCTTCTGAAAAATACACTAGCTACTGCTTTGACTGGTGATCACTGGACATCCTTGGGCAATCACAGCTGTATTAGAGTCATGGCACACCTGATTGATTCTGCATGGACACTGCAGTCATTTGCTTTAACAGTAATGCATACTGAAGAGACACATTATGCTGAAACATGTGTAGAGCGTTTCTTGGTTGTTGCAAAAGAATGGAATACTCAAGAAAAGGTAACAACAATTAGTACGTCTAGAGTGCTCAAAACTGATTAATCACAATTAATTTTTTTAATTGCGATTAATTTGTTTTGAGTTAATCCCTGAGTTAACTGTGATTAATCAACAACTTTACTGAAAACCTTTCAGTTTGGGGATTTTTGTTTTTTTTCTATTAAAAGTCAAAATTTTCTGTTGAAAATGTAAATAATTAAAAATATTTTGTTTTCCTCAAAACTATTTTCTAGCCAGTTCCAATTAAATACTTACCCACCCTGGTAGGCACTGCTAGATCCTAGTATGAAAGGACTTATATAAGTGGAAATATACCTATTTCACAGGGTGATCAGATCCTTTGTCTTTCACTCCTCTCATTCCTAGGTTAGAAGAGGCTGATAATACTCTGGTAAAAGGAATTCTTGATGTCACTATCAGTGAGGCTCTCTCAGCGTCTAGGAGTAACAGTGATTGCTCAGAAAGGAGCACCATACTGCCCTCTTTGCCTGGACAGAAGATCAAATACTTTTGAGGATATGGATGGGAATTAAAGAAGAATAAGGGAAGAGTCAATTACAAAATCCTCGAAGAAGAAGGAAAACCCTCCCCAAAAAACTAACAGCCAGTTACCACCATTTTGATTCTTATCTTCATTCCTATGTGAATGCTAAAGTCATGTTTATTCAGTTGTAAAATTGTTTCTTATTCTATTTTTGCCAACAGAGGCCCTAGGTCCCAGAGTTTGCAAAAAGACCTCCTTGTGTCAGTCCATAAGCTAATGATTTTCTCAAGATACATTTTCCTAACACTTTCGCAACAGCCAGCCCTATTGTGCCGCTACCATGTATTCAAGTAATGCAGCAGTCAGCATGCTCTCCCCTTCCTCCAGGAGAAAAAGTATGTTAATGCTTAACCATTGCTGTACTGTTCATGGCCTTAAAGTCAAACTTCCATCCACACTAGAAACTCCCATCCACACTAGAAAATGGAACAATGCTTTAGCCATGTTAGGGCAGGAGTGTTTCCCTGGAGTGCTGTGGCTGCTCAGCTCTCCCTTCCTCCCACCCTCCTGATAGGCACAATGTAGCCCTGTGCTCAATATCATCAGACCTCCTATTATGTCATGCACATTAGAGTCCCGTGTAATGCCAGTGAATAGGAAGCTTCCCTGCCCCAACAGTGTATTGCACATTTTCCAGATGAGAGCTGATAAATGAAGTGTGATTGATATGAAACAGAACTGGTTTTACTTTCATAAGCACTCTTTCTCCAGCACTTCCATGTTCAGAATAGCAATGATCCAGAGCTACAGAAGGAGGTGGCTAGACTGAGGAGCATCCATGCCCACGAGGAATTCCTTGAGAGTATTCATATGGAGACATCCAAGGCTGAGGAGGCTATCCGGCTACAGAGGACTGCTGTCACACCACCGGGGGAGGAGGATATGGCTCAGTCACTGGGAGGACACTGGCTGCTGGTTACTTCTGGTAGCAGGCAGTGCTCCACCCCTAATCCCAATCCACCCACCATAGTGATGGAAAACTGATATGCTGCTCTGGCAATAAGCGATGAGGAATCACCCCCAAAAGTGGAGGAAGAGAAGCCATGTACCCCCAAGGCTGGGAGGATCACAGCCACTCCCAGGCGGAAGCTTAGAGTAGTGGTGGTTGGTGGCTCTCTTCTGAGAGGGATGGAGGCACCCATCTGTCGCCCTGACATGGCATCCCGGGAGCTATGCTTCCTGCCAGGGGCCCGTATCCAAAATATTACAGAGGGATTGTTGAGGATAATCCAGCCCTCTGACTACTCCCCCATGCTACTCATCCATGTGGGCACTAATGATACTGTGAGGTATGACCCTCAGCAGATCAGAAGTGACTACAGGGCTCTGGGAGTAAAGGTGAAGGAGTTGGGAGCGCAGGTGCTGTTCTCTTCGATTCTTCCGGTCAAGGGTAGGAGCCCAGGCAGAGACGGATGCATCCTGGAGGTGAATGCCTGGCTGCAAAGATGGTGTTGCCAGGAGGGCTTTGGCTTCCTTGACCACAGGATGCTGTTCCAGGGTAGGCCCGTTACTCATTGAGGGAGGAAAAACAATAATAGAAAATGTGGAAATGGCAGAGGTCCTTAATGACTTCTTTGTTTTGATTTTCACCAAGAAGGTTAGTGGTGATTGGATTTCTAACATAGTGAATGCCAGTTAAAATGAGGCAGGATCAGAGGCTAAAATCGGGAAAGAACAAGTTAAAAATTACTTAGACAAGTTAGATATCTTCAAGTCATCAGGGCCTGATGAAATGCATCCTAGAATACTCAAGGAGCTGACTGAGGAGATATCTGAGCCATTAGTGATTATCTTTGAAAAGTCATGGAAGACGGGAGAGATCCCAAAAGACTGGAAAAGGACAAATATAGTGCTCATCTATAAAAAGGAAATAAGGACAACCTGGGGAATTACAGACCAGTCAACTTAACTTCTGTACCTGGAAAGATAACAGAGCAAATAATAAAACCATCAATTTGCAAACATCCAGAAGATAAGGTGATAAGTAACAGTCAGCATGGATTTGTCAAGAACAAATCATGTCAAACCAACCTGCTAGCTTTCTTTGACAAGCTAACCCGCCTTGTGGATGGAGGGAAGTGGTAGACGTAGTATTTCTTGACTTTAGTAAGGCTTTTGATATTGGTTCACATGACTCTCTCATAAACTAGGGAGTTGCAACCTAGATGGAGCAATTATAAGGTGGGTGCATAACTGGTTGGAGAACTGTTCCCAGAGAGTAGTTATCAGTGGTTCACAGTCATGCTGGAAGGGCATAACAAGTGGGGTCCCACAGGGATTAGTTCTAGGTCTGGTTCTGTTCAATATCTTCATCAATGATTTAGATAATGACATAGAGAGTACACTTGTTTGCTGACGATACCAAGCTGGGAGGGGTTGCAAGTACTTTGGAGGATAGGATTATAATTCAAAATGATCTGGACAAAGTGGAGAAGTGGTCTGAAGTAAATAGGATGAAATTCAATAAGGACAAATGATGCAAAGTACTCCACTTAGGAAGGAACAATCAGTTGCACACATACATAATGGGAAATGACTGCCTAGGAAGGAGTACTGCGGAAAGAGGCTTGGGGGTCATAGTGGACCACAAGCTAAATATGATTCAACAGTGTAACACTGTTGCAAAAAAAGCGAACATCATTCTTGGATGTATTAGCAGGGGTGTTGTAAGAAAGACACGAGAAGTAATTCTTCTGCTCTGCTCCATGCTGATTAGGCCTCAACTGGAGTATTTTGTCCAGTTCTGGGTGCCACATTTCTGGAAAGATGTGGACAAATTGGAGAGAGTCCAAAGAAGAGCAACAACAATGATAAAAGGTCTAGAAAACATGACCTATGAGGTAAAATTGAAAAAAAAAATGGGTGTGTTTAGTCTAGAGAAGAGAACTGAGAGGGGACATGATAACATTTTTCAAGTACATAAAAGGTTGTTACAAGGAGGAGGGAGGAAAAATTATTCTTAACCTCTGAGAATAAGACAAGAGGCAGTGGGCTTAAATTGCAGCAAGGGAGGTTTAGGTTGGACATTAGGAAAAACTTTCTAACCGTCAGGGTGGTTAAGCACTCGAATAAATTGCCTAGGGAGGTTGTGGAATCTCCATGATTGGAGATTTTTAAGAGCAGGTTAGACAAACACCTGTCAGGGATGGTTTAGCTAATACTTAGTCCTGCCACATGTTAGGTATATAATAAGTAAGGAGTGTTAATACTGTTTAATATGTTCAAATAGTTGTTTTAATAATGTATTTCTGAGGTAATGTTAAGTGAATCACTGGCTTTAATAGACTCTAATATGGAGTATATGAACTATGACCCCTGGACTCCATCTTTGAAAGTGGACTTGTTTACAACTCATACACTGGAGTCCTCTGGCTCATACCGGACAGAACCAGCTTTTCCCGTCAGAGCCAGCCCTCAACATTCCATCCCCTCAGAACTTTCCCCCCCAAAAAGCTTCATAAGATCTTGCTCAGCACCTGGGCGGGGCTGTCCATTCCAGCGGCAGCACGTGCACGGTTGGGTCTTCCTAACGCTCCAGAGATAGAGAGAAGAGTACCATCTATCCCGCAGCGAGGTTAAGGAAGGAGAGGCCTGTCCTCACTATCCCCGCCACAGCAAACTGAATCCATTTTACCTCTGGAGGGTCCTGCTTTCCTGGTGTCCATCATCCCGGAGGGTCTCCCTGCCTGCAACAAAATCCAACAGTCTTCGGGACTCCCCAGTAGTCCTCCTCGAAGACTCCAAATCAGCCGGAGAGTAGAAGGTCCTGGGCTTCGCCTCCGTATGCTGTGTCCACTGCGCCTAAATGAGGGGTCTCAAACACGCAGCCCGCGGAGCGCTTCCCTGCGGCCCGCCAGGCTCCCTGCGCCCCCCCCGTCCCCCCCCGAGTTACATTCTGAAGTTCTGCCGCCAGAACAGCTGTCTGGCGGCTTCACGGTTTCTGGGAGGGAGGGGGGAGGAGCGGGAAGCGCGCACACAGGGGAGGAGGGGGGGAGAAGAGGCGGGCCGCCAGGCTCCCCCCGCCCCCCCCCTCCCAGTTACATGCTATGGCCGCCAACTCCCATCACCCCTGCCCCCCGTTACGTTCTGTGGCCGCCAACTCCCCTCCCCCCCGCCCCCTCTCCCCCAGTTATGTTCTGTGGCCGCTAAGATCCCCGTTCCCTCTGCGCTGCTCCAAGCTTCTATTTTTACCCCCAGGCAGTTCCCGCCGCCAGAACAGCTGTCTGGCAGCTTCGCGGTTTCTGGGAGGGAGGGGGAGGAGCGGGGAGCCATGCACTCAGGGGAGGAGGCGGAGAAGGGGCGGAGAAGGGGCGGGGCCTAATGGAAGGGTTGGAGTGGGGGTGGGGCTGGAGGCAGCGAGGGGGCAGGGTCAGTGATGCGGCCCTCAGGCCAATGCACTAGTCCTCATGCAGCCCTCGTGGTAATTTGAGTTTGAGACCCCTGGCCTAAATCGTAGGGAAAGGTTTCTGTATTGGGGTTTTATTTATTGTTTTTCTGAATACCAAGGGAGGTCTTGTGGGTCTGAGCTTCAAGCTTCTAAGCCACTCACTGAATCACTGTATGGTTACGTTTGAGTTTCTTCCCTCCATTTCTCCAGCTCTCTGTACCTTTACCCTTAATATACTTACCTTTGTTGTACCATATTACCTTGTCTTTTCTTCATTTTTATTATATCACAGCGGGAGGGAGGGACACCCTTATTGTAAGCTAAATCCACTGGTGACAGATACCGGAGGGAGCCGAGTCTGCTCTTCTGAGAAAAGGGGCTTTCCTTTTCTATCTTTCCCCCCTAACATTTCTTGAGTACTTTCTCTCTGAAGCGTTACCTTACTCCCCATGGGGTAACACACAAGTGCAGGGGACTGGTCTAGATGACCTCTTGAGGTCCCTTCCAGTCCTATGATTCTATATGACAGTGACCTTCACACCCACAGGGAATGCAGCAAACTAGGAGAACTATGGTAGATTATGTGGAGGTTGAAAAGATCCATATGACAGGTCAAGTCTAAGTCATAATTCTTCCCAATGAGATTCCACTAACTGATGCACCTGATTTAAAATCAACTCTTAAATGCACAGGGCCAAAAATATAATTAAATATAACTACTAAGACTTGGAGGACATTAACCACAAACAGGAGAAAGTTCTCCATCCCTAAGACATTTGAAAGGGGACGTTAGGAATCCCCCAGCTAACTTCCCCCAGGTAAATGTTTTACAGTTGAGTAATTCCTTAATGGGGAATTGGCTGGTGATAGGAAATGCTGTAGCAAGAGAGATGAAGGTTTGAGCCAGAGACGGTTGGGTTTTTGCTATTGAAGGGAAATCAGATATCTGCATATCCTATAAATCTTCTACAGCATGAGGAAAGTGAAAATGCTCTGGGGAGAAGACCTGGGCAAGATTTTCAGAAATAGGTGGCTGAAGTTAGGCACCTAAAGTAAGAGATCTTATTTTCAAAAGTGCTGGGCACCCAGCAGTTTCCTTTGACCCAATCCTGCAAATATTTATGCACATGAGAAACTCAAACTTTACTCACGTAAGCAGCTCCATTGACCTGACTCTCAGAAGTAAAGTTATTCACATCCATAACTCTTTGCAGGATTGACGACTATGTTTGAATCTGAAGTCAGAGCTCAAAGTTAAGGAGGTTTATAGCCAGGGTTCAGGACGTTTATAGCCAGGGTTCCAGTTTTGGATTTATCTCTGACATGAAGGTGGGTCTTAAAGCTTCTCCATCAGCGTGAGAGTGGATCTTGCTCTGCATGTGTGTGTATGTTTCAATGTATCATTTAACCATCCTTCTCTCAAAGTGCCATAACTGAAGAGCCCCGAAATATTTCACAAAAGTTTCAGTAACTTATACGATTCCCAGGAAATCCTTGCAATTAGCATTGACATTAGCTATGGAAAACTCTGCCAGGCATGTTTCCCTATGTAGCTCACTGGTGGCCATGAGTGTGGAAAAACACCTCCTAAAAGCTTCCAGCAATTCTGAACCAGGAACACAACAACAGCAGCAGTGATTCTTAACTGACTACATAGCTCATTAAAAGTCGAGACAGGACATTGCACACTGCCTCCACCAGATAGTGCTATTTATCCACAGAGCTCGTTTGGGATTCATGGGCCATGCAAAGGTCAGGGGCTGACTCAAGGTAACAAATGCTGCCTGCAGCTTGCCAGTTCTCATTTCACTGTTACTGTAACTCAAGCAGGGAAAGCAGGCTGGGGCATATGGAGAAGCAAAATGCTATACTCAAGGGCTGTTCTTTGGACATGACTACATGTTTTTCTTATGTTATTGCAACCTAATTACAAGTTTAATATTCTCTTTTTTAAAGCTCAATATGCAAATAAATATATCCAGATTTTTATTGTATTACTAAGATCCGTCCCTGCCCCCCCAATTTTTGCAGAATACCCAAATTATCAATAGTCTGATGTGTAGTTACATGCACAGATGTAACATTAATCGGAATCAAGGTTCTAATCCTGCAGACACTTTATCTTGTGAGTAGCTTTAGCCGATGAGTAGTCCTGACACAAAGCTGTTAATTATTTTGGGGGAAGTTCCATGTTCTGTGTTATACAGGGGGTGAAACTAGGTTATTACAATGGTCCCTTCTGGCCTTGGAATCTATTAACCTGTGTGCATAAGTGTTTGCAGTTTTGGTGCCCTAAACTGTAATAATAAATTAATAACATATATAATTATGGTAACGCTCACAAATCTTCCCAAAATAATAATTGCTCTCTACCAAGAGTGTTACTGCTTCTATAATATTTTATCCGTATTTCCTTGGTGCTGATTCCCCCCTCCAAAGTAATCTCTTTTTGTTTAATTTATCTTTTTTTTAAAAAGTTAACAGTTAACAAGTTTAAGCTAGTTAACAAGAATCTGAATGATAACAATAAATACTGTTTGCCATCTTGGATACAGTTTTCCAGTATTTGTGTGCTATAGCTGTGTCTGAGGGCCAAATTTTGGTCTCATGAGCAAAGCCTGAGTAAAAGGTCTTTGCCTGCAGGAGCTACATAGACAACATGACATAGACCTGGCCATAGACACCTGGCTATGGACACCATGACTGGGTATGAGAAGAATAGGAACAGACATACTGGGTCAGATCAAAGGTCCGTCTAGCCCAGTATCCTGTCTTCCGACAGTGGCCAATACCAGGTGCTTCAGAGGGAATAAACAGAACAGGTAATCATCAAGTAGGGTGACCAGATGTCCTGATTTTATAGGGACAGTACCGATTTTGGGGGCTTTTTCTTACCCCCCACCTCCTGTCCCGATCTTTCACACTTGCTATCTGGTCATCCTATCATCAAGTGATCCATCCCCTGTCACGAATCAGTCATGGGCCATTGCTCCTCTCTCTGGGTGGCAATGGGGCTTGTGGAGCCATGCTGTGCACACATCTATTAGCCGGGACCCCAAGCCTTCGACATGCCCCTCTGCAGTGAATGGCCGAGAACCACTGTGGAGCTTTGCACTATGATATATAAAGGATGCTGGGTCCCCTATGCGGCCTCTCTACAGCAGAAAGGGTGCATTTCCCATGTAGTTTTGGCCTTCCCCATTCATGTGGAATAGGAGGAACAGTATTTGCCTCTAAGCTCTTGGAGGATCAAATACCATGATAAGGGAACAGAAACTAAAATCAAGCCAGAAATTAAGTGCTTAAAAACCATTCAGGATGAAAAACATTATATTAATTACCATTATTGGCAACTACAATATTTGAGACAATTGGGCTGATTTTTCTCCTACTGATGAATTTGTGGGGGGAATATCTGAAGCAGGTTCTTTCACCTGTTTTTAACTGAACTTTAGGACAATGGTTCAGGTGTCTCGTGGGTAAATCAATAGCTGTTTTACTTTGAAAAGTTCAGTGTTGCATGTACATGATCCACAATGAGAAATTTCTGCTTTTGTTGAACAAAATTTCGAAACATCTGATAAATGAACAAAGACAACATAATATACTCTGCAATCCTTACTGAGCGATTTAGTCCTTACTCATGCAAGCTGTCCCCTTGCAGTGAGATCTTGATCTCACTGAGTGCATAGCAAAACTCACATTGACTAAAATTAGAGAATAGGACTTGACGATAGGTGCAGATAGCCAGATATTTGCACACACAACATATCTGTGTATATATCGGTAAATGCACATGTATTTATTTCAGTGATTAGACTTACAATACATTGAAAATATGCATTCATTTGCATGTGTGATCTCACGGACATGCAAGGATATTAAAAGCCACTGCATACAGTGTTTATTTGAGTCTTACATTGTGCATTCAGAATGTATGCTCGATTGCAGTTATCTTTTAAAATAATAAAAAGGAATTAAATGGAAAAATACATTGTTGCAATATAAGCTTTTACATTACTTCAGTGCCAGGAAATTCAAAGTGTTTCCCACAGTAACCATACCTCAGGCACATGACACAAAAACTCCAATGAGGGCCATTTAATGCACTTAAAAATGTCTCTCTGAGGCATTAAAATTAACACCATATCATGTAATACAAAATACTATGTGTTCCCAAGTGGGCCAAGTTACAGTTTTTGGAGGAGTCTTAATTTTGTATTTCTTTACTTTGGTGCATGTGAAATCTCCCAGTGACTACAACACCTCAGTAAAATCAGAGGCAGGGATGCAGCACAACTGTCTGAAACTGAACAAGACAGATGTAATGCTGGGTGATTGGTCATTTCATATAACTGGCACCATATCTTTGCTCCCCATTAAGAGAGTCTGCCCAGAGATTGCGACTAGTACTGGGGTCCTTCTGCACTTCTGGCTGATACTGGAAGATGAAGTATCAATGTGCACCAGAAATGCTTTATCCTATTTGTGGCCTGCCAGAAGAACACACACAGTACTAACAGTCATGCTTTCATAACCTTCAGGCTTTTTTAGTGCAATACCCTGTACGTGGGAACTAATGCACAAATCCTGAAGCTATTCCATCAGGTACAGAATACGTCAGCCTGCCTGCTAAACAATACTCTTCTGTGGAAATACATTATTCTCTGCTCTGGTCATTATATTGGCTCCCCAGGGAATGTCAGATTCAGACCAAGGCCACAGTGCTAATCTTTAAAGCTCTTCATTAACTGGATCTAAGATGCCTGATATCCAATATCAGGACCCTCCATGACTGTTGCCCTGTTAACAGTGGAGCTGTCCCCAACTAGATTTAGACTCATGAGAGCTGGAGACAGAACTTCCTTGGCAGTCAGCTCATAGCCTGGAACTCTTTTCCTCAGAAGAGCAGAATGAACAGGTGGCAAATCTTTACCACCTTCAGGGTGAAGGGCAGGATCCAGCTCTTTGCCTTCAGCTTTTCCACAACAAAACAATGAGAATAAATTAATAACACAAAATCAGTAATAATGGTCACAATAGAAAGACTGGGTCCCAGACTTCTCTACAATCATGTGGGGGAAGAAACAGACTATCCTGTTTTATTGTAAAATTTTCAAATACCATGTTGATGAGAATGGTATAAATCCCTAGATGATGCAAATCTTTACCACCTTCAGGACGAAGGGCAGGATCCATCTCTTTGCCTTCAGCTTTTCCACAACAAAACAATGAGAATAAATTAATAACACAAAATCAGTAATAATGGTCACAATAGAAAGACTGGGTCCCAGACTTCTCTACAATCATGTGGGGGAAGAGACAGACTATCCTGTTTTATTGTAAAATTTTCAAATACCATGTTGATGAGACTGGTATAAATCCCTAGATGACAGATAGATTTGATAGAATCTCACCCATAATGTAGTAGTAGGGTGGGGTTTTTTTACATTTAATAACCTGCAGGTTGAGTAGGTATTTCCCACTGGTATTATTTCTAGTATTCATTGGAGGACAGCCAATGACAAAATAGTTAAACGCTTACTAAATGTTATGTGAATTCTGTTGAAGTTGACATATGCACACTGAAATATGAGATGATCAACAGCAGAAAAAGCCACTGATTCATGACAAAGGGATATGAAGTTTATCGTTTATAGTTTAAGTGTGTGGTTTTGGCTGGTATATTTGATTATGGTCCTAGCACTGGTGGCAAAACCACATTCTTTTTACCCAGGCAGTATTACTTATCAAAGTTTTGCAGGCAAAACAGTCAGGGAAATTGTCTTTGCAGATAAAATCTCCTGGGTCCTTTGCACTGTCTTTTGTTCCAAACAAATCTCCTCGCCCAGGAGGAGGCGACTCCGGGTCCTTTTCCCCGCAAATCAAATCTCGGCTCTGCCTTGGAGGACGGTTTCCCTTTGGCTCTCAGTTAACTTCCCAGCGCTTGGAGGCGGAGGGGAAATTCTTCCTAAAGAAGCCAAAAGCTCTGCCCCTAACCTGACGTCAGGGTGCCTATGCTGCGGCTGCTGCCCAATGGGAGGGAAGAGAGGATGCACCAGCAGAAAGCAGACACAGTCTGCCTCGCTTGCTCGCAGCGGGGAGTGGAGGGTTAATGTTGTCAGCCAGCGAGGATCAAAGCGATTACAAGGGAAAAGGAGTCCAAAAACCGAAGCTTGCATCTGTCAACAACAATTTCTCGCAGATTGGAGCGTCCTAAAGGGATCCCAGTGGGATTTTGTTGTTACAGACAAGAAAGAAAGTCAAGAAAACAACAACAAACAGCCGCAATGGAAATTCCTCAGAAAGAAATATTTACGTTAGGCGTTGACATCTTTTTTCTTTGCCCGCGCACAATTACACTTTTGACTATAGACTCGCAGGGTAGAAAATAACAGTAACGTCTCGAGATCATCCACATCAGAGTGAAAATAAACAATACAACAACAACAATGCTATAGAGCAGCCCTGGCTTGAAAGGATATTGCGGGAGGGGGTGGTGGCTGGATGTTTATGGGTGGGGGCAGGATTTGAGGGATAACTGAAATAAAACGGGGGTGCTGTTTAAAACTTCAGAGGCAGATGATCAGGGATGTTTTGCCCCCACTCTGGCTCCCAACTTTTATCTTAAGCAGAATGGGGGGAGGAGGAAGAAAACCCTCAGTCCCCCACCCCTGAACAAATCACCCCACGAATATGCAGGGCAGCGCGCTCATTGAGTCTGAAAGAGTCACGACCCCAGTCGTGGTTTCTTGACTTGCTCGTAGCTGTTGCTCTTTCATGCTCACTTTTACCGTATTGCTCCCCCAACAGGCAAAACTTTCTATTCACACACACACACACACTGACGTCTTTTGCGCATTTCCTGCATTAGAGAGAGAGAGAGGGGGGGAGAGGCAGAGAGAGGTGGGGTGGTGCTGCTGCTGCTGCTGCTACTCAGCCCAGCACCAACGCGAGCCAGCCGCGCTAACCATCCAGAAGGCGGTGGTCACCCTGTGCCTTTTTAAACCTCCAAAGAGCCTGATCCGGAGCAGACTCCCCTCATGCATTGGATTCGTTCCACTGGATCCTTGGCCTTTGAGGAGGAGGAGGAGGAGAAGGCGAGGAGGCTCCTCGATCCTATGCGGATGTAAGGTCCCCGGGTGTGTGTTTTCTGAGCAGAGGCTGTGAAGTAGGCAGGGCTGGTTGTTTGGCTTGGTGTTTCGGGTTTGTGTGTGTTGCTGCTGCTGCCCACAGACAGTACTAGCGTGAGCAAGAGCCTCGGATCGCGGCTCTGCCTCCTTTGCAAAGACTGATCCAGGATTATGATCTAGGTGAAGGGAAAAGTCTGTTGCGCACCCCCAGGGTTTATTATGCTCGGATTTTGATTGCATTTTGGGGGGGTTTCTGCAAACACGGCCGTCCCCCCTCCTCCCCTCCCTTCCTCCCTTGTTTTCCGTTAGAAACACAGGCAAGAACATTGTATGTATTCACAGGGTGTCGCAAGAGCAAAGGCTAAATAATCAAAGGTAGCAGCAGCAGCAACAAGAAGGGAGCCCCCACGTTGTGGTCTGCTCACCCCCCCCCCCGCAGACCTGCTCTCCTATTTATTGGTGAGATCTCCCTGCCTCCCTCCCTGTGCGTGTGAGTGTGTGTGTGAGTGAGTGTGCTTAATCCCAGGAAAAGTGAAGCCATCCAACCATGGTGGTTTTTAATGGCTTGCTGAAAATCAAGATCTGCGAGGCGGTGAATCTGAAACCCACACCTTGGTCGCTGAGGCATGCGGTGGGTCCCAGACCACAGACTTTTTTGCTGGACCCTTACATCGCCCTCAACGTGGACGATTCCAGGATCGGGCAGACCTCGACCAAGCAAAAGACCAACAGCCCTGCTTGGAATGATGAGTTTGTCACTGACGTTTGCAATGGCAGGAAGATTGAGATGGCTGTTTTCCACGATGCCCCCATCGGGTACGATGATTTTGTGGCTAACTGCACTATACAGTTTGAGGACTTGCTGCAGAATGGGAGCCGCCACTTTGAGGACTGGGTAAGTGTTTGCGTTGTAAATGCATATGGTTTTGTAAGGCACTGCTGGGGATGCAACACCTTCATTGCAGAGCTAGGTTGCCAATGGCATGAAATGGCTCTGAAGCCTTTCCAGGCTTTGTTACACTCAGGCAGTGTTATCGCATATCTCCCTCCTCTAAGATGTGTTTTATAGTTTTTTTTTGGAGGGGGAGAATCATTGAGTCTGGGTAAAAGCTGGATCCTACTGGATCCAGACTCCCAAATGTCACTGCCTAAATGGGGAACAAGTCTGGTTGCTCCTGTTGCACCAAAAAACAAAACAAAACAAACAAGACAGACCCCCCCCCCCCCAGTGCATCCAGGAGTAACAATGCAGCAAAAACCCAGATCCAGAACCTAGATCTTGATGGAGCCAGAATTTGGCTCACACCTCCCAAATTGTAATGCTTAAATTGAGAACAGGTATAAATGCTCTTGTTGCACCAACAGAATCCAGACCATGGTGGATCCTAGCATGAAAGCACCACCAAAATCCAGATCTGATACTTGGAACCAGGCAATTTTTGATCCCCAAACCCCAACTTCACAGCATCAATAGAAAACAAACCTATATTCTTCTGACACCAAAAATCTGGATCTCGATGTGTTCCAGTGCAATTGTACTGCAGGTACTTGGTAGCTAAATACTGACAATTTTTGGTCCTAGGCTATGAAATTCCACTGCTTAACTAAGCCACATGTTTAGCTGCCCCTTAAATATCCAGATCTGATGTGCCCAAGCCCCACAGTGCTGCAAAATCTTGAATCCAGCATCCCAACATATTATGATTCAATTGCACTGCAAACAAAAAACCATTTTTCAAACATATCACTGAAACAGCAACAAAGTTGGCTATATGTATTGTAAATAATGTTAACAATGATGTTCACAAGAAAGCATTAGAAACAATCCTCTGATCTGGGATGTTCCATACATGACCAGCCATAATGTTGTGAAATGTGCACCTACATGTTTATTTATTCTTGATGAAGAATCCAAATCCGGGCATTATTTGTTTAGTGGATGGAATAACAACAAAGCACCAGAACCCAGACTAGAAAATAGTTGGCAGATCATGGGCCTGATTCTAATTTACATGAAAGGGCACCTTTACATCATAACTGCCATGTAAAGAAGGTTTAAAGTGGATATAAAGAGGTGTCAGCGTGAAGGAAAGGGGCCTTAGTGTAAATGGCAATCAGGCCCTATTTATGTTGATTGACTAAGAACTGAATGAAGGCTGTATCATTTTTCTTTTAATATTAAAATTAACCTTTATAGCTTTAAATGAGACTATAGAGCCAAACAGAAGTTCCGCTAAATATGTTGCACCGTGATGCTTGGGGTCTGTATTAGTCTGGTGGGCTATCAGAGTTGCTTATTTACCAAGTTTAGATGCTAAAACTGGGTATTATGCAGCCAAAACTTAGCTCATTTGGAAAGGTTTTTGCAGCTATCTTGTATCTGAAACCAGCAATGAAATCCTGGCCACACTGAAATCAATGAGAATATCAGACCAGGATTCATCCCACATTTTTTGGTGGAAGAGTAGAAGCAAGACTTATTTTCTATTTTGATGGTATAAATTCTGAGTTTGTGGCCCAAATTTGGCAGGATCTTGAATGATTCAGATGCCAAATATGAATTTTGGCAGTGCTATTGTGCTGGGCATATCAGGGTTCAGATTTTTAAGGAGCAATAGGAGCATCTAAACATGTTCTTTAATTAGGCAGTGGGATTTAGCAGTTTGGGCCCCAAAACTGACAAGATCTGTCAGGATCCCGGTAGTGAATCCAGGAATTTGTGGTGCTATTGTACTGAGATGCATTGAGGTCCAGATTTTTTGAGCGTAAGAGGAGGGTCTACATTTGTTTTCCATTGATGCAGTAGAGTTGAGGGCAGGGTGGTCGTGGCCAAAAATTGGCTGATCTAGCAGAATCCAGGTGCTGGATGTGCATTTTTGCATTGCTCTCATGCCGTGATGTCTCATGGTCTGAATTTTATTGGTGCAGCAGGAGCAGATACACCTGTTCTCTATTTAAGTATTAGAATTTGAAGGGTGGGACCAAATACTGGCTGGATCCAGCATTTGCCTTTTCCAAAATCATCTAATGAATCTTGCTTTACTGACTTTGATCAGTATAGGATAGAATATGGCATAAGTATTATTATACTGCATGTGATTATTTCGCTTGTTAATAGGTAGGGACATCCAACAAACTTGCTTTTAGGACAAGAAACTGTTTCTTTATCTGTTTTCATGGAGCTACTAGAGGCTTAGATTAAGCCTGTATCTAGTGCCACCTTTAAACAAAATAAAAGTGAAAACTGCACATTCATTAACAACTTCAGCGGTATTTGAAGATTAAAGCCTAGAATAAAGAAATGTTCTGTGAAATCAAATACATGAAGGTGCCGTATGATTCTTACACTACAAGGAAAATGTACACCTAAACCACCATAAGTCAAACAAATCTACTTGTGCATTGTAATTATTCACTAATATATCTGGACCTTTAATAATGTTAGAAATGAGGATCCTATGTTTAATACGAGAAAGAAATTCTTCATTTTAGGTCTGTAATTGAAGGCAGCTATTTTTTCTGGTATTTTTCAGAAATTAAAGAACAGAAATTGGAGTAGCCCATTTCTCCTTAATGCCTGCAATATCTAATAAATATAGTCTAATGAACACTCTTGGAAACTATACTTAGCAGTTCTAAGGTTTGCCCATTAACACAGTAATCCTGGTAGTTACAACTGGGTAACATGTACCTGCTGAGCATATTAAATTAAATCACATTGCTACTGTCTTTTACCTTACACCATCCAGTTTGATGCAATACTGCTTCCTAAACTAGACCTTTATAATAAAATAAATTTGTCAAAATAATAATGTATTGATAACAGTTCTTGTCAACATATTAACAGCTCTCATGCATTCATGTGCATGATTTTATCATACATACAGTTTTAAATTGTATTTTTATGAGAACATTTGGGGTTTTGTTTTGTTTTTTTTCAAATATCCATACGATATTTTAAAATTAAGGGGAAATTACTGACCTTGTAATTCTTATCAAAGGTCCAAAATGCAAAGTGGACATCGCTGTCCAATATGTATCTGAAAAGGAATACGGCGTTGTTTTCTAGGGGGGGAAAAAATCTCTTCTGTATGTAGTCAACTCACTACTTTGATTGATTTTGCTTATTATGCTATCCCTAATGTTTTTTTTAAAGATGATTTTTTCAGGAAGATGCTACATATTTTTCTCATTATTATGGCTGTGATGTAGACTGACACTATGGCTACAGTGGAAGCACTAACATGATACACAAGTACAAAGCTTAGTATCATGATAGCGACTTTTGCATTAGGAAGACTCCATTAACCACGTAACAAGCAATTTTCTTTTATCCCTAGGAATACTCAGCAGTCACAAAAATTAATTTGTAACATTAGTTACTGACCCAGTGCAGACTACCTGTACATGTGTACCTCATGGCACATTTTCAAAGTGGTGTCTTATTTCAACATCATTGTCTGGATACTAACAGATGGCAGATTTTTAAAGGATTAAATGCTATGTTTTTAAAAAAAATGCTTGTGCATTTATGCAGATACTTGTGTTGATTTCTGAAAACAGAACAGTGACAATTAAAAAGATGGCTGCTTTTTACAGTGATGCATCAATACAGACACAGCACAGTTAAAGTGTCAGTTTTGCAGATTTTACTTGTTAATAGCTACATTGCAGTTTTAAAGAGAGTCTTAGATTGTTAATATTACAAGATTATAGCTGAATAAAGTACTAGGAATGGGGCAAAGGATACTCAGGAAGATGTTGAAAGCTTTACATTTGGGAAATATGGAGCAATAAGTTAGGAAATCACATGGAAAAATTCTGTTAAAAATAACACGAAAGTATTAGTTAAGTGTGATTCAATTTAGGTGAAATGTCATTCATAAAATTATAATAGACATGTCTTGATCTATTTTACCAAGGTTTAACATGGTACTTTAGTTTGTACTTTAATTTAGTAATATAGTCACATGTAAATTAGCAAGTTTTAAAGTGGGCAAGAAAATTATTTTTATAACAAGGCTCATGACTGTAACTTTATGAACTAGAATTACTAGTGCTTATGTTCAGATTGCTATTAATCGGGACACTGGGTATTCGTTTATCTGCCAGATATGTGGCCGGATCCTGAGTTGATGTAAATCAACATAGCTCTGTCGAATTCACTGAATCTATGCTGATTACACTAGCTAAGGATCTTGCCCAGTAGGCCCAACTCTTTGCATGAGAAAATCTCTTCTTGAAGTCACTGAAATTGGGCCCTCGTGAGAAATTAATCCTTTTGCAGGCTGAATTACTAGAATGCATGTGTTCAACCAGGACATCCCAACTTTTAACAATGGCCTTCTATTTGCATCACAGAATATCATAAAGCTAGAGTTAGAGTAATATACTGGACTTCATTTTGTACTGCCTTAAGAAAGCCCTGCACATTCAGGAAAAAAATATGTGGTGTGCCATACAGATATAGATATAGATATGTACATATACACCCACCCACTCACACTTTCGTGAGCTTCTGTTTGGTTGTCATATGCTTTTTTCCATACTTAATTTCCCCATCATTGCTGATTCCCAAGATCTAAAAATGAAGCATATTCTTTTAAAATCGCCCTGCTTATTTACTTGTTTTATTCAGTGATAGCAAAGCCGGTACTGGAAGCATCACTTTCCTTTAGTAAATGACTGTGATGACACTCATGACTGTGTGGCATCACTGCATAAAATAGGCTGATTATGAATTGAACAGAAACTGAATGCCTCGTCAATCAGCAATCATGAAAAATGGAATCTGGAAAAGTTTAACAGTTTACCTAAATATAGGTTATGGTCCTGCAAAAACACTTGGAATGAGATTACTCATGGTAGTAAGTGTTTGCAAAGTCAGGTCCATACTTTGGGGCTGCAATGAGTATGTGTGAAGGCTTTCAGTGATACTGTCTAAAGTTAGGTGCTTAAATGAGAAAGCTCTGATTTTCAAAGTGCTGAGCTCACACAGGAGTTGTTGGGCCTAGTTATCTAATGAAAATATATGAGGAGGAATACTGGATATGACCAGTAGCAATATCTACTGAAAATAGGATACAGCTTGCCACCTACTATACTCTGTGTGCTGAATTAATTGTAAAGGTTGCTCAGGTGCCTGCCCCTGGTTTTCTGCTTTGTATAGTCAGGTACCTTTTGCTTTTTGAGTGATAACTTGCCACAGCTAGCAGGTCTAGGAGTTCTATTGTAACCAGTGGACAGGGGATTGAATTGTAATCATTTTAGTATGGGTCACTCTACATGTTAATTTGTACTTGTGCCTGATGTAGATTGGATGATGAATGTTGGCAGTAGACTAGAGGAGTATGATCACTATGCATCTTCCCTTTTCTATTCTTCTCTATCCATTGAATTTATCTGCACAGAATATGAAATTTGAGAAGCCCAGGATTTTCTGTTTAGAAGCTTTGCTTCTTATCTACATATTCACAGCCAGATCATCAGCTGCTGTAAATCAGTGTCATCTGTTGACTGTTTGTCGAAATCAATTAGTAGCCTCTGGTGCTGGTTGACAGGCATCTACATCACAAAACAACCATCACTAATTGGAACCTCATGTTAGTTTCAGCAACATTTGAATATGCCATGGAGGCTGAACTACACTTTCACTCTGAAAGGTGTTGCTTCCCGATCAGGACTGAGATACATTGACGAGAAGCCAAAGAAATGTGCAGTACTAGTGTTGCCTGCATGGTAACAGTTATATGGATAAAGTGAGTGGATACAAATCATGATTCTAAAGAAAGAATGTAATTGTGTTTTATTTCTTAGATTTTTTTATTTACATCTTGCTAGTGATGAATTTTCTTCTTATTTTATAGTCTTAAATTGCTGAAATGTGTATAATACTCGATTCTTCAATGAGCTTCCTAATCGTTAGTAGAATTTCAGCTGTTACATAGAGATTTTTCTCTACTATGGCCTGGTCTACACTACAAAGTTAGGTCAACATAAGCTGCCTTGCGTCGACCTAATTGTTCATCTGTCTACACTTAAATGTATTCCACCGATGTAAGTGTCCTGTTACAATGACAAACAGGGTTGTGAGTTCAATCCTTGAGGGGGCCATTTAGGGATCTGGGGCAAAAATTGGGGACTGGTCCTGCTTTGAGCAGGGGGTTGGACTAGATGACCTCCTAAGGTCCCTTCTAACCCTGATATTCTATGACTACCTCCCCGAGCGGCATTGAGCCATGGTCAATGTACTGAGGTTGACACAGCACAAGTGTAGATTCTGCATTACTTGTGTCGACCCAGCTGTCGCACAATGCTCGACACTGATTGCTCTAGTCACAAGTGTGAACTCCATTGCCCAGGGGTCATGGAGACTGGAACCCACCTCTCCCCTTTAAAATTTTTGAAATTCCTTTCCCTGACTGTCCAGGTTGGTGAGCACATCTAGCTGCTCTCCATTGTTGTGAGCAATTGCCCAACTGAACTGCGGGTTACACATTCCAGCCATGCTTCAGCTTGGAGTAGACAGGAGATATTGGATCTCCTGGGCCTGTGGGGAGAAGGGGTTTTACAGGCACAGATCTGAACCAGCCATAGAAACGTCAACATCTATGAGCAGATTGCACGGGGATTGTAGGTGAAGGAGTACGATGGGGACCAGCAGCAGTGCCACGTGAAAGCGAAGGAACTGTGGCAGGCATGCTAGAAGGCCCAGGAGGCAAAATATCAATCCCGTGTTGAGTCACAGACCTGCCGCTTTTGCAAAGAGCTGCATGCCATGCTTGGAGACCCCATCACCACCCCGCAGACCACCGAGGATAAATCTGAGGAACCGAAGTCCCAGGTCCCTTGCAAGAATAGCAAAGAGGAGCTGCAGGAGGAAGATGGGGGACATGTGACTGGGGGGGTCCAGGTACGCCATGAGCCAGGACCTATTTGAGACTCCACAGCAGTCCAGTCAGCCCCAACAGTCGAGCATGGGTGAGCCCAGGGCAGGAGAAGGAACCTCAGGTAAGTGTGTAAATTTATTTCCCATTACATTGATGGCGTCCCCAACTTAGCAGGACACAGCTATCATTTTTCATTAATTTACTTTTACTATAAGAGGTAGAGGTACAACAAAGAGAGGTAGCTTATTATCTGCTTTTCATTCCCCTCTAGAGTTAGGCAAGGGAAGTCCTGGAGAGCAGTTAGTTCATGTACACAGGGATGTCCCTTGAATCCTCCTGAGAGATGGTGATGAAACTTTCATGGAGGTACTCTGCAATCCTCTCCTGAAGTTTCTAGGGATGGCAGCCTTATATCTTCCTCTGTGATAGGACAGTTTCCCATGTCACTCAGCAATAACTTTGGCAGGCACCATTGCAGTAAAGAGGCTAGCATATGGGCCACTTTAGGATGCCAGCAGTAACTGCTCTCTCTGCCTTTGTTACCCTCAGGAGTGAGGTATCAGTTAAAATCACCACCGCCTGTGGAAAATGGTACCAGTATTCAGTGCCATTGCCCTAAACTCATAGCCTTATGCAACTGAGCAATTCCTGCCTCACTGCCGGTGAGCCATACTCACAATGGCTGGTGCTGCGGATGGTACGTGCACAAGCACTCCAAAGCAGAAGCGTCAATAGGCTTGCTTAAAATCTTAGCGGGGGCAGGGGAGGGGAGTTCTGAATCTTAACTTTCACTTTCAGTTGTGACTATACTGCCAATGGTACCTCTGTGTGTTTTATTTGCAGCTGCTGCCATTGAGCCTTGAGGGGTTCCCCTCCACATCCTTGGAATGCTTGAGTCAGCTAAGGAGGGGAAAGAAGAGGACTCAGGTGACATGTTCAATGAGGTCCTGCAAGCCAGTGTTGCATCAGACTGTGAGCAAAGGGCTTGGAGGGTGAACACTGTAGACAGCCTGGAGAAGGAAAGAGCGGATAGGAGAAAGACCCAGGAGTTCCAGCAAGAAAAGGAGAGGTAGATTAACCAGGACAGAATGGGGGCTTCTCTGGCAGCAAACACAGATGCTGCAGACTCTTGTGGACCTGCAGATTCAACAATCCCGGGCTCACCTCTGTTTGCAGTTCATGGAGAACTCCATTACAGCACCTCCCTATACACACCACAGTGTTCCACGTGTCACCAGGGGCCACAACCTTACCTCTACCACTGCACATCGGGGGGACATCAAGGAGAGCCACAGCTTCACATACACCGCTCTATAAAATCCACTGATGCTGTATATGTAGGTAAAATGGACTTGAATGCTCTTTCCCACTGGTAAATTCTGTTCCATTAATATATTCAGTTTTTAATGTATTTGCTTTTAAATGGTAGATTGTTTTTGCACTGGTTTTGTTACTTAATAACATTCTATTATTTGGAAAATAATTAATCTTTATTAGTTCACAACATATGCTGCAGAGTTCCTAGCAGTTCAGAAAGCACCCAGCACTTCAAAATTAATAGGTGCATTGCCAGTTGTGTTCACAGATGTATACCAAGCACCACACAATTCCTAACAAGCTCCAAAACAGCAGGGCAAGGTAGAGTACAGTACACCACAATACATAACTATGGCTTACTGTTAAAGTGCTCTTTCAAAGCCTCCCTGAACTGTATAGCTCTGTGTTTTGCTCTTCTAATTGCCCTTGTGTCTGGCTGTTCAAACTCAGCTTCTTCACCTCCACCCTCCATTCCGGTAGCAGCTTTTCCCTCTTTGCTTCACAGACATTATGCAGGACACAGGCGGCAGCTACAACCATTGGGATGTTTTTTTTACTGAGATCCAAACTTGTGATTAAACAACACCAGCATTCCTTCAATCTAGCAAAACCACATTCAACTGTCATTCTGTACTAGCTGAGCCAGTAGTTGAATCTTATCTTGATGCTGTTGAGGTGGCTGGTGTATGGCTTAATGAGCCAGAGGAGTAAGGGATAGGCTGGATCACCCAGGATCACTGTTGACAACATTGCCAATGGTAATCTGCCAATCAGGAAAGAAGGTCCCTGCTTGTAGTTTTCTGAAGAGTCCTGTGTTCTTAAAGATGCAAGAGTCATGCACTTTCCCTGACTAGCCAGTACTGATGTTGGTGAAGCATCGCTGATGATCCATGAACTCTTGCATAACCATAGAAAACTAGCCCTTTCTGTTGATGTTCTCTGTGGCAAGGTGGTCTGGTGCCAAAATAGGGATATTTGTGCTTAGGGTTGCCAACTTTCTAATCGCACAAAACCGAACACCCCTGCCCTGAGGCCCTGCCCCTGACCTGCCCCTTCTCTGAGGCCCAGCCCCCACTCACTCCATCCCCACTCCTGCCGTCGCTCACTCTTCCTCACTCTCAATCATTTTCATGGCTGGAGCAGGGGGTTGGAGTATGGGAGGGGGTGAGGGTTCCACCTGGGGGTGCAGCAGGGCTAATTCCCTGCCTGCCCTGGCTCCACGCAGCTCCTGGAAGCGGCCAGCATGTCCCTGCAGCCCCCAGACGGAAGGGCCAGGGGCCTGTGTGCTGCCCGCGCCTGCAAGCTCCGCCCTTACAGCTCCCATTGTCCGTGGTTCCGGAACACTTGGTAATTCCACCACTGTTTGGGAACCCCGTTGCTACAGATCCATCCATTATCTTGCATTTTACCTAAACATACAGTATCCATCTCTTGCACATTGCCAAGAGTCTTGGTCCTGCGCAGCAGGAGACCATTAATGGCTTTACATACTTGCATGACAACAGCCCCCACAGTGGGTTTTCCAATTCCAAAATGGTTTTCCACTGACCAGTAGCAATCCAGCGTTGCAAGTTTCCGCAGTGAAAGCCCCCCTCACTTCTCTGCTGTCAGTGCAGCTCTCATTGTGGTGTCCCTGCACTGGAAGGCTGGGGTGATCTTGGACAGAGATCCAGGAATGTGGTCTTGTGCATCCGAAAGTTCTGCAGCCATTGCTTATAATTCCAAGACAGCATTACAGTGCAATCCCACCAGCCAGTGCTTGTTTCATGGGCCCAGAAGAAGCACTCCACCATCTTCAGCTGCTCTGTGAATGCCACCGACAACCTTGAATTGGTTCTTGCTATATCACACAGCAATCTGTCCTCCACAAAATCATCATGGTCCATGCTGATTCAGTTCTTACGGCTCTGCAAATACCAATGGATTGTGCGTCCTGTGCTTGCAACATTTGTGACAGTAGTGCAGAGATGTGCAAGCTTCACGCTGCTGTCAGAGATGGCAGACTGCAAGGAGGGCTGCAGAGGTTCGTGAGATATTTAAAAAGGCTATAGATGACATTATGGGATGGAGACAGTTGTATGCTGGGAAGTTAACACCTTGCTCCCTGTCATTGCTGTGCGACTATTTTCTGCCCCGCTATGCATTGCCAAAACTTCCCAAAAGACAATGCGCTGGACAGTGGTGGGTTGGATACCTACCCTTGGTGCTCCGCACTGTGCAACGACACAACCACTCCTGGCGAGTCTGCATAGTGCCAAAGCAAGGAGCCAAATACGCACACACACAAATGATATAACAACTGTGGTGGCTATATGCATATCTTATGTCGACTAGTTTGTAATGTATACTTGGCCTGAGAAGTTTGACATTTCACACATAAAGTTCTCATCTGTGTTGAAAAAGATAAATCCAGATCTTCATTAACATCTTTACTGTGAGAAAACACAGATTTACGCCTGTACTGCATTTGCAAACAAAATCACCTTCTGACATAATGAATTTCCATAAATCAAGAAAGCTGAAATGCTTTGACCAGTACATCCCTCCATTGTTTGAGGTTGATGGGACTAGTGCTCCTATGTCAATTAGGTGCTTTTGAAAATCCTACCTTTAGGTGTCTAAATATTACTAGGAAAAGCTGTCAGTAAATAAAGACTGACATTTAATAAAATCCTTTTGCCCTTTACTCTTATCCATTACCACTAATACTGCATATAGAGGTCCAAGTCCTGCTGTCTTCTCTCACAGAGAACTCCCACTGAAATCACCTTTGCCATCCTACCTACAACTCTTCAAACACTGCTGAGATCAGTGGGAACTTGAGTCAGGACTGCAGGACTTGGCCCATAAGGGGTAACGAGTTACTATTGTCCTTCTTCTTGTACTTCTCAAATTTCTTTTGCATTTTTATTGTCGTTTTATAATTTTGTCTTGGAAGTGTGAACATGTTGCTTAGAAAACAAAGCTGGGGGATATCATTCTTGAAATAATTGTATGATACCAGGGCTGGGGTAATGAAATGCTATAAGGGTGTCCCAGAGTGCACTGGCTCTTCAAGGGAGTTGGGCTCAGCCTCACTGTGCCTTGTCTGGTGCCTCCCCAGGTGATGGGCTTTGAGGCAGAAAACCAGGAATATGCTTAGCTTAGGCCATGTCTACACTACCACTAATGTTGGCAAAACTTACGTCACTCAGGGGAGTGAAAAAAAAAGACCCCCCTGAATGACATAAGTTTTGCTGGCATAAGTGGTAGTGTGCACAGTGCTGTGTCGGCATCTCCTGCCAACATTGCTGCCACTGCTCGTTGGAGGTGGTTTAATTATGCTGGTGGGAGAGCGGTATAGAGCGGCTACATGAGAGATCTTATAGCGGTGCAGCTGCATCAGTACAGCTGTGCTGCTGGAAAGTTTTTAGTGTAGACATAGTCTTAGTTGGCACGAGAGTTTTTGTCAGATTTATAGAGAAGGAGATTCACCATCAGAGAGGACTGGGGAAGAGACTTTCCAGCCCAGCCAGATGGAGAGGCCTGTGGGGAGCTACCTGGAGCGAGGAATGAGAGCAGAAGCCTGATGAGGGTAGAGAAAATGCTGGACAGTAGGTTTTGGGAAATGTGTCTTGCAAGAGGCTGGTGAATCTGTGAAATGGGGGAAAGGCTTGTTTTGATTTAAGCTGATGTTTGTATTCTGACCCGTTGATAAACTGGACCCTCAGAAGGGATGTTAAGTATCTGAGTATCCAAGAAAAGGAAACAGAGGCAGTGATCGGGTCTGGTACCAGATTGTGTAAAACCTGTTGCAAAGATTGGAGAAAGGCAACATCAGAGAATACTGAATGAACTGCCCTAGCTCTGTATAAATGAATGCTTTTCTACATTACAGATGTCACTAGAAAGGTCAAAAAAGAATATTCAGCAACAATTAAACCTTTGGATCAGCAATTATAGTATTAGCAAATAGCACCATACATTAGGCAATTTTTTGAATGACAGATATGCTTTGCACTAGTTGCTAAAATGAAATACAAACTAGCACGAAACAAAAAAAGTGCAGAATTATATAACCTACTGATTGCTAGTCAAAGTGAGCGATTTGAATGGCTAGTAAAGTTTAGTGTCCTTTCACTATGAAAGACTATCCTGTTCCTTTGCCTTTTGCTAGCAGGACCAAGATTTCCCCAAAGAGAATCTGATCTGGTTGATGCCAGGATGTTCTCAGTCGAGCATCACACAGCAGTTCCAACCAGGAGTGGACATCACTTCAGAATAAGCAGCTGACAGGCTGGTGAGGTGTGTGAGCAGCTGCCTGGAAGTCAGAGAAAGTGAAGTTGTGCTGCTCCAATAAGCTCTGATACGGGGGGGGAAGAGGTTCAGCCTGGTTAAGAGATGACCAGATTTAACATGATTGATTTGAAGCTGGGACAGAATCTCTACTTTCAGTAGAATCAGCTGAGAGATAGAGAGGGTCTATCCCTCAAAATTGGGATAATGATCCCAGTGGGATGGTAACCATGAATTGCAAACTTGTAGCAAAGCACTGACAACGCTGGAATTGTACGAATAATGGTGCTTGGGGAAGAAGAGCTCCCAAAACCACATCTGCAATAACTGCCAAGAGAACTGTCAAGTACAGGATGCAGGATAGGTCATAGTGTAAATTCTGCTGGAGATGCTCCAACACTCTGCTGCATATGGCTTCCATCCCACTAAGATTGGCTGGGTTTTGAAGGACAGCTGATTGCACTGCACCAGGAGATTTTTGTCCCAATTTCAGTATAATCCTGTGACAGTTGTCACCACCTACTGTGTTGAACCGCCGATCCATCTGTAACATTGCTACTGTGCCGCTATGCTTGAGCTCTTTCTTTGTCAGTAACTGATAAGTGCACTCCCAGTGCAATGGTCAAACACAAATATAATTCTAGGAACGGTGCCATATACTCGTTCAGTATCACAGGGTTCTGTCCCTTTAAGTTCCATTCTACACCTTTACTGTTTGTGCCAGTCATGGTTCTGAGGAAGAAGGGTTTTAGTTAACTTTAATAAACAATTTTTGTATACAAATGCTACCTGTCCTTTAAGAAATAAGCAGCAGGTAGGTATTTTCACTTATATTTTAAAGAGCAAAATGTTTTCTTGTGCTTATTACAAATGGTTCTATAGTTATTTTAGTGTACTGTATACACTTTATTGATTTTAAAGGGACACTCGCAGGTAGTTTTAGGCCCCAAACTTAGATTTTGTGCACACACAAATGTTTTATAGAGCCAAATCTGTAAAGTGTTATAATTTTAAAACACAAATTCATTAAAACCAATTTTAAACACTCCCCTGCAATGTCTGCAACCCTGATGTTGTGCTAACTCATGATGGCTCTGCTCTCATTATCCCTTCCTTCCAACTGACCCCCATTCCGTTTGTCTCTTTCATCCACCTGTTGCATGCTCACTTGGGTAGGGACTGTCTTCTTGTACGTACAGTGCCTAGCACAATAGGATCTTTGACTGAGGCTCCTAACTGCTTTGGTAAGATCATTAATAATGCACAAGAAACAGCAAATGACTGGGACTACAAACAAAAGTTTGTCCAAGCAGAATGCAGCGCAAAAACTAAGCACAGCAGATACTGTGAACAATCAGTTAATTAAAAATAATCTTTCAATTCATACAATTGGGGATATTATTAGTAATAAAAGTAACATGATTTTAAAAGAATGTGACTTTTAACTTGATTGTCACTTAAGTACAGAAACAAGATTTTCAAAATGAAATTGGGAAACCTGAGTCTTATGTTAACATGCCATCCACCAGTGAGGGGAAACAGACATAGAGGCTGATTCACCTATCACATCATTTAATGTTGGTGTAACTGCATTGATCTCAGTGTAGCTATGCTAGATGTAAGGCCTGTTCCTGTAAACACCCACACGCTTAACTTTACATAAATATGATCAGGCCCTTATGCTGGTATAAATGAGATCAGGGCATGCTGAGTTGTTTTATGTGGTATGCGGTGCTGTCCCCTTGAGCATGAGCAAAAGCACCCTCCCCTGCTGCAAAATAGGATACCAATTCCATAAGATACTTAACTATGTGCCTAACTTTGTGAACTGCTAGCAGCAAATATCTCCAACGGCCAGTGATGGGACACTAGATGGGGAGGGCTCTGAGTTACTACCGAGAATTCTTTCCTAGGTGTCTGGCTGGTGGGTCTTGCCCACATGTTCAGGGTCTAACTGATCGCCATATTTGGTGTCGGGAAGGATTTTCCCCCCGGGTCAGATTGGCAGAGACCCTGGGGTTCTTTTGCCTTCCTCTACAGCATGTGGCACAGGTCACTTGAAGGTTTAAACTACTGTAAATGGTGGATTCTCTGAAACTGGAAGTCTTTAAACCATGATTTGAGAACTTCAGTAACTCAGCCAGAGGTTATGGGTCTATTACAGGATTGGATGGGTGAGGTTTTGTGGCCTGCAGTGTGCAGGAGGTCAGACTAGATCATGATGGTCCCTTCTGACCTTAAAGTCTATGAGTCTATGAATAGTCCCACTGCCATCAAGGGGACTCCTTGCATGTTTAAAGTTAAGCAGAGACCTATGTAAAATGTTCAAATGTTCACTAAATCTATTTGAAAATGGGACTTAAACTCCTAAGTCACTTAGGAGCTTTGAAAATTTTGCCCCTATTGTTTATTTCCCCAGGGATGAATTTAGTGCAGTATTTTAAAAATAGGGTGTTTTTTTTCTTCTTAAATAGGTCTTGCTCCTGCCTATTAGAACTGTGATTTGAGTTCTACAGTTCTTTTCTAAAATCATTCTCTGCGTGATGAGATTTAACCTGACTTTGGAAATATTATTTCCTCTTCCTTTTTTAAAATAAAACCAGAAAGTCTTATTTTTATGACATAATTAATCTCATTAGTGAAAACAATAATAGAGTACTTAAATAATCTGTGCAATTAAACAGGTGAAAGCCAGTCTTGTTTGAATAAATGATAGGTATTGAATTTTTAAAACATTCTAGCAATTACATTCTATTTAAAAGGCACATGTGTTCCAGCCAAGTACTGTTTTTTTATTTCAATATGACTAACTTGTCACAAATATTTCAAAATCCTATGGCATAATCCAAAGTTTTGATCAAAGGCCATTAAAAAAAATCATATTTGACGTGTGAGAAGGTCATCTGGCAACTAATGCAGTCTCTGCAAATCTGAGATAAAAATTAGTATCTAACCAAAGTTGAAGACAGAAAGACTGAGGTCAAGGAAGAATATTCACAAGCCTTAAGAAGCCACCACTCCCTCCAGCAATCCTCTGCATATTGTGTGGGCTTCCATTAGGTGGCTACTGGATATAGTTCTTGCTGCTATTGGTGCCATAAATTGTGAGTTTAATACACTGTACAAGTGGCATAACGGGGCTACAGCAGCTACTACACCAGCTATGCAGCAATTCCCAGTTTGGGAAGAGGAGTTCACCTCCTAATACCCATGGTTCAACACATAGAGCCAGATCGCTTGAGTTTTATGCCTGGCTACTCAAACTCCATGGTGAAATGATGGGAAGCTTAAATGACTACTTAGGTGCCTTTGAAAATTTTACCTCCTTTTGATACTATATGATTTTTTTTAAAGGTAAGCATTTAAATGAAGTGTTTAAAACTTTCCCAGAACACAAAATGTTCTGCAGATAGTTACTGAATGACAATTTTACACTGGAATTATTTCTTGGCTTTGGTTGCGCCCCCAATGTGCTAGGTACTGTACAAACAAAAGAGACCCAGTCCCATCCTTGAAAAGCCTACAGTTTAAAAATCAAGTAATTTACAACTCACAATTGGCTGATGAGCAATAAACTATAACCTGAGGTTTGAACAACTTATATGTCAAGAGTGGGGTGAAGTTCAAAGGCCAGCCACCTGGAGAAGGTGTAACAAAATGCACAAGACAAATAAGCTGTGGTGTTTAGGTCAGAAATATGCAGAGTATCCGGAAATGTTGAATTATTGTGACTCCTTGGACATATATGATGTGATGGGTCTTGAGAAGAGGGGTATTGTCTGACGGATCAGTTAAGAAAGGATGTTCATTGCACAAGGAGCATCACAGAAGAAGGTGCAGAATCTTTTGTGTGACAAGCTGAGAAGCAGGCAGATGAGACTGGTGGACCAGGGCATCACTGATGGAGCAGAAGAAGTTAGATGAGCAACTTGGTAAGAGACAAGAGCAGAGAAATTAGGAGGGTCAGAGTTGACAGGGTCCTTTATACATTTCCTCTTTTTGTTTCAAAATTACAAAAGTCTTTGCAAATGGTCCCCTTGTGTTTGGCTTTCAGCAATGTTTTTATCTATGATGGAGATTGCATTTGTGTCTGAAACTAGATCAGCCAGTGTCCCTGACACTTATCCCTTGATAGTCTGTATCTTTAATGAGCCATGGAAGAGTTATCTGAGGGAAGGGATCAGAAGGAGACCCCATCGAACGGTAGAGTAGGCATGGAATGCATTGTCCTAAGGATAGGGGTTCCATGACCACCACTCCCAAGAGGAGGAGACAGGTGGTGGTAGTTGGGGTCATCCATCTACTGTCCAGACCAGGAAACTCGAGATGTGTGCTGCTTGCCTGGAGCTAGAATTCAGGATGTGATGGAGTGTCTGCTGAGACTGATCAAGCCCTCGGACCGCTACCCCTTCCTACTTCTCCATGTGGGCACCAATGATACTGCCAAGAATGACCTTGAGTGGGTCACTGCAGACTACGTGGCTCTGGGAAGAAGGAAAAAGGAGTTTGAGGTGCAAGTCGTGTTCTCGTCCATCTTCCCTGTTGAAGGAAAAGACCAGAAATAAAAGTAAGCTGGTACGGTCTGATAGTGCGTACCAGCAAGAGCTGGTACGCTGTGCCATACCATACTGGCTTCCCTAGGCCACTGATTTAAAGGACCTGGGGCTCCCGGCAGTGGCTGGAGTCCCGTGTCCTTTAAATTGCCACCAGAGCCCACTGCCAGAGCCCCTGGGTGGCGGAGGCGGCTCGGGCAGTGATTTAAAGGGCCTGGGGCTCCGGGTGCTGTGAGGCACCCCAGGCCCTTTAAATTGCCACTGGAGCCCCGCTGCCGGAGCCCTGGGGTAGCGGCGGCGGCCAGGGGCTTCGGCGGTGATTTAAAGGGCCTGGGGCAGTAGCGGTGGTCGGAGCCCCGGGCCCTTTAAATTGCCACCCAAGCCCCACTGCAGGAGCCCTGGGGTAGTGGCTGCGGGGCTCTGGCGGTGATTTAAAGGGCCAGGGGATTTAAAGGCCCTGCCTCTTCTGGTTGAGGCCATGCCTCTTCCAGTTGAGGCCCCGCCCTCTGCTCAGGACTCCGGTGTACCCCTTACCTTACTTAACTCCGGTAAGTTACTTTCACACCTGGAAAATACCAAGGTAGGGACCATCGAAGTGTGGAAGTAAATGCAAGGTTGCAAAGGTGGTGTCGGAGAGAGGGCTTTGGATTCTTCGACCATGGGATGTTGTTCCAGGAAGAAGGATTGCTAGGAAGAGATGGGATCCACCTAACGAAGAGAGGGAAGAGCATCTTTGCATGCAGGCTTGCTAACCTACTGAGGCGGACTTTAACTAGGTTCACTGGGGGACGGTGACCTAAGCCCAGAGGTAATGGGGGAAGTGGGATACTGGGAGGAAACACAAGTAGGAGGGTGCAACGGGGAGGCCTCGTGATTCATACTGAGAAAGTAGGGCAAACGGCTAGTTATCTTAGGTGCCTGTACATGAATGCAAGAAGCCTGGGAAACAACCAGGAAGAACTGGAAGTCCTGGCACAGTCAAGGAACTATGATGTGATTGGAATAACAGAGACTTGGTGGGGTAACTCACATGACTGGAGCACTGTCATGGATGGGTATAAACTGTTCAGGAAGGACAGGTGTGGGGAAAAAGGTGGAGGAGTTGGATTGTATGTAAGAGAGCAGTATGATTGCTCAGAGCTCCAGTATGAAACTAGAGAAAAGCCTGTTGAGAGTCTTTGGGTTAAGTTTAGAGGTGAGAGCAACAAGGGTGATGTCGTGGTGGGCGTTTGCTATAGACCTCCAGACCAGGAGGATGAGGTAGACGAGGCTTTCTTCAGACAGCTAACAGAAGTTTCCAGATCACAGGCCCTGGTTCTCATGGGGGACTTCAATCACCCTGACATCTGCTGGGAGCAGGGGTGGCAGGTTTGTAGAAATTTTGGTGGTGCCCAGAATGCCCAGAGGCCCCCGCCCCAAACTCCGCCCCCCACCTGCCTAAGGCTCTGGGAGGGAGTTTGGGTGCAGAAGGGGTGAGAGGTTGGGCTCTAGGAGGAGTTTGGGTCGGGGAGGTGGTCTGGGGTGCAGGCTCTGGGATGGAGTTTGTGTGCCTGGTGCAGGCTCCAGGCTGGGGCAGGGGATGGGGGTCAGGAGGAGGGGTTGAGGGGTGCAGGCTCTGGGATGGAGTTTTGGGGTGGGGGTGCAGGCTCTGGGAAGGAGTTTGGGGACGGGAGGAGGTGTGTGGGAAGGGGGAGGGGTGCAGGCTCTGGGAAGGAGTTTGGGGATGGGAGGAGGTGTGTGGGAAGGAGGAGGGGGTGCAGGCTTTGGGAGGGAGTTTTGGGGTGGGAGGGGGTGTGGGAAGGGGGCGTGCAGGCTCTGGGAGGGGGTGGGGGGCTGCAGCGCTTACCTGGGGCTCCTACGAAGGGCAGAACGGGGGGCCTCTGCACGCTGCTATCCCCAGGCACGTCCCTCGCAGCTTCCTATTGGCCGCAGGGGCACTTGGCACGGGACACAGACCCACCCCGCCCAAGGGCCACAGGGAGGCGCCAGCAGCCACGTGCAGTGAGCAGGCAGGTAGCTGCTCAGATCCGCTGCTCTGTGGTGGTGAGTGGGGGCCCTGGGCCATTTTAAATCTCCCAGGGGATGCGCGGGGGAGGGGTGCAGGGGCAGCGGGAGTTCAGGATCCAGACAAAAGGAAGAAAGGAGAGCAGCAGAATATGGACCCTAGACTTCAGAAAAACAGTCAACATGGATTCACCAAGGGAAAGTCATGCCTGACCAACCTGATTGCCATCTATGAAGAGATAACTGGCTCTGTGGATATGGGGAAAGTGGTGGACATGATAGATCTTGACTTTAGCAAAGCTTTTGATTTGGTCTCCCACAGTATTCTTGCCACAAGTTAAAAAAGTATGGATTGGATGAATGGACTATAAGGTTGATAGAAATCTGGCTAGATCGTCGGGCTCCACGGGTAGCGATCAACGGCTCAATGTCTAGTTGGCAGCCAGTATCGAGCTGAGTGCCCCAGGTGTCTGTCCTGGGGCCGATTTTGTTCAACATCTTCATTAATGATCTGGATGATGGGATGGATTGCATCCTCAGCATGTTCACGAATGACACTAAGTTGAGGGGAGAGGTAGATATGCTGGAGGGTAGGGATAGGGTCCAGAGTGACTTAGACAAATTGTAGGATTGGACTGAAAGAAATCTGATGATGTTCAACAAGGACAAGTGCAGAGTCCTGCACTTAGGATGGAAGAATCCCATGCACTGCTACAGGCTGGGGACCGACTGGCTAAGCAGCAGTTCTGCAGAAAAGGACCTGGGGATTACAGTGGATGAGAAGCTGGATATGAGTCAACAGTGTGCCCTTGTTGCCAAGAAGGCTAATGGCATATTGGACTGCATTAGTAGGAGCATTGCCAGCAGATCGACGGAAGTGATTATTCCCCTCTATTCAGCAGTGGTGAGGACATATGTGGAGTATTGCGTGCAGTTGTGGGCCTCCCACTACAAAAACGATGTGGACAAATTGGAGGGAGTCCAACAGAGGGCAATGAAAATGATTAAGGGGCTGGGGCACATGACTTATGAGGAGAGTCTGAGGGAACTGGGCTTAATTAGTCTGCAGAAGAGAAGAGTGAGTGGGGATTTGATAGCAGCCTTCAGCTACCTGAAGGGGGGTTCCAGAGAGGATGGAGCTTGACTGTTCTTAGTGGTGGTAGATGACAGAACAAGGAGCAATGGTCTCAAGTTGCAGTGTGGGAGGTCTAGGTTGGATATTAGGAAAAACTATTTCACTAGGAGGGTGGTGAAGCACTGGAATGGGTTACCTAGGGAGGTGGTTGGTCCTGCTTTGAGCAGGGGGTTGGACCAGATGACCTCCTGAGGTCTCTTCGAACCCTAATCTTCTATGATTCTATGATGATTACATTTAATAAATTAATCAATGTTGCCTAATCTGTACTGGTCAGACAAGTTTTAAGATGTTACTGTTCTTGTGTTCAGCTATTGATTGCTCTCTCTTCTTCCCTTTTTAGGTCTTGCCTTGCCTTTTATTTCCAATCACATCACATCTTGGTACAATTTAGGGCATCAATTGCTTGAGCTGAGGGGATGGCATCTGATCTAAAGCCTGGTACAAGTCTGTTCTTAAATAAATGGGCCAAGATTTACCTTGCTTAGCGGCAGATAACACACCTTTGCCCACAATCAACCCTGGATTTACATAGGAAAATAATACATTGCTCTCTTATCTAAGGTAGTTATGTGCTCCCCATTATCATGGTATCTGAGCACCTCATAATCTTTAATGTATTTGTCTTCACTATACCCCTGTGGGGAATTAAGGTACAGAGAGGCTAAGTGACTTGCTCAGGTTCATACAGGAAGTCTGTGCAGAGTAGGGACTTGCAGCCTGGTCTCCCAAGTTTTAAGCTAGTACTCTAACCACTAGATCAGGGTTTCTCAACCTGTGGGTTGGAACCCAAAATTGGGTTTCAGAATGTTTTGAAGGGTCATGTGGCAGCTCCTGTGGCTTCTGTCCCATGGGGCTAGCTGTGCTTACCTCCCTGCTCCAGGCACTGCAACCTCTGGGGTCCCAGTGCACTCAGGTTTAGCTCAGCCGTCATGATGACGGGAGTCCGGGAAGGCCAAATTTGAGTGAATGGCACTGCAACCCCGCGAGCCAGGTCACAACTCCACTCACACAAATTTGGTCCAATTAGAGGGGCGGAGAGCCAAGCCCACCCAGTCCCACAGCACAGGAGCTCCAACAGCTGCCACTGTGGGGTGAGTGCCGGCCAGGACCCAACCCCACTAGGGGGCAGGATGTGACTGAAACCACCCCAGTGCCTCCACCCCCAGACTATTTACTGGGTCGTGACAGGCCATAAACATTTGCAGATGGCTCCTCTGCCCCAAAGGGTTGAGAATGACTGCACTAGACCATCCTTCCTGTCTTAGAGAGGTTGATCCTGCACAATTGAGGCCAGTGAAAAGTTTCTAGCTAACTTTGATGGGAGCAGGCTTTTCATCCATAGATCTCAAAGTGCTTTACAATGGAAGTAAGTATCATGTAGGAGTGCGTGGCCATCCCGCCCCGTCAGTCTCAGAGGGAGCCCACGCCCTCCCCACTCGGGTCCCTAGCAAGGCAAGGGTTATTGGGGAATTAGCAGTCTCTAAGGCCCTGGACCTGTAGGCAGGGCTGAGCAGCAGGTAGTCTAGGGGGTCTGGCCCCAGGGCACCCCTGACCCCAGAGCACCAAACAGTCTAGAGGCTCAGGTCCTCAGGCAGGGTGGAGCACCAACCAGTCTAGAGGCTCTGGCCTTCAGGCAGGGCAGAACATCAAACAGACAGTCTGAAGTAGCAGCTCTGGCAGATGGCAGACAAATGCAGGCCTCTTGGTCTAAGGTGAGGAGGCTGCCACCCCAGGGGTTGTGGTTGGCATCAGGAGCTAGGGGGCCCTGGGCCCACCCTCTCAAAATTGCTACCTACATACTTCAAACTGGACACTCCAAATTAGCAGCTACGATTCACTATAGTGGCCCAAGAGTATGTCTACACTGCAGTTAGACATCTGTGGCTGGCCCATACCAGCTGAAACAGGCTCATGGGGCTTGGGCTACGGGACTGTATCATTGCAGTGTAGACTTCAGGCCTTGAGCTGAAGCCCAAGCTCTGGGACCCTCCCACCTCACAGGGTCCTTGAGTTCGGGCTCCAGCCTGAGCCTGGAAGCCTACACTGCAATTTAACAGCCCCTTAGCCTGAGCCCGAATCAGGTGGCACTGGCCAGCAGCGGGTTTTAAATTGCAGAACAGACATACCCTATGGAATAGAACCCAAGTCACTTGAATCCCAGTTCTCTGTTTTAGTCACTTGTTCACTGCCTAGTCATGGGAGTCATGGAATCCAACAATCACATTAGCTTCTGGGAGTTCTGTTATTAGAGTCTAATTCTCCTATTCTCAGTTTACACTAATGTAATACCATGGACTACAGTGGGGTTACCCCTGGCTTACACCACCAGTGTAAACAGGAGGAGAAATCACTATACATGCATGTAAATCCCCAGATCATCCCAATGTTAGAGGCTTGTTATGTTTGAGCTGCGACACCAGTTATAGCATTAGAACTTTGTCTGGATGAAGCAGCTCAGCTGAGTATTGCTTGGTTTGTTAGTGTGTTGGCAGGTGCCCTGTCAAGTGGGAAAAGAGCATGTTCATGATTATCACCTGAGAATGAAGATGACATCTGTGTTATCTTCAGTTCTGGATATGACTCTAGTACATTTGGATATTATTTTTGCACTTTGATTAAAAACAATGTTTTGTTTTAGGCTTTGACTCATCAGTATTTTTTAATAACTAGAGAGTCCATGAAGTTGGGAAAGAATTAAACTGTTTTTCTTCTTTTGTTAGTGATAATCATGTGCAACACACTTTTGTTGTCATCCCCTAACTCACTAATATAGAACAATTAATGCCATTCTCCACCACCTTGTTATACTTACAGCACACAAGCTATATAGTTTAGCAGGAGTTCTCAAACTTCATTGCATTGCGACCCCCTTTTGACAATAAAAAATACTACATGACCCCAGGAAAGGGGACCGAAGCCTGAGCCAACCTGAGCCCATCAAAGAAAATAAGAGAAATAATTTCCAAAGATATCTTTATGTCAGAAAGCCTTACTGTTCAGGACAAACCAGGGTAAACAAAGGACAAATAGGAAGTGGCCTTTGAAAAGTATGGGCTCAATCCTGGGACATGTTGAGTGTGTCCTGCGAAGTGCTGAGCACATTTGATTTCCATTTAGTTGAAAGCACTTAGTACCTGGCTGGATCAGGTCTTAAGATTTGATCTACGGCATATAAGTAAATTGCTCTCTGCAGTGACAATGAGTAAAATGGAATAGTAATGCACACCACTGCTCTGTGTGTGTGTGTGTGAGAGAGTGTGTGCGTGCATGTATACATACAGAGAGAGCATATACAGCACTTGAATAAAGATAAAAGCAACTCCATAATTCTAGCGTTATTTTCAGAACATGGCTCTTGCTATCCTTTGACATCACAAGTGCGAGTGTATCATGTGCAGACGGAAATCCAAATCCATAGCACTGAAATATTAGTATTGAGCAGGACAGCAATGGATTGATTAATAATGTTCTCCAAAATCTCAGCTTTAATTAAAAAAAAAGAACAAAGTGTCTCGCTTTCCTGGCTTCAAGTGCAGTTTTAAATATGGTAATCGGTACATGTAGCCTTTAAGGCTGGATTCTGCGATGTGTTTAGTGCTTCCTGAGGAGTGAGCTTACCACATCTCATAGGAGATGCTCAGCATTGCACCCCAAGAGGGACGTAGAGCTAACTTCTCTGCTGGTGTAAATTGGCACAGCTCCATTGAAGTCAATAGGGCTATGTTAATTTACCCCAGCAGAGATTTAGCCTTTTAAGCAATTATGTCACACACAAAAGATTCTCTCTTTAGGCTGTGAATTTTCTTAGCAGCCTTAGGCAACCAGCACCATTAAAGATCCTAGCCTTGAAGGCTAGATGAAGTCACTTATATGAGAGTACTGTTAAATAATAATTTTAATTATTATAATTAGGTAGGCCTAATTTAGATGCTGACTGAAGACTGGTTTTTTTAAACACAAAAATCAATCACAACCCACGAGTAAAAGCCATCTGGTGCCAGCTCTGTGGACTCAAGCAAAAATAAAATATATTGTTTGAAGTGATTCTTCTAAGTTATCTAAGTCCAGCAGACACACATTGTTTTAATTGCTGTACAGTTAACAGGGTCTATGTTAAGTTAGTATGTGTTCATGGTGATGGAATTATTTTTGACAGTAAAAAAATAATATCCCTGAAAATGTTTTCCTCCCACACGGAGCAGAAAGTGACCTGTGCTTGTTCTTATTTTTACTATGTTTTAATGCCCTCTACTATCACATTTTAGATGTTCTTCTCCTTGTTCTAGTAATAACCACCATCTAAAAAGAAGACATCAGAGCATCAAATGAAATAATCAGAAATATTATAGGATGCCTCTTGGTGAAAAGAAAAATGATTTTGTTGAAATGACATCTAACTTCTGCTTTTGCTTTGCTCTGCTCTGCCATTTGGGAGCTTCTCTACACGGTCATCTCTTTACTACATTCAGAAACCACCATGATGGGTGTGTTGACAATGCGGGTAGATCAAGGTCTTTGGGGCAGTGACTGCGTGTTTGTACAGTGCCTTATATAGGGATAGACTGTGATACACTTAAGTCATGCTGAGTAGTGCCTTACCCCACAGGCAGTCCTATTGACTTCAGAGAACTATTTGTGGTATAAGTACATCACAATCTGGCCCATAATGAGGTTCAGATCTTTATAAAGGCCTCTGGGTGCTAACTCTGGACATATATTAATCTCTCCTCTATCACTGAACTATGTTTTAATACCCCAACTAGATAGGTCAACCAATTATTCCAGCAGTCATAGCTGGAATAATTTGTGCTGAGACAGATATAATCTGGCTTCAGTGTCGGTCATTTGTAAAGGGAAAATCCACCCACTTCCTTCGGAGTAGAACACAGAAGTATCACAAGAAGTGAGGCATCCTCCGTAAGCATGACTAAAATGAGAAATGTACATATCCCAATCCAATTTTTCATAATTTAGCACTTTCGTGATGAGCAAATGGTTACAGTTTTTGTCATTGGTGTAGAGCAGCATGCTGGAAACAAAACTCTATCTAAAATGTGCAGTGGATTTTCAGTATTTTGTGGTGTGCATGCTGAAGAAATGAGGCATGTCTCACCTGTTTTTTGGCTGCAGTATGACACCTATGCTTTGCCATCGTAAATGAGCAGTGTGTGAAAGGCCTTGGCACTACTGAAAACACCTGTCATAGGGGGGTTGGTAAATGAATACCTTTCCTGGGATTTGTATATTATTGTTTCCAGTGGCTCAAGTCAAACTCACACTTTCATAGCACAGACTATCTTCCTGCAGATGACTTATAGAAAATAAACTAGAAAGAATTTTAAAAGGAACTGCATTTTATTATAAAGAAGTCCTTGTCTCATGCTTTTGTGCTCCAAGTTTCATCAAACAGGTCCTTCTGGCTCCCTTTCCTCACTCCTTCTGAGAAGAGACAATCCTGTTTTCTGGTTACCTTCCAGAGTTGTTTTTAGGTGCAAGGTCACCTGACCTCTAGTTTAGTAATATAGCTCCATGGCCTTCCCTGTGTTCCAACAACAGAGGTATTCCTTTTATCCACTCTTCCATCTCCAGGGTCCCACAGCACCCACCTACTATCTGAATTAGGGTCCACAAGCATTAAGACTTTGTTTTTGGGACAGCTGTAATCTGTGTATGTGCTGGCATCTTCTGGAGGATGAGGGGGAACTGCATCCAATGTAGAAAACAAGGAAGGATGTTCCTGCTTGCAAGGGGTTCCCCTGTTAAGGTCCAGACGTCTTGTATCCCATCACGCAATATTATAACACAGCTAGAATAGATCTACCCGAGCCCAGCAAAAACAGGGGTGTGATGCAGTTCTGGGACATATGGCACGTGGCAACCTCCAGTCTAATGCATATTATTCCGGTGATAGATAGTATCATGGGCTGTGGAATTCAGTGTTTGGAATCACCCAAATTATTTAACGTAGAGAACAATAATGGGGAACTGGAGTGCTGCTGTTCTGGTACAGTCTATTCAAGCCTCGTGTAGCCTAGACCTACAGCACAGTGAAGACTCTAATAACTAGAGCCCTGCAAATCTGCGGATATCCACAGACCATGTTTGCAGATTGCGGATTGGATGCAGATACAAATTTTGTATCCGCGTAGGGCTCTATTAATAACATATTGCCATAGGCAGCCTTTCCAATACATGCTATTGGCTTCTATTTATGATATGCAACTTCCCTGATAAATTCTTATGGAGATAATCCATTGTGGAACAATTTTTCAGATTACATATTGAGTCTCTGGACTTTTAGTATGAAGATAAATGTGCTTCAGATAATGCTGTTCTCCGATAGGAACATGATCGGTGTAATTTCAGGTAAGAAAATTATTAGGAGCCCTGCTGTGTGTTTTGAAGCCAGAACCAGGCACCATTAATAGAAAATGGTAAAATCTAGCCCCTTATGTGTGAGGCTCAGTATTAGCTGAATAGCAATCGTGTTTCTGAACTGCAGACCCCTTTTACAGTTGCAATGATCGACATTTGTGAAAGGTCTCAATCTGGTTGCAATTTGCTACCATCATATAGAGTAGGGAAGTGTGTGAAATTTTTGCTTTAAACTGTTTGCATCAAAAGTTGTGAAGACCAGAAAGTGATAAAAATACTTCTTCTATCTAATACAGTATCAAGCATTAGGAATAAATGTTACCCTTTGCATCCCTGAGTGGAAGGAAGAAAAAAGAAGTGTGTTCCCACCTTTCAGACTCACAATATATGCTCAAATCCATGTGGCTCTACGGAGTCTTAAAGGTTTGAGGGGTGAACTGCTGTCCTATTCTATGAAGAGGGCAAAGCCAACTTACTCCCAAATGGTCTATTGGAAACTGTACATTGAAACTTGAAGAGTTTGCTGTTTCTTTGGCAGGAATGACCCTTAGGGAACAATTTAGCCCATGATATCGACCTCACATTTGTTAATGGATAATGTCTGAAATACTACAGTATCACCTTAGAGAAATGCATGTCTCTGATATGCCTTTGTACTTTCTTTTATAATATTTATGGGAAAATGTAACCACATATTTTCATACATCCATCTAGCCTTTGGATATTAGTATGCCTACAGCATGATTCAGGAGCATGGTTAAAACACAGTTCACTCCCAATTACACTGCAAGACTGAACTATGCCATGGGACTACCATGTTATGACTATGTCCTTCCATGTGGTAGGATTTACATAATGCATAGTTAACTTGTGGAACTCAATGCCACTAGATATCACTGAGACCAAGAGCTTAGCTGCATTACAAAAATTATGTAGATAGTATGCACAATTACATTTGTTATCCTGTATCTTTTATATACTATAAACATTCATGCTTCAGAACATAAGCCAGCCATGAACTGACAGGAGTTAGGAAGACTTCTTAATTGGGGAAGTTCTTTCATAATAGTCCACTAGGGGGTTTCTTGCATCTTCCTCTGAAATATCTGTTACTGGACACTGCATACTTCACTAGATGGACCATTGTCTGATCTAGAATGGCAGTTTCTGTGTTCAGTTTCAGGCTGACAAAGAATATTTTTATAAAGATTGGTGAAATACTGGTAATTTTAAAAATGTACAAACATGTTTATTTACAACACTAGCTGGTGTGTATAGTCATTGATAGCTTTGATTAATCATTGCAGTGGCTTAAAGGAAGACACCTTGTTTTTCCATTCCTCTATGGTATTTTTTTTGGCAGTCATCACTTTCTTACACTCACAATTCTGTCTGGATTTATTTAATTTTTTTTCTGGCTCTTGTACTGAATTGAACAACCTAATTATTTGTACTTCTCTTTTAATATTTAAATCACCTTCCCACATAAAATAACTAGGAGAAGATTATGTTGGAAAAATCTTTCTCTTTGCCCCTGCTGCCCCCAAATCAGTTTTTCTGCAGAATAAACCACAAGCACTCAGTCTGAGTGCAAATAGCCACGGGATGTTAGAAGTTCTGTACCATATTTGTAATGGTTTAATCTGTAATTTAAAAGAACTGTTAAAAACACATCCCAGGATTATTTTGAAAATTCATAACATATTCTGCCCAGACCAGGAAGTGAGGTGTTGTCCTTCTAAAGCCTGATATACAGAAAAGGGTATTTCTGACGCATGACCTTCAGCAAACAGGAATTCCTCTATTCCAAATCTCATCCTTAGCATGGATTTCACTGCTGCAACTCATCCTTTCACAGCTGTGTGAAAAGCAACATACCACAGAAAAAAAACAGGAGAGGTTTTAATCATCATATTTTCTGAAATAAATAACAGCCAGAGCATGAGCTTTAGCTAAAATGTGCCAAGTATGAACGCATGAATTTTTACCCCATAAGCCAGCTTTTTAGTAGAGCTTCACTCCCATTTAGGCACCTAAATTACTGGCCAGTTTGTCAAAATCTCATCTCTTTGATGGCTATAAGTATCACACGAGAAGATACTGGGTGTTTGAGCTCTTTTCAAAACCTGGCTTGATATTTGTGTGCGGAGTACTTAAAAATCCACCTCAGAGCTTTTTTGAAAATCTGACCCCACGGGCACATGATTTTTAGTACTGCCATGTTAGTCCTGAATATTTTGTCATTCTTTCTGAAACCAGTTGAAGCCAGTGGCAAAACTCCTATTAACTATAAAGAAAGCAGGTTTGAGAACAATATTGGTACGTTTTTATGATCATAATGGGCAACGTACTGTCTTCAGTCCACTGTGCAGAGGCTGAAGTAGAGTGGAGATCACCTCCCTTTTGAGAGGGAGCATCTGGCAATGTTCTCTGTTAGGGTGCTGGACATTTGGAGCTCGCCAGTCCAGGTGTTTGTAACAGCCGAATTTTGCTAGCCTTCAGGGCACACTGCAATGCCCACTTCTCCCATTTCTGGAGGAGATGGGTGTTGGGCAGGTGTGGGTGGAGGTGGGGTTGGGATTTTGTGAAGAGGTTGATTAATTTTTATTTGTCGCTAGACTATTTGATTTGATTTGGAAGAACCTGTTTGTTTAGTAGTGTACATTTAAAAGCTTGCTAAGGGCACCCAGAGCATTGAATGGTGCCCTTTTATTGTAGCAAAAATCCAAATAAATGATAGCATTGTAAATCAAACTACCTAGGTACCATATTGCAGATGCCAACTATAGACACCCTGTATTTCTGTAGCTGCAGGATACTTTTATTTTCTCAAAGCAAATACAGCATTCACCTGCTTTTAGGTAAGTGGAGCTAAGATGAACCTTATTGAGGCTGAATTAAGAGCCATTGTCTATGTCTGGCAGATCTCCCATTAATTCCAATGGTAGCTGCTCATGTGAATGAAGGGTAGCATAAGGCTCTTAATGCCTTGTGTCTATGATACAAAAAGGAAGCAACAGCATGAAGCAGTTAACAAGGATAAAGCAAGATTCAAGATCAGGGACCTGTTTTTCCACTTACTCATAGACCAGTGCAAAGTGGGAGGAAGTCAGCTGAAGTAAAAAAAGTTGAATAGATGTAAAACCACTGTGTGTTAGAGAAGAAATGGACCCAGGATGGCAAATCATTTATTTTATGTATTTATTTGGTGCTTAAAAGATCACTAAGTGATGCTGTAATTCAGTATTGTACCTTGATAGTGCTATCAATGTATTTCTCACTATCTGTTTTGTCAAGACTGTATTTTTAAAAACTGCTTAAAGATTAATCTATCATACCAGTGAACAGGTTGAATAAGTTTAGGTTTGTAATATATCTGCATCACAAATCACTAATAGTCGTATGCCAAACTTTAAAAAGCATCTATTGTATGACTATGCAGAGAGCATTGGGGCTTAATTACAGAACTGTGTCTTGAATTCTTCCAACAGGGCAATTTATTTAGAGTTTATGCCTTGGCATTTATTACTGTAACTAACTACAAATCAGCCTTTGTTGGGTATGTGTGTTGTCTAAGTGCTGCATGTGCCTTTCCTGGAATTTGCACAGCTATTCTGTTTGACACTAGTTGGCACACCTTGTTTGTACTTTGCTAATAGAGATACATAAATATTTTATTTCTGAATTACAAGAGTTGAAAAGTACTTTATTAAGAACAGTTACAAGTGATGCAGAGCCCAATCCTGCCAGGTGCTGAGCGCTATCAGTTCCTATTTGTTCAGCATCTGATTTCACATAAATCTGTAAATCTGGTGTATGTACTCCATCTGTGTGTGAAGGGGTTAAACCTTTCACTGGGCAGAAAGGAGGAAGCAAATCTTTAAACACGACTTGAGCAGCCAGACCTGGAGAGAAGAGCTGGCAACTGTGGCGTGTTAGGCTTCTGGGAGGTGGAACCGACAGCTGTGCCTCCTAAATTGGGGAAGGCATAAAAAGGAAGCAGAAGCCCCCAAAGGGAGGAACACTTCACTCACATTTCCTAAGAAGGGACAGGAGCTGCGCTCTAGTTGTCTCCTGAAACAGACCCAGGGCGGGGACAGGAGGAGCTTGAGAATTGTTTGCCTGGCTTGTAGTGGGAAGCATTATATCAATGCCCAGAGATTGTAACCACTATACAACCTGTGTTCTCCACCTGGACTCTTGGCTGCAGGAAGCAGAACTTTATGATCTGTGGGCATTTGAGCTAAATCAAGGAAGCTGTTCTGCATTTTATGTATTTCACTGGGATGTATTTCACTGCATCCGAGGGTGCTAAAGGAGTTGGCCGATGTGATTGCAGAGCCATTGGCCATTATCTTTGACAAATCATGGCAATCGGGGGAGGTCCCGGATGACTGGAAAAAAGCGAATGTAGTGCCCATCTTTAAAAAAGGGAAGAAGGAAGATCCGGGGAACTACAGGCCAGTCAGTCTCACCTCAGTCCCTGGAAAAATCATGGAACAGGTCCTCAAGGAATCAATTCTGAACCACTTAAAGGAGGGGAAAGTGATCAGGAACAGTCAGCATGGATTCACCAAGGGCAAGTCATGCCTGACTAACCTAATTGCCTTCTATGATGAGATAACTGGCTCTGTGGATGAGGGGAAAGCAGTGGATGTGCTATTTCTTGACTTTAGCAAAGCTTTTGATACAGTCTCCCACAGTGTTCTTACCAGCAAGTTAAGGAAGTATGGGCTGGATGAATGGACGGTAAGGTGGATAGAAAACTGGCTGGATGGTCGTGCTCAACGGGTAGTGATCAATGGCTCCATGTCTAGTTGGCAGCCGGTATCAAGTGGAGTGCCCCAAGGGTCGGTGCTGGGGCCGGTTTTGTTCAATATCTTCATCAACGATGTGGAGGATGGTGTGGACTGCACCCTTAGCAAGTTTGCAGATGACACTAAACTGGGAGGAGTGGTTGATACACTGGAGGGTAGGGATAGGATACAGAGGGACCTAGACAAATTAGAGGATTGGGCCAAAAGAAATCTGATGAGGTTCAACAAGGACAAGTGCAGAGTCCTGCACTTAGGACGGAAGAATCCCATGCACTGCTACAGACTAGGGACCGAATGGCTGGGCAGCAGTTCTGCAGAAAAGGACCTAGGGGTTACGGTGGACGAAAAGCTGAATATGAGTCAACAGTGTGCCCTTGTTGCCAAGAAGGCTAACGGCATTTTGGGCTGTATAAGTAGGGGCATTTCCAGCAGATCGAGGGACGTGATTATTCCCCTCTATTCGGCACTGGTGAGGCCTCATTTGGAGTACTGTGTCCAGTTTTGGGCCCCGTACCACAAGAAGGATGTGGATAAATTGGAAAGAGTCCAGCGGAGGGCAACAAAAATGATTAGGGGGCTGGAGCACATGACTTATGAGGAGAGGCTGAGGGAACTGGGATTGTTTAGCCTGCAGAAGAGAAGAATGAGGAGGGATTTGATAGCTGCTTTCAACTACCTGAAAGGGGGTTCCAAAGAGGATGGATCTAGACTGTTCTCAGTGGTAGAAGATGACAGAACAAGGAGTAATGGTCTCAAGTTGCAGAGGGGGAGGTTTAGGTTGGATATTAGGAAAAACTTTTTCACTAGTAGGGTGGTGAAGCACTGGAATGGGTTACCTAGGGAGGTGGTGGAATCTCCTTCCTTGGAGGTTTTTAAGGTCAGGCTTGACAAAGCCCTGGCTGGGATGATCTAATTGGGTTTGGTCTTGCTTTGAGCAGGGGGTTGGACTAGATGACCTCCTGAGGTCCCTTCCAACCCTGAGATTCTATGATTCTATGATTCTATGTGTGTCTATAGGTTGGCTATAAGGACTATTATTTGGTAAGGAATGAAATTCACCCCAGCCCTTTTTGTTTTTTGGAGGTAGTTGGGTGGGGGGGCAGGCGGGCTCTGAAATATAGGAAGAGGCGTGGCTGGTGGTCCTCTTACACTAGTCCGTTGTCTGTAAGGGTAGCTGAGGGCTTTCAGTTCTTCACCGGCAGGCCGTGTGGGCTGGCCAATAATATTATATATTCTGTTTATGCTACATGGCAATGAGGTTTTGTTTTGTGTACATATTTTCTCCTTCATCCGCTCCCATTCTCTTTTCTTCACAGTTTGGATAATAAATTATTACATTGAAGAATTAAACAAAATTCTTTCATGGTCCAAGTTCAAACCTCAGTGTAAGTAAAGCATGTGCCTGGAGGGCAACCACAGGATACAGTTTTGGGCTGGCTCCCCTCACCTGTATACTCCCCAAATCCCTGCTAATCCCTCCCCCCCCCCACAAAAAAACTCTTCCATACTTCTCCCACCAACACCCAACAACCCTTCAGGTTCACTCCCAGGCTCCTGCCCAGCAATTACTTCCCTCTGCTTCAGCTCCTCCATTACCTCTGACTCCTGCAAGACTTTTCACTGCTTCTGAATGGTACGGGAAATACCTTTGTGTATTGTAGTTTAAATTATTACTCAAAATTCTGCATTAATAGATCTAGTAAGGAATCTATTTGTCAAAAACATTTTCTGAATCTTTTTTGTTGTCTGTATTGTTACAGACATACTTGCTGACAAGTATTTTGAAATAAATTACCAAAATAATTGAAACTGGTGTGATTACATTGTGTCATTTTGATAAATAAAACATGCAGAATTTTGCAGAATTTTAAAATATTGAGTGTAGAATTTTTAATTTTAGTGCTCAGAATTTTTAATTTTTTGACACAGAAGTCCTGCAGGAAGTAACCTGATGAAGTGGGTTTTAGCCCACGAAAGCTTATGCCCAAATACATTTGTTAGTCTCTCTAAGGTGCCACAAATACTCCTCATTCTTTTTGCTGATACAGACTAACACTGCTACCACTCTGAAACCTATTACTCTTAGGGTGACTAGATGTCCCGATTTTATAGGGACAGTCCCAATTTTTGTGTCTTTCTTATATATTACTCCTATTACCGCCATCCCCTGTCCTGATTTTTCACATTTGCTGTCTGGTCACCCTAATTACTCTTCAGGTCCTCCATAGCTGGAGGCATGAAGGAGAATAAAATGGCTAGGCCTGACGTCTGGGTTTTAGCATGCATGCCCTGGCCTTTGTATTGCACATATGACTGACTGACAGCAGAAATAATTTGTGGAGTAAGGAGGAGGTGTGGGTGAGATTGGATGGGAATGGTTGGAATACAGGCTATGTTGCTTTTTAAGAATTGTTGTGTGCTTATGTCTATGCTTGATAATGCTTAGGGCCTCAATTTGCCCCATGTGTATTCAACTTAATATGGCATAAAATGAAGTAAGTGAGTGACTTTCCTACTCAACACAAAGCTACAATATAATATGCTACTCTGAAAAAATAGGCCAAAAGCTAATAACTTATATTTTATTTCACGTCTTGTCAGTGCAGCTGAGTGAAAAGCTGTTAATCTTGCCTACTGGTAGAAGATGAGAAATTAGCATGTCTGTAATGAAAGGCACTACTAAAGATGGGGTTAAAAGTTACAGTAGCTTGCAAGGAGCGGAAAGCAAATCCAGCCAAAGCTCTTCAGCAGAGAAGGCTAGAATTTACAGCTGCCAAACAGGCGAAATTTCCACAGAATGCACCAGGATTTGTGCCTTTATAAGGGCTGCAGGAACTCTCAGTGGAAGTCTTGCCGAGGTAGGGGATTCCAAATCTGTCCCATAGGAAACTGCAGAGAGGAAGCATAGAGATGCTGCAATCAGAAATACACTCGTTACAAATCATAAAGTGCAATAAAGAACTGCATACGTGTGTATCTGTCATCAGAAAGATTAAAATAACATTGCCTTAGCATCTGGGCATCACAGGGAATCACAAAGAGTCTTGGCTTGGCTGTGGATAGGTGAGGGAATGAGGGAAAAGGCCATTTCAGGACATGTAGTATGTAGAGTTGCCTGAAATTGTTGGGAGTTTGAATAGTAAGTACAAAGAGACTAGCATTTTGTACCTCTTCCATGCTAGCGTCAGTATATATTCTGTACTAAAGGCCTCTTTAAAAGCGATTCCTTCTTTTCCCAATGAGAGAATTAGCTTGTGCATGTCCTGAAGATTTTTAAGACATACCTTCTGATTTTTCCAATTAATTTTTGATTAAGTTGTCTAGGGTTTGACAGTCATTAATATTTTTGTTCAAAATACTCCTAAAATAACATTACAACGGCCATTTGGAGAATCTCACCCTCATTTCTCCTGTTCACTTTTCCCAATAAATTTAAGACATTTGACGAACAAATAACATAGAGAAGGTGAATCTATATGTTCACTTGTCTATCCTTTGGCATTTAAGAATTTGCATTTAATTAAAGAATAATAAAAATAACTAAAGTGATACTTAACATGTTTGTAATCTCTAAATCTAGGTCTCTCTTGACTTATCTATATACTGAGCCAGAGATATTATAGGCATTGATTCAAATTTTAGGAAAGGCATGTATGCAAAAGAAAACATACCTAACACTACACTGATTTTTTTCCACTAGAGTAATAGGTAATATGCTATCTGTAGTTTAGAGATGCACTACTTATGTATCCATATGCCAGATTGCTGAGCCATTTGGTGAGTTGCCATGATATGATAAATGTTGTACATTAGGCACCTTTGACTGGCTCACCCTCAACTCTGCCCATTATTCCACGTCTGCCAGGAACTACTTCTGACATGCAAATCTCTGCACAGCTTCAAACATTGGAAGGGGAAGATTCCTGAATTTCCAATGGAATTGCACTTGCAAAGTCCCAAGAGACTGAGTTTTAAAGGGCTGACATTTTTATGTATGGAAAATTAAAATTTAGAACTAATAAAAGTGGCCTAAAATAATTAGTTATAACTTATAAACTGGTTATAATTTAAACATTTCTAAAATAGATTTTCTGTAACTTATGTGACACATACAGAATACAAGATAGGGTGGGGTGACATAACATTTTATTGGCATTTAAGATGACCATTTCAGCTCACCCATGGATTCACCCCTTGTAAGTAACACAGCCACCCCAAATTCATGCCAATAAAACATTGATACTATATTGTACCATCATGTGATCTGTGTTCCTCATACAGTACATACTTAAGCATATGCTTAAAATGAAGCATATGCTTAAATGCTTTGCTAAATAGGGATGGACTGCTGCATTAGATCTGTATGCACACTTGTGCTGTAAAATGTTACGTAAATTTACATTATATAGGTGCATATACACACTTGTGCAGATGAAGCGAGACAGTTTATTGCCCACACATATTAGTAAAATCTTGTCTTCTCTGCAGGTTTAATTTAAACCTTGGGATTAAAGGCTTTGAAATGGTTGGGTGGGATCTTTCACTTTATAGACTATTAAGAGGTAGTTATTACTGCATGTAGTTGTTCATGTCAACCTAAATCTGAATATCCCTTGACATAATTCCACAATAAAATAGCTTTGGCAACTGTAATTCTAATGCTTAATGTGTTGGAAGTGATCGTATTTGCAGATCAAACTCTTTTGATCTGATGAAGTCATACACTTTAATTAGCATCACCTGGCATATAGAACTCTTTGGTTATGTGCTTCAGCAGCAGTGGACAGAACTAGCATTTGCCAGTAGCTTTGGTCAGGAGCTGCCAGTTAACTGACTTTATGAACATCAGTTCTGTTCTCAGTCGTCATTGACACAGATGGTCTGAGTCACAGACATGATGCCACCAGGCTGTATAGCTGATGACAAGTGTGTATGCTTTAGTTATGTGTAATCCCAGAAGGTAAAGAAATCTTTCCAGCATGAGGGCGTTGTAGATTGCTTGAGTAGTGTCACTTGAGCTTCATCTAGAACTAAATTGGGATCCCTTTATTACTAAGTTCATCTGGAGACTTATAATTACCTCATTGTACAGTTAGCATATTTCTGAGTCACTATGCTTAAGGGTAAGAATTGCTGGCTGGATGCTAACCCTCAGGCAGGGCTGGTTCAGACAAATCTGAGACCCCTTGCATATCTTGTTGATTGGGTCATTCCACCTCTTGCTGCAAAGTCCAAGATTCCCTATACAATCTTCCCTTGTTCACCTGCCCCAAATGGCTGGCGGCAAAGAAAAGACAAAATAGTGCTGTTTACCCATGACTTTGTCAACACACAGCAGCTTATGCACCACACCAGATGGCACTGAACATGAACAGTAAGCATGCCATATGTATACCTTGCCCTTTATTTGGTGGGGTTCCAGGAGTTTGGGGCTTCTGGGCCTGCAGGATGGTAGCACTGGGCAAAGAACTGAAAACCTGGTGGGAAAGTGTTTGCCAATTTCTGTCATAGCTGACAAGCAAAATGGATTGGAAAGGGATGGTGAGGTAAAGATATGCTGTATTACCCAGGGCACTCAGGTGAAAAAAAGAACAATAATGATAGTGAGAAAAGGAGTTTCTGATTTGATAGTAAGGAAAGGGTAACTGATTTGGTGAATGGGGGAATGGAGTGGACATAATATACCTGGATTTCAACAAGGCTTTTGACACAGTCCCCCATGTCATTGTGATAAGTAAACTGGAGAAATGCAGGCTCGGCAGAACTACCAATTAATTGGTACACAGTTGGTTAAACAACCGCAAACAAAGAGTAACTATTAATGGAATGATGTCGGATTGGAGGGAGCGTTCAAGTGGGGTTCCACAGGGATCTGTTCTGGGTCTGGTGGTTTTTAATATCTTTATTAATTACCTGAATGTAGGAATAGAGGGCACACTGATCAAGTTTGTAGATGACACAAAGCTATGGGAGTGGTTGCCAATACTTTGAGGATAGAGCTAAAATTCAGAGGGATCTTGATAAATTAGAGAACTGGGCTATAGACAACAAAATGCAATTCAACAAAGATAAATGTAAGGTGGAACACGTAGGGAAGAAAAACCAAAGCACAAATACAGAATGGGGGAAAACTGGCTTGGCAGCAGGAGTGCTAAGAAGGATCTGGGAGTTGTGGTGGATCACAACCTCAACATGAGTCAGCAATGTGATCCAGTTGCAAAAAAAGGAAATGCAATTTTAGGTTGCATTAACAAAGGCATAGCATGCAAGTCACAGGAGGTGATAGTACTGCTCTAATTAGCGCTGGTTAGGCCTCAACTGGAGTACTAATTTTGTGTCCTCTTTTGGTCACCAATGTATAGAAAGGATGTAGAGAAACTGGAAAGGATCCAGAGGTGAGCGGGGTCAGAGTGGACAAAGGGCTAAATATGAATCAACAGTGTAACATTGTTGCCAAAAAAATGAACATCATTCTGGGATGTATTAGCAGGAGTGTTGTAAGTAAGACACAAGAAGTAATTCTTCCGCTCTACTCCGTGCTGATTTGGCCTCAACTGGAGTATTGTGTCCAGTTCTGGATGCCACATTTAAGGAAAGATGTGGACAAATTGGAGAAAGTCCAGAGAAGAGCAACACAAATGATTAAAGGTCTAGAAAACATGACCTATGAGGGAAGATTGAAAAAATTGGGTTTGTTTAGTCTGGAAAAGAGAAAACTGAGGGGGGGACATGATAACATTTTTCAAGTACATAAAAGGTTGTTACAAAGAGGAGGGAGAAAAATTCTTCTTCTTAACCTCTGAGGATAGGACAAGAAGCAATGGGGTTAAATTGCAGCAAGGTAGGTTTAGATTGGACATTAGGAAAAACTTTCTAACTGTCAGGGTGGTTAAGCACTGGAATAAATTGCCGAGGGAGGTTGTGGAATCTCCATCGTTGGAGATTTTTAAGAGCAGGTTAGACAAACACCTGTCAGGGATGGTCTAGATAATACTTAGTCCTGCCATGAGTGCAGTAGACTGGACTAGATGACCTCTCAAAGTCCCTTCCAATTCTATGATTCTATGACAAAGTTGATCAAAGGGATGGAACACAAGCCATATGAGTAAGGAACTGGGTATGCTTAGTTTGGAAAAGAGGATATTAAGGGGGGGAGGATATGATAGTGGTTTTTAGGTACTTGAAAGGCTACCATAAAAAGATGGAGAAAAGTTGTTCTCTTTTGCCACAGAGGGCAGGAGAAGAGGTAATGTGTTCAAACTACAGCATAGCAGATTTAGATTAAATATCAGGATAAAACTTCCTAACTGTAAGAACTGTAGGACAGTGGAACAGACTGCCTCAGGAGGTTGTGAAAGCTTCTTCATTGGAGGTTTTCAAAAGGAGGCTGATAGCCATCTGTCTTGGATGGTTTAGACTAGATGACACTTGCAGTCCCTTCTAACCCTGTGATTCTATGAAACATATCTGTCTTTCACTCTTCTCAGGTTGGAAATTAAACGTGGTGAGGAATTTGAAAATCTTTAACATAAATTCAAAATATCCACATCATGATGTTTTGCTCATGAGCCTTTAAAAAATGACCCATAAATCTGTCATCCCCTGTATAATTTATAAGGTGGAACAGTCCTTTTTTACATAAAACTCTATGGAGTATAACTGCTGGCCTGTTGTACAAAAAAAAAAAATAGAAACAGTAGGCTACACTTTCAACTCTAGTTCCATCTCCTTTGTTGCTTGAGTGGCATATACCACAGGTGGCTTGCTGAGAATTCCCTTGGAGGGGAAAGTGCAGTTGCTATCAAGCAGGTGGAAGAAGAGTGTTGGGGATGCAGCAACCTTTCCCAAGTAGTATATGGTTTTGTAGGAACTATAGCCTGGTGTTCTGAGAGTGGCCTCTAAACTTCCCTAATTTATGCCAGGGTATACTCCTGGGGGAATTCTGCACCAAAAAATTAAAAATTCTGCGCACAATATTTTAAAATTCTGCATATTTTATTTGTCAAAATAACACAATATAATCACACCAGTTTCAATTATTTTGGTAATTTATTTCAAAATACCTGCCAGCAAGTATGTCTGTAACAATACAGACAAGAAAATAGATTCAGGAAATGTTTTTTTGACAAATAGATTCCTTACAGGCTTAGTAATTCAGAACTCTGAGTAATAATTCATTTAAACTACAATACGGAACTGTATTTCCTACACCACTCAGAAGCAGTGCAAAGACTTCGGTGAGTCAGGGGTAACGGAGGGGGTGAGGGAGAGGGAAGTAATTGCTGGGAAGGGGCTTGGGTGTGAACTTGGAGGGTTGTTGGGTATGGGTGGGAAAAGTATGGAACAGGTTTTTGGGGGGAGTGGGGAGGGATTGTTAGGGAACTTCCCCCATGCAGACCCTGGCTGACCCCTAGCCTCTCCCATTCAGTCAGGCACATTTGGTCCATCCCCATGTGTCCTTGCACCCCGTCCCCATGTGTGCCTCCCTCCACTCAGACACCCACTTTTCCATCCCCATGTGTCTCTGCACCCCCTCCCGCATCTTCATGTGTTTCTGTGGCCCCACTCAGCCCTTCCCCTTCCCCCATGTAGCCCTGCATCCTGTCCCCCTTTCCCCATGTGTCCCTGCACCTCCTCAGCCAGCCCCCTCCCCTCATTCCCATTTCTCCCTGCACCCCCTGGCCCTGCACCCTCTTCCCCATCCACATGTGGCCCTGCACCCCCTCCCCCATCCCCATGTGGCCCTGCACTCCCTCTCCCTCCCTCCTGTGGCCGTGCATCTCCACTCCCATTCAGCCCCTATTCCAGTCTGTCCTCCCCCACTAGCCATTATGAACCCCTGTCTGTGACCCCCCCCCCCAGCAGCCCCATGTGCCCCATGCTGTCTGTCTCCTGACCTCGCCTGACAGGCACTGTGATGAGAAGGCACTGCCAGCTCTCTCTTTTCCCTGTGGTAACTGAGGCTGGCTGGGAGCGGTTGCTCTGTTCTAGCACCACAGCACCCTCTGATGGACAAAAGGCTGAACTGCAGGAACTTTCCAGCAGAAGTTATTTTCTGAAGAAAAAAATAAAAATATGCATGGCACATGAATTATGCGCACAATGGCACAGAATTCACCCCGGGAGTAATGGCAGTTTGAGAATTAGGGAGGCATACCTAGTCCCTTGTGTCCTGGACCTGCACCCCTCCAGCACTAAGCATATCTTGATATAAGAGAGACTCTGGGATTCTTCATGACGTAGGTTGATGACCCTTCATTTTCAACTTCATAAGTAATCCTGCAAACCACCTTCTTCCAAGGATCCCAGTCCTCGGGTTCCAAAAATGTTTCATTCTGTGGACCACAAGGAATGGCTCTGTGGACTGTGGTAGATCACAGGCCATAGTTTAACAACTGCTGGGTTAGCTAGTTAATTAGAGGCCAGGTTCATTCATAACAATAATGAGATTTAGTGCTGTGATTTTTCAAATGGTGTCTGCAAAAAAGTGTGCAAACTGGGTAATTGCATTTGCCTTCTTTGGAGTAAAATTATATGGCAAATCCAAAAAGATGGACAACTGTGTGACAATTTTCATGGCTACATAATTGATTAAAGGTGTCCTGATTATGAAATGTCTTTTGTTAATAGGTTGGTAACAATAAAAAGTTCCTAAATGTAGAACAAACCAAAAACCTGAAGCACAATATTTAAAGTCTACAAGGGGGTTCCTCTGTGAATAAACTATGAAGAGAATGCTGTCCTTTTAATGAAAATCTCCTTCCCCAGTGGCATATGGTTTTCAAATCACACTTCAGAATAGTAATTAAACTATGAAGATTGCAAACTGCTGCTAGTTAGTTCTGAAAGAACTGAAGCAGTAACATTAGTTTGAGGACTCTGAAAGAACTTTGTGCATGTGGATAACTTTGGTAACATTTAAATTCCTTTGACTAGGTAGAATCTAGATCTTGGGTTATTATCATTGCTACTCTCTGTGTTGCGATACTGCCTAAAGGCTAGGGGGCCCTGTTATGCTAGGCAACGTTGGTCCCTACCCAGAAGAGTTTATAATCTGAGTTTAAGCCAAGAAACAGAAGGTAGCTATGATGGTTTAGTCCAATCCAGCGTCTGCTCTTGAATTTCTGCAGCCTCAGGTAAATAGGAAGATATCCTCTCCTCCCAGTCTTCTAGTGAAGACACGATAAATTGACTGCTGAGCGCTCTCCCGTCGACTCCAGTAGTCCACTGGAGCGAGAAGCGTAGGTGGAGTTGATGGGGGAGTGTCAGCAGTTGACCTATTGCAGTGAAGATACTCTGGTAAGTAGACCTAAGTACGTCAATGTTGTAGCTGAAGTTGCGTAACATTTTGCTGCTCCTAATGCAGTAGTCGTCAGTTATTTTTTGTCAAGGTCCAGATTTCTTGGTCAAGGTCCAGACTCCAAAGAAAAAAAATTGGAAAATAAAAACAATAATGATAATAAGTAAATAAAAAGATTTTGTGGTCTGTTCAAAAGCATCTGGTGGTCCGGATTTGGCCCATGGTCCGTCTATTGACTACCCCTGCCTCAATGTTTTTCTGCCTTGGGGAAGTGGCTCTTCTGCATGAATGGTAGAGGCAAACCTATATGCATTTATAATGTGTCTTGGTACAAATGTCTGAGCTGTTTGATATTGTCAGTTTTCATAATACACTTGGGAAAAAACCTGAAACAAGATTAATATTTTATAGATCACAAAGTTATTAAAATGGGACATAAACCCACAAAAGGTAGGCGAGTTCAGTTATAGCTCACTTAACTCAGTCCATTCATGCCTAGTCACTGCAGGACATATGTTGCTTGGGCTTCATCTTGCAAACCTTTACATGAGTAATCACACTGAAGTCCATAGGGCTGTGCAAATAAAAACTCGTCTACATGGTGGGGTAATGTGCACTATGGGGTGTGTGATTTCTAAAGCACACTCAGAGGTTGCATATTAATTGGTCTGTGTAGACCCTGTTGGTGTGCCCTATGGGTGTTTCGAAGCCCACAGTCCTCAGATATACATGCGTACACAACTTTCATTGACTGGCGAAGATATCTTTGTAAGACATTCTGAGGCAGATTCTCTGCTGCTGTAAAATCAATGGAGTTATGACAGTTTACACCAGAAGAGGATCTGCCCCTCTGAATCTTCAACAGGTTTGATACAGGATTAGTTCTGAATATTTCCCCTATGTTTTTTGTTATATGAGTTTGAAAATTGCAAGTAGTGAAATGTACTGAACAAACTTAACTTCCTAATTTTGGGGGTGAACAAAGCAGTAGAGGAGAACACATTAGCACAGGGGTCTCAAACCATGCGGCCTGCAGAGCGCTTCCCTGCGGCCCGCCAGGCTCCCCGTGCGCCCCCCCCCCCCCCGAGTTACTTTCTGAAGTTCAGCCGCCAGAACAGCTGTCTGGCGGCTTCGCGGTTTCTGGGAGGGAGGGGGGAGGAGCGGGAAGTGCGCACACAGGGGAGGAGAGGGGGAGAAGAGGCGGGCCACCAGGCTCCCCCCGCCCCCCCCTCCCAGTTACATCCTATGGCCGCCAACTCCCCTCACCCCCACCCCCAGTTACGTTCTGTGGCCGCTAAGATCCCCGTTCCCTCCGTGCTTCTCCAAGGTTCTGTTTTTACCCCCAGGCAGTTCCTGCCACCAGAACAGCTGTCTGGTGGCTTTGCGGTTTCTGGGAGGGAGGGGGGAGGAGCGGGGAGCCACGCGCTCGGGAGGAGGCGGAGAAGGGGCGGAGAAGGGGCGGGGCCTAATGGAAGGGGTGGAGTGGGGGTGGGGCAGGAGGCAGCGAGTGGGCGGGGTCAGTGATGCGGCCCTCGGGTCAATGCACTAGTCCTCACGCGGCCCTCATGGTAATTTGAGTTTGAGACCCCTGCATTGGCATTTATCACTGTTGATAAGTAACTGACGGAGCTGTTTACTTAAATCTTTTATCAGAAGCAATTTTGAGTAAAAAACGAAGGGTGTCTGGTTTTGTGAAGTCCTTCTGAACACATCAAGGAATGTGAATGGAGTTTCACCCACTTACCACAGCAATGAATTTTGGCCCTTAGAGCAATAGGGCCTCCAGTACAGCATCAATACTATCCTGACCCAACCATCCTGTGAAATCTTCTTGGAAGTAAGCAATGGAGTGTTTGTAGAGAAGAACTAAATGGATTCTTCACCCTTGTAGACTGTCACTGGTTTGGTGGATCTAAGCAATTTTTTCTTATTAGAAGAACTGCAAATCATTATTACAAACCAGATGTAAACCCCAATGCCAGTAGGGGTTTACTTAGTAAGGGATTTACTTGTGTAATGCTTTTTATCTTCAAAGCAGTTTACAAAAGTTCCCTAAATTACCCCCACAGCACTCATGTGAGACAGAAAACTAGTGTTATTCCCATTTACAGAGAACCTTGTCTCATTCAGTTGCACTAAGGCCACAGTTTTAAACTTGAACTGCTAAAGTGCCTGGCTCTCAAGCCTTTGCTCAGAGCGCTCTGCCATAAATGGTCTTGTGACAGACTGTGGTGGGAAGAGCATATATTAAAAAAGGATAGGCAGATATTGGAAGGAAATGCGAAAAAAAACAAAAATATCTTGCTACAGTTAGTCTTTGCCACCTGGATCAGAAATATCTAAAATTGATCATAATAAACTATGAGAATAACTAGGAAAGAAACAAACTAATGAACAATGAATATATAAACATGCATATGTTCAAAAGTTACTTTGTTAGGGTTGATTCAATTTCCTTCCAGCTAGCAACAGCTTCTCTAGTTTAAGTCAAGCCTACAGTGCTACGTAAAAATGCTTCTTAGAGAGAATAAGAGAAATAGAATTAGCCCCAGGGCTTTTATCCCTCCTCCAGTCATCCAGGCTGACTCTGGTGCTACAGTTTGGGTTTCTTGCTGCTACATTACTTTGGAGCTTTTGTGGAATCCAGCTGAAGGGAAATGGGATTCTTGAGAGAGCCAGCTACTGGGGTACATGGCTTCTCTATCAATGACTTAAAATGAGTACCCATTAGATATTAAGAGTAGAAGTCACTGTAACTTGTTAGATTACAGGATATTACTAATCTTCGTTCATATTATATAGTATATGGTGCGTACATAGTCACTTAACAGGACCTTATGATAAGTTAGACTCTTATTCTGAGGCAGCGATGGATTGTGCACGGTGTGTATATGTAAATGTATGTGTGTATGTCTGTCTAGCTGAAAACCTTGTGGTTCCCATGATAAATTTCCCTCTCCTCCTCTATTGCCTTTGTGGCCCAAGACTTACTCCCTGAGAAGTATTCTAGGGCATTCTAAAGGAGGAAACTGCCACTTGCCTTAATCACCTGGCATATCTAGCACAAAGGTTATTTAGCTATAGCTGGAACTATTTAGTTTTACTTTATTTTTTGTAATTTCCTTGACAGGCCTAAATGCCTTCGTTTCTTTCATCAGTTGAGAGTATTGACCCAGCTGAGGTATCTCCCACATTACTGCCTGGGTTGTGTTTTGGCCAAAACCCCACAACAATACTAAGTTGTTTTCTTGTTCAAAACAATCTGTTTACTTTTTATCTTAAGGCATAGGCACCGACTCCGTGAGTGCTCCAGGGCTGGTGGGTGCAGAGCACCCACCAGCAGCTCCCCGTCCCAACTCACCTCCACCTCAGCTGCCTCCTGAGTCCCGAGGCGCCGCCACCAATCCTCTTTTCCTTCCTCCCAGGCTCCGCCTCCTTCCCCTCCCCCAAAGCGCCGCCGCTCCGCTTCCCCCCCCTCGCTCCCAGGCTTGCTGCGCACCAAACAGCTGGTGTGCGGCAAGCCTGGGAGGAAGGAAAAGCGGATTGGCGGCGGCACCTCGGGACTCGGGAGGTGGAGGTGGAGGAGGCTGAGGCGTAGGTGAGTTGGGGCCGGGGGCGGGGAGGTGCCGGTGGGTGCTCTGCTGTTTCTCCCCCCTCCCTCCCAGGCTTGCAAGCCTGAGGTGGGGGGGTGGAGGGGAAATGCAGCAGGCACAGGGAAGGAGGCGGGGGCGGGGATTTGGGGAAGGGGTGGAATGGGGGCGGGGGTGGAGTTGGAGCGGGGCCGGGGGCGCGAGCACCCACCACTATGCCTTAAGGAGTTATGTGGTAGCTAGTTTTCTCAATTTCCTTTCTTACTACAGACCCTTGTCTACCCCCAGTTACGGTTCTTCTTCCTAGGCCTCTTTTCTGAGGCAGTGCTTGATGGCTTCTGTGTGCCTCCATAATTGCAGAAGGAGTCAGCTTCTTTCTGCAAACCATGCCTGCTCCAACTAGGCTTCAGGCAGCTGGAGAGCAGATTCCTTTTTCCTCTTCTCTGTTCTTAGGCCAGATTGGCTCCCTTTTTTAATATTTAAGGGTAGCGGACAGGCCAGTAATTATTTAAAGGGGACGTAACCATCTTTTTCTTGGGAGGTGCTCATATGCTCTGGAAGTGCTCAGGTACCACTCTGATGCACATGGTATAAATCTTAGGCAGGGCCTCTTTATATGCGGGGTGTATCTGTGTTGGAAGGATGTTCTTTTAGCTATTCTCAATGGTTTGAGAATTCCACTCTCTGCCTTTCCCAGCCCTTACAGGTCTTGTGGTGGGGGAGGGATAGCTCAGTGGTTTGAGCATTGGCCTGCTAAACCGAGGGTTGTGAGTTCAATCCTTGAGGGGGCCATTTGGGGATATGGGGCAAAAACTGGGGATTGGTCCTGCTTTGAGCAGGGGGTTGGACTAGATGACCTCCTAAGGTCCCTTCCAACCCTGATATTCTATGATTCTATGAATCCTTTAGCAGACAAGGTTCCTTCTAAACCTGATTGCCTTCAGTGAGTCTGCAGGAGGAGTTGCTAGGAAGGATTGTGTTCCTGACCCTGCTGGACTTCACTTAGAGCAGTTCCACTGCTTCTTCAGGGAAAGCCCCTGTCGTGCTGGGCTGCTGTGTTTACCTGCCACGTCCACAGGTTCAGCCGGTCGTGGCTCCCACCGGCCGCGGTTTGCTGCTCCAGGCCAATGGGGGCTGCAAGACGTGGCGCGGGCCGAGGGATGTGCTGTCCACCGCGTCCCGCATCCCCCATTGGCCTGGAGCGGCGAACCGCGGTCAGTGGGAGCCGTGACCGGCCGAACCTGCGAACACGGCAGGTAAACACACCAACCCGGCACGCCAGGGGCTTTCCCTGAAGAAGCGGTGGACCACAGTTGAGAACCACTGACTTAGAGTGAATGCTAGGATATTGGGCCTGAACTCTGATTCCTAAGTAGTTCTGGATTCTTTCTTTCTATTCCTCACTGCTGATCCCTCCTGCTTGGCCTGCAATTGGAGTCTTCTTATGCATGCTGGACTGATAGCTACACAGAATCCTAAAAATTATTTTTAGGGTTATGTCAGATTACTCCCAGCTCATCGGCACTTGATGCAGTTTGTGTTCTTGTGATTCTGGAATAAATAAGAACAAAAAAATGCATACATTTTTAGTTATTGGAAATAATATTCCCAATCAATATTATTTTAATATTAAAATTAAGGATGGTGGTGTGGCGCCAGTCAGAATTGCAGTGGGAATTGTGGAAGTGGTAAAGCACAACTCTAGCGTGCATGTTGCTCTCCATTAGGGACATATGGAGGGATTAACTTTTCTCTAGGAAATAAAGGAGGGAAGGGGAAGTGTTGTTTTTTTTAAAAAGGAACATTAATGCCTCTATTACGGGTCTTGGAGCCAGAAGCGTACTGAGGAGGAATGGGGGATTCACCTCCTACGTGGTGGTAGCTGGAGAGAAGTGTGTGACTTAGCTGCTGGTGGTTTCCTTGGGCAGGATCATTAAAAGCAAGACTGGAAAAGGAGTTGCAGAATATTTCAGCAAATGTTTAAAGAGGCTTTTTTTTAATGGCTCTCTTAATATGTGCAATTATACTCTAATGTATTGGGGAAAAGGTTTTCAGCCCCAACGGGGCATAAAGCTTTCTTTCTGTGACATCCTCTGAACTGATTCTTAGACATTTTATTTGAGGCTTTGGAATACTTGGATTTCATTGCACATTTGACTGGCCTGATATTAGAAGTATCTATAAAAAGATGTATGTATCATAAGGGGGCAATGTCTGTAGAAAAGCGATGCCTTGCAAACAGTCTGTAGTGGTATTTATGCTGCATAGAATCATAGAATCATAGAATCTCAGGGTTGGAAGGGACCTCAGGAGGTCATCTAGTCCAACCCCCTGCTCAAAGCAGGACCAAACCCAACTAAATCATCCCAGCCAGGGCTTTGTCAAGCCTGACCTTAAAAACCTCTAAGGAAGGAGATTCCACCACCTCCCTAGGTAACCCATTCCAGTGCTTCACCACCCTACTAGTGAAAAAGTTTTTCCTAATATCCAACCTAAACCTCCCCCTCTGCAACTTGAGACCATTACTCCTTGTTCTGTCATCTTCTACCACTGAGAACAGTCTAGATCCATCCTCTTTGGAACCCCCTTTCAGGTAGTTGAAAGCAGCTATCAAATCCCCCCTCATTCTTCTCTTCTGCAGGCTAAACAATCCCAGTTCCCTCAGCCTCTCCTCATAAGTCATGTGCTCCAGTCCCCTAATCATTTTTGTTGCCCTCCGCTGGACTCTTTCCAATTTATCCACATCCTTCTTGTAGTGTGGGGCCCAAAACTGGACACAGTACTCCAAATGAGGCCTCACCAGTGCCGAATAGAGGGGAATAATCACGTCCCTCGATCTGCTGGAAATGCCCCTACTTATACAACCCAAAATGGCATTAGCCTTCTTGGCAACAAGGGCACACTGTTGACTCATATTCAGCTTTTCGTCCACCGTAACCCCTAGGTCCTTTTCTGCAGAACTGCTGCCCAGCCATTCGGTCCCTAGTCTGTAGCAGTGCATGGGATTCTTCCGTCCTAAGTGCAGGACTCTGCTCTTGTCCTTGTTGAACCTCATCATATTTCTTTTGGCCCAATCCTCTAATTTGTCTAGGTCCCTCTGTATCCTATCCCTACCCTCCAGCGTATCAACCACTCCTCCCAGTTTCGTGTCATTTGCAAACTTGCTAAGGGTGCAGTCCACACCATCCTCCAGATCGTTGATGAAGATATTGAACAAAACCGGCCCCAGCACCGACCCTTGGGGCACTCCACTTGATACCGGCTGCCAACTAGACATGGAACCATTGATCACTACCAGTTGAGCCCGACCATCTAGCCAGTTTTCTATCCACCTTACCGACCATGTAAGTTAATAAAGTAAGTTAATAAAATACTCCTGTACCACCATTACAGAAGGCAGAGATTAGGCTTAGCCTTTGTCAGGCAGGTGGTAGCCAATCATTATGTAGAATTTCCACATCCATGTGTCCTATTGGAGGGCAATCATTCCTATTCTCATTTGTTTCCTAGCACTGTTGGTAATGCTCATGAGATACAGCTTCAGTTTAGGGCTCAATGGGGCCATTAAGGCACAGCTCTGACTAATAGGTGGTGTGGAGATATTGTGAGATATTGTACTTGAAGAGGTGACACCCCTCCTGGACTCCAGCCATGCAGGAAGTATGAGCATGTTCAGGGCTGGCTCCAGGCACTAGCCTACCAAGCACGTGCTTGGGGTGGCACAGTCGTGGGGGGGCGGCGCTCAGGTGTGTGTTTTTTAAAATTTTTATTTTTTAAAACATACTGCAGTGGGGTGCGGGCGGCGCTCCAGCTGGGAAAGCGGGGCTGCGGCCGGCCGGGAGAGCGGGGCTGCGGCCGGGCTTGCCGCCCTCCCCGTGGTGCTCCGGCCGGGAGAGGCGCTGGGTGGGGCGGGGGGTTGTTGCGGTGCAACAGAGACCCTGGACTTCAGAAAAGCAGACTTTGACTCCCTCAGGGAACTGATGGGCAAGGTCCCCTGGGAGAATAACATGAGGGGGAAAGGAGTCGAGGAAAGCTGGCTGTATTTTAAAGAATCCTTATTGAGGTTGCAGGAACAAACCATCCCGATGTGTAGAAAGAAAAGTAAATATGGCAGGCGACCAGCTCGGCTTAACAGTGAAATCCTTGCTCGTCTTAAACACAAAAAAGCAGCTTACAAGAAGTGGAAGATTGGACAAATGACCAGGGAGGAGTATATAAATATTGTTCAGGCATGCAGGAGTGAAATTAGGAAGGCCAAATCACACTTGGAGTTGCAGCTAGCCGGAGATGTTAGGAGTAACAAGAAGGGTTTCTTCAGGTATGTGAGCAACAAGAAGAAAGTCAAGGAAAGTGTGGGCCCCTTGCTGAATGAGGGAGGGAACCTAGTGACAGAGGATGCGGAGAAAGCTAGTGTACTCAATGCTTTTTTTGCCTCTGTCTTCACAGACAAGGTCAGCTCCCAGGCGGCTGCACTCCGCAGCACGGTATGGGGAGGAGGTGACCAGCCCTCTGTGGAGAAAGAAGTAGTTCGGGACTATTTAGAAAAGCTGGATGAGCACAAGTCCATGGGGCCTGATGCACTGCATCCGAGGGTGCTAAAGGAGTTGGCCGATGTGATTGCAGAGCCATTGGCCATTATCTTTGACAAATCATGGCAATCGGGGGAGGTCCCGGATGACTGGAAAAAAGCGAATGTAGTGCCCATCTTTAAAAAAGGGAAGAAGGAAGATCCGGGGAACTACAGGCCAGTCAGTCTCACCTCAGTCCCTGCAAAAATCATGGAACAGGTCCTCAAGGAATCAATTCTGAACCACTTAAAGGAGGGGAAAGTGATCAGGAACAGTCAGCATGGATTCACCAAGGGCAAGTCATGCCTGACTAACCTAATTGCCTTCTATGATGAGATAACTGGCTCTGTGGATGAGGGGAAAGCAGTGGATGTGCTATTTCTTGACTTTAGCAAAGCTTTTGATACAGTCTCCCACAGTGTTCTTGCCAGCAAGTTAAAGAAGTATGGGCTGGATGAATGGACGGTAAGGTGGATAGAAAACTGGCTAGATGGTCGAGCTCAGCGGGTAGTGATCAATGGTTCCATGTCTAGTTGGCAGCCGGTATCAAGTTGAGTGCCCCAAGGGTCGGTGCTGGGGCCGGTTTTGTTCAATATCTTCATCAACGATGTGGAGGATGGTGTGGACTGCACCCTTAGCAAGTTTGCAGATGACACTAAACTGGGAGGAGTGGTTGATACGCTGGAGGGTAGGGATAGGATACAGAGGGACCTAGACAAATTAGAGGATTGGGCCAAAAGAAATCTGATGAGGTTCAACAAGGACAAGTGCAGAGTCCTGCACTTAGGACGGAAGAATCCCATGCACTGCTACAGACTAGGGACCGAATGGCTGGGCAGCGGTTCTGCAGAAAAGGACCTAGGGGTTACGGTGGACGAAAAGCTGAATATGAGTCAACAGTGTGCCCTTGTTGCCAAGAAGGCTAACGGCATTTTGGGCTGTATAAGTAGGGGCATTTCCAGCAGATCGAGGGACGTGATTATTCCCCTCTATTCGGCACTGGTGAGGCCTCATTTGGAGTACTGTGTCCAGTTTTGGGCCCCACACTACAAGAAGGATGTGGATAAATTGGAAAGAGTCCAGCGGAGGGCAACAAAAATGATTAGGGGACTGGAGCACATGACTTATGAGGAGAGGCTGAGGGAACTGGGATTGTTTAGCCTGCAGAAGAGAAGAATGAGGGGGGATTTGATAGCTGCTTTCAACTACCTGAAAGGGGGTTCCAAAGAGGATGGAGCTAGACTGTTCTCAGTAGTAGAAGATGCCAGAACAAGGAGTAATGGTCTCAAGTTACAGAGGGGGAGGTTTAGGTTGGATATTAGGAAAAACTTTTTCACTAGTAGGGTGGTGAAGCACTGGAATGGGTTACCTAGGGAGGTGGTGGAATCTCCTTCCTTAGAGGTTTTTAAGGTCAGGCTTGACAAAGCCCTGGCTGGGATGATTTATTGGGTTTGGTCCTGCTTTGAGCAGGGGGTTGGACTAGATGACCTCCTGAGGTCCCTTCCAACCCTGAGATTCTATGATTCTTTGATTCTATGAACACTGGGAGGGGGGTGTTTCCATGGGCGCTGGTGCGGGGGGGTTGTTTTTTTGTTTCGGTGGGGCGGCGTTTGGGTTTTGTTTTTGTTTTTTGCTTGGGGTGGCAAAAAACTTAGAGCCGGCCCTGAGCATGTTGCACCATCCCTTTAGGATGATTTAGCACAGTCCCATTGTGGTGGCCATATTGCTCAGCTTGCCAGCATGTGAGAGGATGCTGTGCTTAGCCCTGCTTTTTTTAAATCTGTGCTGGGATATCTTATAGATGTGGGGCTTTTAAGAGTAGATGTGCAACCCCTACATATTGGGGAGGAATTTTTCCTGATACTCCCCCTGGAGTGGTATGGCTCTGCTCTGTCCCATCCCCATCAATCATCTCTAAGGCGTGATTGAGGTGGGTATCTGAGAGCATGCCTATCTCTACTGCACAGCATAGTCCTAAAACAGATATTTGAAAAGGGGTTAACTCCCTATTGCACACCACAGAATTAAGGTGTTGTTCACTTAATATTGTATTTCATCACTTACAAGATGGAAACTTTGTTCTAATCTGTTGCTTAAATAATCATGAATCTACCCTCAGATTTTAAGATGCTGTAAATATAACGCATCAGTTTGACCTCGAAATATACAATTTTTTGCATTAAGTGCACTGCGCTCACATTTAGTCTTCTAGAAGACATTGCCTCATTGAGATGACATGCCCTCATTTTTAATCTATTAGATGCTTAAAAAGTCATGAATCACGAAGTATTACTGCCTGCCTTGTGGCAGCCAGTGTGGTGCATTAGAGGGCTTAATCTTCTGATGTATTTTTTGCGGGGGGCGGGGGGGGGGTGCAGAAGGGCATAAACTGGATATCCTCTCTAGAACTATGGGAATTTTTATGGGAGATTGGTTTCACTTTCTCTTTAGCTGGATATATTTCTTTTTTTTTAGTGACTAAGGGATTGTCTGACAATCTCCAAGATCATCATCAGGATGTCAAAGGTTAATGTCACTCTTGGGTCTTGTATGGCTCTTCATCATACTCTTAAATTTCTCAGCTTTGGTTGTGGCTTTTTACCTTCATTTTTTTCCACATAGATTCCTGGGACATCATGTTGTTGCAGACACAGGTTATAAACTCACTCAATAAGTAACTGTGCATAAAGAAGGTAAACTTTTCTCAAAATAAATCAATTCCAATAAAAATATAATATTTCTGTAAAATAATTCTCAGTTATTTGCTGTCTTTCTTCAGTTTCCCCATCTGTAAAATGGGAATAATGATACTGAGCTCCTTTGTAAAGTGCCGTGAGATCTGCTGATGAAAAGTGCAACATAAGAGCTAATTATTATTATATTAATGAGTCATGGTGCTAAATCTTCTTGCTGAAAATATAGTTACATATGAATTGAAAACTGACTAATACAGTAGTAATCTTTTCCAGGGAAAAATAATTGCTATTGCTCATGGTGATCAGATGCCATAGGAGTCCATTAAAGGAAAGTTATTTATTAATGAACAACAAGGTACATTTCTGATTATTAAAAAGAATGTTGTGAATCAACCAGTATATGCATAGGAAACGGGCATAATATAAGAAATTAACACTGCGAATACACTGTTCTGTTGCACAGATTAAGGTCCCAGTCCTGTAATATATAGTGGACAGGCAGACTGCTGTGCTGCAGAGCTCCACTGACTTCTGTGGGGCACCATGTGGTGCTCAAGTCAACCCACACACTTGGTGTTGCAGGATAGGGACTTAAATGAGTAACACAGTTGTTACTGCTTGTGTACTTCAATATGTCCTGTGAACTAGTTTTGGGGGATTTCCCTTGAATCTTTAAACTCATCATTTCTAGCTAGACTTTGGAAGCTTATAACTCCACCGCTCACGTTCTTAAGATTCACGTATTTTTCATGAGCAGTTGTTTCTCTCAGGACGTTTCTACTCCTATTTTCTCCTCTGTCCAAGCCTCTCTTTGTTTCCTTCTTCCATACCCCTTCCTCTGCTCTAGTCCATCAAGGAGCCTTCCTAGTAGTATTCAAATACCTTCTTAAAACACAGTACTTCTTCTTTCAGGGAAATTAACCTACCTAGAACAGACTATGTAAAAAGAAATGCAATGACCACATTTAGGCTGAACCCTGAGTGTGTCACAAATATCCCATATGTATAATTACATCTCCCTCCCCCCAAAAAACATGTTAAAAGAATGTTATGGTTGCAAAGTCAAGCACTCAAAGGTTAGGAATTACCAGAATTAAGGTGGCCAGTGTCCTGAACCATTTTGGCTGAAACTTTAAAACTTAAAAAAAAAAAAAAAATTCAGCTGGAGGCAGACACCCTTTTGTGATAAGGAGTTTGGGTGAAATCCTAGCCCCACCAGAGTCAATGGAAGTTTTGTCATTGACTTCAGTGGAAGCAGGATTTCATACTTTGTCTTTATATAGCACTTCTCATCTTGAAGAATGCACTTATATGTGTATATCCTGTTAATGAAATGCAGCAGTTTCTGGTGGAAGATACAAGCCGTTGTAACAGCACACAGCAACACTACAGAACAGTTTAGGATAGGAAGTGAAAAATACCTTTATATGTTTCAAACTAACATGGGATTCTGGTGGCAGGGATGTACATTTATTTACCAACAGTAGTATTTTCTCAGGACATGGAAGAATAGCATCCCACTCTTTCAAAAAAGTATCAATATCCAGTTGTGGTCTCATCTACGAAATAGCCTATCCCATATCACAGCTGTCCAGGGTTTGAGTGCACAATTCCCACTGTTGATAGAACTATGGGCAAGAATTGAGGACATGAAATGGACTTGAAGTCTGAAAAAAAAATCGAGCTGCATTTAAAAAAAAGGTTTCTGAGGTTGTAGCTGTCCTATAGTTAAGCAGAACAGAGGAATGCCAGGGACACATATGTAATTGACAAGATGCAGACAGGATACCCATCAGTTTGAGTTGGTTGTTCCATGGAAAGCAAATAATTTTGGAGGCTGAACATACCAACGATTGTAGTTAGGCAGCTGTCAATCAACCCCAATTCGGATCAGATGGGGACGTCTTGGCACTCAAACTGTCACCTTGAATGCCGGTTTTTCTTACAGAAATTGTAATTGGGTCCATATATGTTTTATTTAGAAAGATTAAAGGAATCCCCCCAGCTGGGGATTTTTCCTGTGAGAGTGTATGTGCGCGCGCGCGCACAGTTCTGGATAAAAATGGCATTATTTACAGATATGAGGCGGAGGCTGTACAGTGCTCCAGGTCATAGGTGAGAGGATTATTCCAGGAGTGGGTGGGTGAGATTCTGTGGCCTGCATTGTGCAGGAGGTCAGACTAGATTATCATAATGGTCCCTTCTGACCTTAAAGTCTATGAGTCTATGAGTGGTTTTGAGGGGGGAAAAATGCATGTGTTTCCCTAAGTATTATGCGACAGGTTTGGAAAAACCTCTGTGGCCATGCAGAGTACAGTGGGGAGAAGGATCCCCCTGTCCTACTGCTCCCTGTACTTCCTTGATAGCCTTCCCACACCTGAGGTTCAGACATGTGGTGGGTAGAGAGGAAGAGGTATGTGCCTGGTACTCCACTTCCTCTATGTCTCCCGCTCTCCACAGGTGGGCAAGGAATGAGCTGAGTTGGAGCAGGGAGGACAGTAATCTGCTACTTTTCAAGCCAGGTAGCCAATTGCTTCCTTCCTCCACCATCCTCCTGGGAGCTAGGGGGCAACACCAGCAATTTATTAGGTTGGATTTAACCGTGTTTAATTATTGAGGGCCACCCTTACTCACGTTGGGTAGAGCCTTACTTCTGGAGTAGTCCCAGAAGGGGAGTAAAGGGTAGTGGCATCTTAGAATGAGTAACATACACATCTTTTCAGTGGAGATCCTGGATTTGCACCAGGGTAACTGAGAGTAGCATCTGGCCAACTTTGTGACTTCACTAAAGTATAGAATTAAACAAAAATTTTGCAGATATGTATTTAAGTCAGATCCTGCACTCAGACACTTTAGTTAGTAAATACTGAGTGTGGGAGCTTGAAACCACTAGCTGTCTCGTGGGTTGGTTGCCGCCAGTAAAGACTGAAGGTGTTCCTGTTTTCTACTGATAGTCACAAATTTTTTTTAGCAGATAACACCTTAATTTTTGCTCATTTGTAATCCTGCAAAATCTGCAGAGCTCACAATCTGCACCTTCTGCAGGTTTGCAACAGCAGATTCTTCAAAAGGGACCTGCAGTGACCAAAAGCCAGTGTTTCTGACACAAGACAAGAGTTATTCCTTTGCTACTCTTTTAAATATACATATCTGGAGGAAAGTTAGGGGATGCAAAGTATTGCCAACATTTGTAGGAATAACTTTTGAGTAGAGGCTAGCCACGATATGTAACTAATAAGGGAACTGTCTGGCTGCATGAGTTTTCACACACATCTTTCAGTGTATTGTTGGGCTCTTAGGGCCATACTCTCAGCTGGTGTAATTTGGCCCATTGATCCCAGCTTGCCAACTTACATCAGCTGAGAGCCTGGCCCTTAATGTGTGTGTCTGCATGTACGTGAGACATATGAAAATAATGGTTTCTAATAGTTATGAATTGAACAGTAAACTATATTGGGATGGTGCCTTGCAGGAATAATACATTAACAGAACTTGAAAAAATATTTCAGAGTAAAAATAATGTGGCACATAGCTTCCCCCATGGGCACAATGAAGGAGCAGAATAGACCTCAGTATGTTAAACAAGTGGTTTCCTATCTTTTGGAGCAAATGCACCGCTTGGCTTAACTAAGAACTCTGCTGCACCAGTGGGTACCCTTTGTTTCCCATTCAGCTGAGTGTATTGTAACTTGCAGTGGAGCTCTGGCCTGCTCCAAACTCCAGTCTCCCAAGTGACTGGGAAGGGAAGCAGATATAGAGGGGAGCAACAAACTCTCTTCCCTAGAGTCAGGAAGGGGATCTAGAGAACCAGTCAAAGAAACCTGTGTGGCTGAGACCACAAGTATCCAAAGTATTTATGTTTTCAGCACTTAGAAGATTCACAGTTTTGATTCTCTCCAGTTCCAGTTGGCTCATGTTCCTTGAGGCATTTAATAATCTCACCAGAGTTGCTTCAAATGGAGAATGCCAAATGACCATTTAGATGCCAAACTTTATTAACCTGAAAATTCTTTCTGTAGCCTTGAGGAATACAGTACTGTACTTTGTTGTTCTGAGCTACGGTAGCTAATAAACAAAATACAGTAAAAGAGCTCTTTAACTGAGAATTAATCATATAATGTGGTATTAAACATATTTGGACGGAATGACAAATGAACTCTGCATGCTGCTGCATCTCCTTGAGTCATGATTAAACATGCATGGGAATGTTAGCAAATCCTAGATCTCTTCTCAAACTTTAGTTGATGTATCATATTTTGAAGAAAGGCTTCCAGACAATATGCTTTCTTATATAGTTGAAGGTAGACTGGAATCTGAAAGCACCAGAAAAAGTAGAGACCAGTAATAATAATAATAATAAATAATAAATGGAGATATGCCAATCTCCTAAAACTGGAACAACCTTGAAAGGTCATTGAGTCCAGTCCCCTGCCTTCACTAGCAGGACCAAGTACTGTCCCCTGACAGATTTTTTTGCCCCAGATCCCTAAATGGCCCCCTCAAGGAGTGAACTCACAACCCTGGGTTTAGCAGGCCAATGCTCAAACCGTTGACCTATCCCTCCCCCCCAAAAAGTAAAATTAATGGGTGAAATCTTGACCTTATTGAAGTAAATAGGCGTTCTGCCACTGACTTAAATGGGGTTAGGATTTCACCCCATATATTTTATACTCCGATATATCTATTAATTTGCTTTTGTTTTATTAAATACTTATTCCTGGACTTCTGAATTTCATCCATAATTAACATTACTGCTGAGTTATAAATAGAGCTGGGTGAATAATGTGTGACTAATAACTTACTGGTAGATGTCAGAACTTCTGTTCTCAAACTATTCACAGCGAGGTTTTGATTTTTCTCAATTTTTTCATTATTTGAAAACTGCCACATTTCTGTGCATAATTCTTGGTCAGTAGCTCATTTATGCACAGTTGTTGCAGGTGTTCAAAATTAGTGGTTTTGATGGATCACGTGATGTTTGTCTCTTGATTGGGTCAGTAGCGCAGCCAGGTCCGGAGCGCAGGGGGCGTGGCGCTATAAAAAGGCGCCTCCCCCTGTACTCACCCGGCGGCGGCGCTCCGGATCTTCGGCGGCACTTCGGCGGCTCACTCCGGGTCTTCAGTGGTACCTGCCGCTGAAATGCCGCCGAAGACCCGGAGCGCCGCCGGGTGAGTCTAAGAAGCGGCGCTTAAAAAGAAGCGGTGCCTTTTTTTAGTGCTGCTTAAAAAAGGCGCCGCTTCCACCGCTTCTGCTCAAGGGTGAGCGGCTGCTCCCCCTGCTCCCCCCCGGCTACGCTACTGGATTGGGTGAGAGTAACTCATCAGATTTATGATTTCAAAATTTACTTTTGGAAAATATTCCTGCCAATGTACTTGTTCACTAGAACATCTGCTGAGTAAATATGAAAGGGAAGGAATCTGGAGGAGGCAAGATCTCATAATAATATGAAAATTGTGAATATTAATGAGAAGCTTTTTGTAATATTTATCCAATTGTAGTTACAAAACTAGAATTGTGATAAGTAGCATTTTTCATATTCATCCCAACAGTAAATAGAATAAAGGAAGCTGGAGATGGAAAGGACCTATTTGAATGTTAAGAATATCCCGTAATATGGCAGGCTGTAGTCCCCAGATAGAAGTCTCTGATACAAAGCTGACACTGTTCTTAATACTCATGATTGTTCTTGGCCAATAATAATGGCTACAAATATACATTATATAGGAAAGCAGGCAATACAATTATACAAACTATTGCCACATGTCTTTTCATGGCCTTAGGTGCATCCACTCCCATTGCATCTTTTATTTTAGCTGCACTGTCATCTGAAGCTTTATGGGGGATTGTTTGGCGTTCTTTCAGTTGGAGCACAATATTCTTCTTTGCTGATTTGCAGTTTAGTCTCAAAGCACACCGTAGCATGCTTTAATTGCAAGTGATTCATCATTGTGGTTGTAATGTGGCCTAAAGCCATGTTGCTATGAGAGAATGTTATTTGTACAAATCATGTACATTCTTTTTGATAAATTATTGTCATGAAAGGTGTAAAATTCCCATTTCAGGCTCCCCCCACGCCCCCCCCCTTTTTTTTTTGTCCCTAGCCTTCCTGAAAATACTTATTTTAGAGCCCTCCATTAAACATAGCAGGGCAGTTCCTCACAGATGTAAATAGGAAAGTTCCACCATTACACTAGCTGAAGATCTGGCCCAGGGTGACTGACTGCCATTGGAGACAGATTATCTGGTCACTGTTCTAAACCAGCAATCCGTGCTCTGATTTTCATTCCTAACTCTGCTACTGATTCACTATGTGAACTTGGGCAATTTGCTTAACCTCTGTGTGGGTCCATCTGTAAAATGGGTGGGGATGAGCCCCAAATGTTCTTAAGTGATCTCTAATTGTAGGTGTCCGCGCCTGGATACCTATGACCTGTTTTTCAAAGGTGCTGAGTATCTGCAGCTCCCATTGACTGACTTCAGTAGAATCATGCCTGTTTACAGCAGGACTGAATTTAGCCCTTGGGGTTCAATTCAGTTAAAACTGTCTGTCTCTTTTTTTTTAACCGAAAAGGAAAAATATTTTCTCCATTGCACAGAAGCCAGCTATGGCTTGTTGTTGTTTTTCAGTTTGAATTGGAACCTTACGTAGTACATGAAAAATGAGGCGGCTTAGTCTGTTCTTTTTTGTGTATAGGGATGTGGCTAGATACCGTGGTTGCAATTCTTTGTTCTGGTTCAAAAGATCTTGATTTTCTCTAGCAAGAAAATAGTGTCTCAACTTAATAATATTAAAATGAATGATCTAACAGGATGCCACACAGATAAGACCCCTAAATCTCATATGAAACACATTCATTTTTATTTCTGTTCACTGTTAAATTTCCTATATAAAGTGGGTCTTTAATAGTTCATAGATTCTCAGGTTTTATCGCAGGGGTGGACACACTTTTTGGCCCAAGGGCCACATCTGGGTATAGAAATTGTATGGCGGGCCATGAATGCTCACACAATTGGGGTTGGGGTGCGGGACAAGGTGAGGGCTCTGGCTGGGGGTGTGGGCTCTGGGGTGGGGCCAGAAATGAGGAGTTCAGGGTGCAGGAAGGGTCTCTGGGCTGGGGCAGGGTGTGTTTGGTAGCGGGGAGGGCTCTGGCTGTGGGTGCAGGCTCTGGGGTGGTGCTGGGGATGAGGAGTTTGGGGTGTAGGAGGGTGCTCCGGGTTGAGACTGAGGGGTTCGAAGGGCAGGAGGGGAATCAGGGCTGGGGCAGGGGGTTGGGGCACCGGGGAGGGGGGTGTGTGGCTCAGGGGTGCAGGCTCTAGGCAGCGCTTATTTTAAGCAGCTCCTGAAAGCAGCGGCATGTCCCCCCTCCGGCTCCTATGCGGTGGCTCTGCTGCACGCTGCCCCATCCTCAGGTGCTGCCCCTGCAGCTCCCATTGGCCGTGGTTGCGGTGCGGCACTTGGGGCAGCACATGGGGCGGGAGCAGTGTGCGGAGCGGAGCCCCCTGGCTGCCCCTGCGCATAGGAGCCGGAGGGGGGACATGCTGCTGCTTTTGGCAGTGCACGGAGTGGCCCCTGACCCTGCTCCCAGGCTGGAGCTCGAGGACTGGATTAAAATGGCTGGCAGACGGGATCTGGCCCTGGGGCCATAGTTTGCCCACCCGTTTTATCGTGTGGTGCAGAATTCAAGGTCTCCACTACTGTTCTTTTTGTGTCCAGCCAGAATCTCTCTCTTTTTTGCCTCCCTAGCTGGTCTCAATGCTAAACAACATGTGTATTAGCATGTGGCTTTCCTCACACTGGTGATTCCTGACCCCCTATCTCAGCTCAAGTGGCGATGTCACAGCGTGGCTGGCCTCTTTAAGGGGAGATGGGCCTGCCCCACCTGTGACACAATGAGCTCAGCTCCCCAGGTGGAGAGAATGGGTAATGTAATGAGGCTAAATCAGGCCTTCTGGGAAAGAGAGAAGAACAGAGGCTTGTGAAAGAGCCAGAGGGGGCAAGAGTCTAGGCAAGATGCCCTGGAGAGTTGCTGCTGGATAGAAAACAAGAAGACAGGCTCTTGGGGAGGAAGAGCTGGGTCCAGATGGCAACTGAGGTGAAACCTCTTTGGTTTATGTTTGTTTTGGAACTGTTTAATAGCAAACCCACCCAAATAAGGGTGTTATTGGCTATGACTGAGTGCTTTTATGAAATCACAGAGGAGTCCCGAGGAGAGGAAACTGAAGCAGGGATGCTTCAGAGCCACCCTGGGCTACGAGGGGGTCCTCTGGAGGCAGCAGCCCTGTAATAGGGGGTTTGATGTGCTGTCTGGGAACTGTGGTCATTTTTTCATTTCCCTTCTGGGAACTTGATGATCACAACCAGCTGATGATTGTTGTGTCAATCTTCTGTTTCCACAAGCTGAATGTTTCTGGAAGACAAATTGTCTGCAGTAAGTGCATTTATTTTCCACGTATAAGCAATGGCAATTCTGTGGCAGAACAAATATATGCAAAGTAACTTGTTCCTCTGCATCTCACTTTAAAGGCCCTGTGAAAAACGTCTGCTGGAGCAAGTGCATTGGGTATCTTAGGAGCTCTGTCACATTCTTTCTTTGTGACTGTCTTCAGTCCACCATCTTTGCTAGTGCAGTTTGTCACACACTTGCCTGCTCATAGACTGCTCAAGGACAGTACAGTGATATTTCATGCTTGAGTACTCCACAGTAATCTTAATAGGCTTTCCAGACACCTGCTGCAATACAACCTGTCTTGTTGTGAGCCAGAAACGCTGGGAAACTATTAACTCTGTTGTCTTCTGTGTAAATATCGTGGAGAGACTTCCTGTGGGAAGGATGGCCTGCATGGCCAGTGCAAGGAAGTTTCGTGCCCTAGGCGAAACTTCCACCTTGCGCCCCCCCCTCCGCCCAGCTAACGCCGCCCCCTCCCCGCGCGGCAGCTAACCCCGCCTGCCGCTGCACCTAATCCAGCCTGCCGCCCGAGGAGCCCCCCGCGGCAGCTACCCCCCACCGCTGCAGCTAACCCTGCCCAGGGAGCCCCCCCCATGGCAGCTAACCCAGCCCGCCGCCCCCCCTGCCCGGGGACCCCCCTGCCAGCGGCAGCCCCCCTGCCCGCAGCAGCTCCCCACCCCCCTGCGGCAGTTTGCCAGCCCCCCTGCCCACGGCAACTAATCCCCCGGCAGCAGCCAGCTCCCCCCTGCCCGCGGCAGCCCACCCCCCAGCAGCTAACCCTCCCCACCCACGGTAGCCTCCCCACCCACCCTGCGGCAGCCAACCCCCCCCGCCCGCGGCAGATCCCGCAGCAGCTCATCTCCACTCAGTACCAGCGCCAGGGTTTTTGCTGCCCTAGACGGCAGCGCTCGGTGCTTCGGCGGCAGCTCCTGTGAAGCTGCGTTCTTGGTGGTGTTTTGGCGGCCGCTTTTCTTGCCGCCGAATCACCGCTGGGAAGTTGCCGCTGAAATGCCACCGAGGGTGGCGAAATGCCACCCCCCAAATCCTGCCACCCTAGGCGACCACCTAGGGTTGCCTAGTGGAAGCGCCGGCCCTGATGGCCTGTGCAGTGTTTAAAAAACAACAACCAAATTGCTATGTAAGACATAGCTTCCTGGTATCTGTGCCCTGGAGCATAGGTTCAAGAAAAATTGTAGCAGGTGGTAGAGTAGGTGGTAGGTAGCTAGCTCGTGTAGGGGGTAAAAGAGGAGACGGCAACTGTTGGTGCAAAACATGAATGGTAAATTCTCAGAATACTTAGATGTATATGGTTCCCTATTCATACCGAATGGCTTAACTTCTGAGAACTGATCATCATTAGCAATTACTTATGATGTTGAGGACACAGTAGAACACCAAAGATACGAACGCCGGCGTTACGGACTGACAGGTCAACCGGACACCATCTGAAACCAGAAGTAACCAATCAGGCAGCAGCAGAGACCAAAAAAAAAAAAAAAAAAGGCAAATATTTTACTGTTCTGTGCCTGTATTGCATCTTAAAGGTAGGGGACATCTGGGCTGCCTGTTCCCACCCCACCCCCACGCACGGGGCAGCCACTTACATCTAGGAGTGAAGATGCTGGGTCTGCGCGCTGTTGGCAGAGCAGGAGCAGCACTGGGGTCTGCGCTGCTTTCACCCCTTCTCTCCTCCCCTGGCCGGGAAGGAGGGCGCTGTTTTCACCCCTCCTCCCCCATCTGGGACGGGGACAAGCTTGCAGTCCAACCCAGGGAAAGAAGCTGCCTGCAAGGAAGCTGCAGGCCCTGAGGAGGGCGTTCAGCTGCTGCTGCAACCTGACTTGGAGTGTCAGCTTCTGGAATTGGAGCCCAAACTGCACTTTGTTCAGAGTGACGAACATTTCAGAGTTACAGACATCCTCCATTCCCGAGGTGTCCGTAACTCCAGGAGCGGCTCTCACAAATTTGCTGCCCCAAGCAGTCGATGCGGCCCCGCCCCCGACGCAGGCAGACGTAGCGGGGCCCCGCCCCTGACGCCTGCCTGTGTCGGGGGCGGGGCCCCGCTACGTTTGCTTGCGTCCCCGACACAGGCAGTCCGAGTCTGCAGCGGCAAGGGGAGAGCGGCGGACCTGCTGCCCCATTGCCACCGTGGCAGGCGAGAATGGGGCTGCAGTCCGAGTCCCGTGGCGGCAATTTGGCGGCAGGACGAGCGGACCTGCTACCAAATTGCCGCCACGGGACTCGGACTTAGGGTGACCAGACAGCAAGTGTGAAAAATTGGGATGGGGGTGGGGGGTAATAGGAGCCTATATAAGAAAAAGACCCAAAAATCGGGACTGTCCCTATAAAATCGGGACATCTGGTCACCCTACTCGGACTGCTACCCCATTCTCGCTTGCCGCCCCAAGCACCAGCTTGGAAAGCTGGTGCCTGGAGCCGGCCCTGCATAACTCGGAGGTTCTACTGTTCTATTAATTTTCCCTTTCATGTCACATAGGGGCTAGTAGATGCATTTGCATTGGAAGTGGAATCTTCATGATCAGATCATGGTTTATCTGTTGCATTGTGCCAAAAGTGAACATGGTGCCATTCATTTGTTTATTTGTTGTATCTATGCTATCTTTTTTTCACCATTTCTTTTTGGAAGCCCCGCCCCCATTGTTAATTGTTAAAATGTTAATACATGTCTAGTCCAGATAGCTTAAGCAGAAGCTGACGTTATCAGGACCATCCACTGAGGATTTGGCTCTGATTCCTGTCTGTACAGATATTCTTTAAACTCTGCTCCTGTTTAGATAAACGAAGCATGCTTTGTAGGAGACAGTGGGAGAATTCTAGAATTACAGTACCTCAGAGCTCTGCACAGAGTTGCATATTCCAAAAATAAAACCAGGATTCTGTGCCGCATAATCTTACTTACTTGTTAGCCACTGTCTTCTGAGATTTATACTACAAGCTATTTTTCTAATGGTTTTACCTTTCACTTGGGTTTGGGTCAGGGACCTTTTTATCTTATTTGTTTAGTAAAGTGCAGTGCATGTTTATGGCAACATAATAATAATGATCTTGGTTTGGTCCCATTCGTAATATTGTCCTTCTTGGTTACAGCTAAGTAAACTCCGAATGCTGGTCACTAACAGATATTTGAACGTGCGGGGGAGAAAAAGAAGAACTTAAATTGAAGTCAAATGTAATGTAAAGAAGCCATTTCTTTATTTGGCATATATATTGGTGAAGGGCAAGATTGTGCCTGGTTCCTATATGGGAGCGTAAGTTGGGAGGGGAGGACACAAGGAGCCTTCTTCTTAGCACCTCCTAGAGACGACGCACAATGGTATTTCTTCTGCTTAGGCCTTGGGCCGAGGCAGAGACTGCAGTGTTATTATAGCTTTTCCTGCAGGAAAAGTATGGCGTAGTAGAGAGGAAGGATGGTCTTGTGGTTAAGGCACTGAGAATCATAAGATTTGGGTTCAATCCCTGAGCTTTGCTACAGTCTTCCTGAGTAATCTTGAGCAAATCACTTATTCTCCCTGTGCCTCAGTTCCCCATGTGTAAAATTGAGAGGATGATATTACTTTGGGTGTTTAGATAGTGAGCTCTATGGGGCACATACTGTCTCTTACTATGTGTTTTTACAGAGCCTCATACCGTGAGATCCTGAACTTGGCTGGAGCCTCTAGTTGCTACTTGCAATATAAATAGCCAGCTGGTGAAAAATGGTTTTGAAAAAGGATAGTGAATGACTTAAATGGAACTCCTGTAAGTAACAAATAGAGAGAAAATAGCAAGAGCTGAAAAGAGACTGGGTAAAATTTTCAAAAGTGTCTCAGTGATTTAGGGACCTAAGTCCCATTGTCTTTAAATATCCCTTTAGAAAATGGGACTTAGGTTTCTCAATCACTTAGCCCTGGTCTACACTACGAGTTTAGGTCGAATTTATTAGCGTTATTTCGATTGATCCGTGCACCCGTCCACACGACGAAGCCCTTAACATCGACTTCTAGGGCTCTTAAAATCGATCTCGCCACTCCACCCCCAACGAGGGGATTAGCGCTTAAATCGATATTGCCGAATCGATGTAGGCTAGTGAGGACGCAATTCAACAGTATTGGCCTCCTGGATCTATCCCACAGTGCAACATTTGACCGCTCTGGACAGCAGTCTGAGCTCCAATGCTCCGCCCAGGTAGACAGGAAAAGCCCCGCGAACTTTTGAATTTCATTTCCTGTTTGGCCAGCGTGGTGAGCTGCAGGTGAGCGCAGATCTCATCAGCAGAGGTGACCATGATGGAGTCCCAGAACCGAAGACGAGCTCCAGCATGGACCGATGGTGAAGTACGCGATCTGATTGCTGTATGGGGAGACGAAACCGTGCTAGCAGAGCTACGGTCCAAAAGAAGAAACGCCAATACATATGCCAAAGTCTCCAAGGGCATGCAGGACAGAGGCTACAACAGGGACGCGCAACAGTGCCGCGTGAAAATTAAGGAGCTCAGGCAAGCCTACCAAAAAACCAGAGATGCAAACAAACGCTCTGGGTCAGAGCCCCAGACATGCCGCTTCTATAATGAGCTGCATGCCATTCTAGGAGGTGCAGCCAGCACTGACCCACCCATGTGGTATGACTCCGTATGTGGATCATCAGAAACCACAGAGGAGCATGATGATGATAATGATGCTGAAAATAGCGCCCAGACACAGCAAGGAAGTGGAGAAGCCCTTTTCCCCGACAGCCAGGAACTCGTTGTCACCCTGGAGCCAGTACCCTACGAACCCACCCAAGGCGTGCTCGATGCAGGAGAAGGGACCTCTGGTGCCTCTGGTGAGTGTACCTCTGTTAATTAATACATGTTTTATAAGCAAGCGTGTTTAATGATCAATTCGCGGCCAGTACAGCTACAGCTACTGGAAAACTCTGTTAACATGTTCGGGGATGGAGCAGAAATCCTCTGGGGACATCTCCAGAAAGATCTCCTGGATGTACTCCCAAAGCCTGTGCAAAAGGTTTCTGGGGAGGGCAGCCTTATCCTGTGCTCCGTGGTAACACACTCTACCACGCCAGGCCAGTAGCACGTAGTCTGGAATCATTGCTTTGCAAAGCATGGCGGCGTATGGTCCCGGTGTTTGCTGGCATTCAAGCAACATCCGTTCTTTATCTGTCTGTGTTATCCTCAGAAGAGTGATATCATTCATGGTCACCTGGTTGAAATAGGGGAATTTTATTAAGGGGGTATTCAGAGGGGCTCCATCCCTGCTGGGCTGTTTGCCTGTGGCTGAACGGAAATCTTCCCCGCTGTGACCCACGCGGTGGGGGGAGGGGGAACAGCGAACATCTTGGATGTGTGTCTGTGTGTGTGTGGGGGTGTCGATTAGGTTCGCGCTGCACGTTAACCCGAAAACCGCCGCCCCTCCCTTTTCAATTGCCAACCAGTTTTAAATTGCCAGCCCAAAGGCTGTTTGTTATGGGAAATGAGGGGGTTGCTGTTTGAAAACATTCCCACATGTTATGAAGGTTAAAGAAGCCTATAGACTGTGGCTTACCATGGCTGCCTGCAAGCCGAATTCTGTTGCTCGCCGGACCTGCTTGTGTGATCTCTCACACCAAACCGGCAGACCCTCAATATAACAGGCAAAGTGCAACCTTGGACCAAATGCATATGTGATATGTAATGTTTGGAGCATTGTTCTCTAATATGTGTCTTTTAAACTACTCCTCTCCCGTTTGTTTCCTCCCGCAGCTGCAAATGTTTCAACGCCACCCCTTTCATCACCGTCCCAGAGGCTAGCGAAGATTAGAAGTAAAAAAAAAAGGAATCGAGACGATATGTTCTCAGAACTCATGGAATCCTCCCACACTGAAGCTGCCCAGCAGAATGCGTGGAGGCAGACACTGTTGGAGTCCAGGAAGGCAGAATTTGATCGTGCGGACAGGTGGCGTGCTGAAGAGAATGACTGGCGGGATGAAGAGAGTAGGTGGCGTCAGCGTGCAGAGAGAAGGCAGGATGCAATTCTGAGGCTACTGGAGGATCAAACGGAAATCCTCCGGCTTATGGCTGAGGAAAGGCGTAGGGTTCAGGAAAGGCCGCCTGAGCCCAGACCGCCGCTACAGCCCCTGTGCAACCAACAGCCCTCCTTCCCGAGTCCCATAACCTCATCCCCGAGATGCCCAAGAACGCGTTTGGGCGGCCTCCGTGCACCCAACCACTCAAGTCAAGAGAACAGTCCAAGCAAGAAAGGGCTGGCATTCAATAAGTTTTAAAGTGCTGTGTGTCCTTGTCCTTCCCTCATCCCCTCCTCCACCACCCATCCTGGTGTTTCCCTTCCTCCACCAGCTATCCCGGGAGACTGTGGCAGTTAGCCCCATAGTTCCCCCTCTTTGTTTTACGAATTAATAAAGAATGCATGATTTTTAAGCAACAATGACTTTATTTCCTCTGCGAGCGGTGATCGAGGGTGGGAGGGCAGGGCGGTTTGGGTAAAGGGAAGTAGAGTGAATGAAGGGGCGGGGTTTTTCATTACAGGGGAAAAACAGAACTTTCACACAGCATCCTGGCCATTCATGAAACTGGTTTTCAAAGCTTCCCTGATGCGTAACGCACCCTGCTGTACTCTTGTAATAGCCCTGGTGTCTGGCTGCGCATAACCAGTGGCCAGGCGATTTGCCTCAACCTCCCACCCTGCCATAAACGTCTCCCCCTTACTCTCACAGATATTGTGGAGCGCACAGCAAGCAGTAATAATAATGGGAATATTGTTTTCACTGAGATCTAACCTAGTCAATAAACTTCGCCAGCGAGCTTTTAAACGACCAAATGCACATTCCACCACCATTCTGCACTTGCTCAGCCTATAGTTGAAAAGGTCCTGACTACTGTCCAGGCTACCTGTGTATGGCTTCATGAGCCATGGCATTAAGGGGTAGGCTGGGTCCCCAAGGATAACTATAGGCATCTCAACATCCCCAACGGTTATTTTCTGGTCTGGGAAGAAAGTCCCTTGCTGCAGCAGCCGAAACAGACCAGAGTTCCTGAAGATGCGAGCGTCATGTACCTTTCCCGGCCATCCCACGTTGATGTTGGTGAAACGTCCCTTGTGATCCACCAGTGCATGCAGCACTATTGAAAAGTAACCCTTTCGGTTTATGTACTCGCTGGCTTGGTGGTCCGGTGCCAAGATAGGGATATGGGTTCCGTCTATCGCCCCACCACAGTTCGGGAACCCCATTGCTGCAAAGCCATCCAGTATGAGCTGCACATTTCCCAGACTCACAACCCTTGGTACCAGCAGCTTGGTGATCGCCCTGGCTACTTCCATCACAACAGCCCCCACTGTAGATTTTCCCACTCCGAATTGATTCGCGACTGACCGGTAGCTGTCTGGCGTTGCAAGGTTCCACAGGGCTATCGCCAGTCGCTTCTGTACTGTGAGGGCTGCTCTCATCTTGGTGTTCTGGCGCTTCAGGGCAGGGGAAAGCAACTCACAAAGTTCCATGAAAGTGCCCTTACGCATGCGAAAGTTTCGCAGCCACTGGGATTCATCCCAGATCTGCAGCACTATGTGGTCCCACCAGTCTGTGCTTGTTTCCCGGGCCCAGAATCGGCGTTCCACTGTATCAACAAGCCCCATTAACACCATGATGTCCACCTTGCGGGGGGGCCTTTTTTGAGAGAGGTCTGTGTCCATGTCCTCATCACTGTCCTCAGGGCGCTGCTGTCGCCTCCTCGCCTGCTGTAGCTGTAGCAGCTCCTGGTTCTCGTTCTGCATATACTCCTGGACAATGCGCGTGGTGTTCATAACGGCGAGAACAGCCGCGGTGATCTGATCGTGCTCCATGCTTTCCCTGGTATGCTGTTTGCAGGACAGCAGAGTGGCAGCAGAAGCAGCGGGTGGATAACAATGGAGTCAGCAATATGGCGCCCATATGAAAAAAGGCGCGAAAGGATTTTTTGCTCCCCCCTCAGTTGCTTTCACGGAGGGAGGGGGGAGCAAGGGTTAGGCTCATTTCCTTCTAGCTGCAGATGGTACAATATGCGGTGAGCAAGGAGGCACCTTCCCTTCTAGCAGCAGATGGTACAATATGCTTGATATCCATCATCAGCTCCTGGCCCCCTCAAGGATTGAACTCGCAACCCCGGGTTTAGCGGGCCAACGCTCAGACCGCTGAGCTATCCCTCCGCCCGTGTTCCAGGCAGTACTGAATCTTAAACAAAACGTAAAAAAGAGAATGACCAGAGTCACTCTGGTCACTCCCATTTATGTCCAAGCGCCCCCGGCCAGCCACACCATAGGCCGCCGGCCAGGAGCACACGAATACCAATCATATTGTACAATCTGCTGCGAGAAGGCAAGGAGCTTCTGCTGTATGGTCCCGTGACCACTTATGGCATATTGCACCATCTGCAGCTAGAAGGCAAGGAGCTTCTGCTGTGTAGTCCCGCGACTACCAGCCTCAGGCAGAATGGCCCCCTCAAGGATTGAACTCGCAACCCCGGGTTTAGCGGGCCAACGCTCAGAACGCTGAGCTATCCCTCTGCCCATAGTATAGTGTGACTGAATCCCCACTAGACCTAATATCCAGGCGTACGCTGGAGATGTACGGTAATTGTGAGCTGAGCAGGCTTCCGTAGCAAACACGGAAACCCCGGAAAAAAGGCGCGAAAAATATTGCTTTCACGGAGGGAGGGAGGGAGGGAGGGATGACATGTACCCAGAACCACCAGCGACAATGTTTTCTGCCCCATCAGGCTTTGGGATCGCAACCCAGAATCCCAATGGGCGGCGGAGACTGCGGAAACTGTGGGATAGCTACCCGCAATGCAATGCTCCGAAAGTCGATGCTAGCCCCGCTACTGTGGACGCAGTCAATCGACCTCATGGTCTTAACGCTTGTGTGTGGGGACACACACAATCGATTCCATAAATTCGGGTTTTAAAATATCGACTTCTATAAATTCGACCTAATTCTGTAGTATAGACGTACCGAGCGACACTTGAAAATTGTACCCTCTGTTATATTTGAGAAGAAATAGCATTAGATTTTTCTTTTAAATACCCAGGAGTTAATGAATGAAATTGAGGAAAGACCTTTGATAATAGGACTTATTTAATAAGTGCCTTTAAATTCTGAGAACTTTGTTTATTTAGAATTTAAAACCTCATCTTGGACATGTGATAATATGTTAACAAATATAATTATCTGTATCTTTTTTAAAATATTATTGGGTATCCTTGTAACTTAAAACATGCTTTTTCCTCATTCTGTCTTCTTCTATCTCTAGATGGCACTGTATTGTTCGTAGAATAGCATAAGAAAGATGGGTAGTGGAGGAAATACTCAGGAGTTGTACAGAACGTCTGAGGCTTCATCGTTTTAGAATTGTCTACACTAGGTAAAATGATTAAAATATTCTGACTTCTGGAAAATTTGGAACTATAATACAGATGGGTCACTGGTTGCCAACCCAGTTTTCAGCTATGTGCCCTTCTACCCTACTTGAGAATCTAATGCTGAAAATGGCATGAGTAGCTGCATTAGGCATGTCTGCATGGGGACTCTCAGCATTGCTAACATTGGTTCAGCAAAGGTGAGAACATTCAGAAATTTTCCCTGGGGAACACAGGGCCTCAGAACACTACACTAGGAGAATGACTTGGTGGGCAGCAGGTGTAAACCACAGTTTCCCCAGGGTTTCAACCTTGAGAAAGATTTAGCTACGAATGTGGATGGGGCTGAATGGTTTTTAATACCCAGCACAAAGAGCCTGCTAAATTCCTGGATCCCTGGGATGATCAAAAGGATTTCCCCAGACACTGAGTATTCATTTGTACTGGGTATATACGAATTTAAGTGCTATCTGTGACTGAACCATTTCCTCTAGTTTGGGGTTTGGTGAGGGGTGTAGGGAATCGAGGTTAACATGCAAGCCAAGACCTTCAAAAGTGACTAGTGATTTTGGATAGCCAAACTGAAACATCTTGAAAGGATCTCACTTTCAGGAAATGCTGAGCACCCTCTCTCTGAAAATCAGGGCTCTTTTAAGATGTATCTTTTAGGCCATCCAAAGAGTGAGTCATCCAAAATCTCTAATTCCTTTAGAAAATCTTGGCCTCCTTGCCCAAGTATCAGGGTTTTACATGGCACTTCAAGTTACCAAATTTGGTGTTACTTGCTTCTAATGTTCCCAGCATGATTACAATTAGAGCATTGATTGTCACTTATCAGCAGAGTTCTTGTTCTATAGTTTATGTGCTCATCCATATTACTGACAATACCCCATTGCTGTAACTTTGACATACTGTACTTTTAAGTGAAGGTTAGAAAACTTCTCTTTAATTTATAGCCAGACAGCAGTGAGATTGTCTTTCCATGTATCAGTAACGGCACAAAAAAGGTTTTTTTCATGTAATTTTATTTGTTGTAAACCCAGTCATCATAGTATTGCATCAATCAATAAAATTGGAAATGTCAAATCTAGTTTAGAGCTGTCCAGCAGCAAGGAATTTTAATTTGAGGCGGAACTGTGAGACAGCTGGCCTGATGGATTAGACTCATTGTCTTAGAATTATTGCTCATAAATGCACCAGTTTTCAGCTAACTTCAAGGAACTGTGGTTCAATAATCCCATTTAAATGTCAACTGTTTTTCAATGATAGAGATTTAAGTTTTGTTTTATCTGTATTTTGTCACAGTTCCATAAGCAGGTGAAAGTAATCATATGATAAGTTAGCTTTCTTTGGGCATCTGAGTTCTTCTTGTGGCTTGACCTGAGCTATACTCTTTTTGAAATAGGGAGTGAAAGGAACCAGCCCCATTGTTTTGTCCTTTTACTAAATTATCAGAGCTGGGCTTCAAAAGGCTTGCAGAATGTTTCCCTTCTGAAAGTTCCCACCCATTGGATTTGATACCCCCCAAAACACCCGTGCTTCAGAATTGACTGTCTATGCATGCTGGAAGCTTCTGCATAGCTAATGAAAGTTTCAGGGTAGTGAAGAACACGGTTCTAGTTCTTTACTTTGTTGCCTGTGATCATGTTATTTGAGTGTATGTTATTAAAGTTGATACCAACCCCTGCCCCTCCCCCCAAAAAAACTGTTGCCAACAAATGACACTAGTCCAAACAACTCCAATATTCTACCTCTTCTTGTCAAATGGAAAGAGAAATGTCTTTCCATACTCCCTACATACCCCATGAAGAAAATCCGAGTGAATGAATGCATTTTGCATAGCATCTTAAAAGGAGGCATACTGGGACTCTGAACTGCAAGAGGGAGTGAATTCCAGAGCAGAGGTACCCCGTTACTTCCTCTCTCCACAAACAGAGGGAAGGCCCTACTACCTGCTCCTCTGAGGAGCACCAACCTGAGGGCAGACAGCAAGAGGGTTCTCTCAATGCAACTGTTGTGACAGAGCATACGGGAAGGAAGTTATGAGACAGATGCATTCTGAGACACGGAAGGCTTTTTATTCTTGGCAGGTTTGTCACCAGGAACGTCAAGGGTTGACTCCTGCACCTATGGTCTGTCTGGTCAAAGTGCTCCTCACTTAAGAAGTTCCCCTGCAGCCATTGGACAGCTATGTAGGAGCTGACAGGAGGCGTGGTAGCCTTGACCACTCAGCTATAGCTTGCACAGAGATAAAATGTCTGTCTTAGTTTGACAGACGTTTTACTGCAGTCTTGCCTCTTGTGGATTTTATGGGCTCACACACAAATGCATGTGCAGCAGAGCAATTGCTCTCTGGATTTAATTAAAGAAACTCAAAGCTTGGCAGGCCAGCAGGCACAGACAGACTTGACTATGCAAAATGTGATATTTCTGATTAGAACACCTGAAGCTACAGAACTAATATTCATTGTGGAGTGGTTTGCTGAATGGTAATTTTCTTTATATCTGTCCAAAACCCACAGTGTGTCTTAACAAAGTCATTCTGTGAACACATTCATTTGGGATCTCTGAAAGCATATGGTAGAGTCAGAGACCCAGTATGCTGTACTGGATGACTGAGAAAGGAACAGTATTAAACACTTGTATCTTTAGTAGCATTACCATAAAATTGGAGAGCCCCACCATCTTGCTTTGTAATGCCTATGCTACTGCTCCTTCATCCATATAAATTCAAGGGAGGTGCCAAAATTAGTAAAGTATTCTTGCCCTGTAACTAGCTCTTCACTGAGCACAATTCTCCATGTTGCTCCCAACTTACATGCAGCCGGTACCCATATAAACAAGGGGACGGGTAATCTTATTCCAAGTGTTCATCCTGGTTTTGGTGGAAGATTTTTGGAAGATTAGGACCTTCCTTTAGTCAGCTAGAAAGAGCTACTCTTTACCTGTTTATTACTGTGTTCTTTTGGTAATGTACAGCTATATGAAACAAATCCTGCTGTGTTTACTCAGTGGAGTCAATGGGGAGTCTGCCAGAATTGGACTGAGTAAAGAATTTGACTTTTATAGATTTAATTTAATAAATTCTTTAAATTACTTCTACATTGCAATAAATCTGAAGCCTCTGATGTGCAAATAGGTGCCTGGTGTTTAAGGGAATCTTAGGACATAGCTCCTTTTTTGGGTTGACCATATGGAGTAATCCATTTCTTTGTTAAAATGATGATCACGCTATAGGGAAGCCCCACTCATCCCTCCTGGCCAATATAAGAGTCTCAAGCAAATACCTAATTTAGAAAATGGATTTTGTGAAAGGGAAGGGGGCATCCCAGGGGATTGGTAATAGGATGTATCAAGTTACTGTGTCACTGGACGCCTGCTCCGGAATGTAGTTACTCAAAGTGGGATACTGTCTATTGGCTATTCGGCTATATGAAATAAGTATCATGGTTTCAAACCAGTTTATATTGAACATATGGCTTCATAACAAAAAATAAATTGCCTCAAACCCCTCCCGCCTCCGCAAAATGTCACAATGGGTTGTAATTGGTAACCTTGTAACAGTCTCAGCAGCAAAGGATTGAATTGGCTGACTGTGGATGAGCACACTCTGCACTGCTGATACTATACAAATAATAGGAGACTGAACTATTCTTCTCTTTCTATTCCTAATCTGTCCAGATCAGGGTTGAGACTTGTTGGTGAGGAATTGTTTTGCTCATTCTGTGGATAAATGAGAGACTTGCTTCTACCTTTTAGAAGACTAAATTCACCACAGAAATATATCCCCTTTTAAAAAGAAACTGAAACAGAACCCTCCATTTGGACAGTAAACTTGCCCACAGCTACCACCTGCATGTAAACTATCTAATGCTATGTCTCTATTAATGTGCCTTGACTGAGACCCTAGCTGCTGCTAGTTGTGCACGTGGAAGAAATTATTAGGAAAGAAATAAACAATAAGACAGAGCATCATAATGGCATTATATAAATCTGTGCCCACATGTTGACTACTGTGTCCAGTTCTAGTTGCCCCGTCCCAAAAAGGATAGAGTGGAACTGGAAAAGGTTCAGAGAAGGGCAACAAAGATGATCAAGGTTATGGGATTGCTTCCATACAAGGAGAGACAAGATAAGGGCTGTTCAGTTTAGAAAAAAGAGATTTAAGGGGGGGATATGATAAAGGTCTATAAAATCGTGAATGGTGTGGAAAAAGTGAATCAGACGTGTTATTTATTCTTTCTCACAATATAAAAGCTGGAGTCACCCAATGAAATTAATAGGCAGCAGGCTTAATACAAACAAGAGGAAATATTTTCACACAACGCACTACTAACCTGTGGAACTCATTGCCATCGGATGTTGTGATGGCCAAAAGTGTAACCAGGTTTACAAGTTCATGGAGGTTAAATCCATCAATGGCTATTAGCCAAGATGGTCAGGGATGTAACTCCATGCATAGGGTGACACGAAACCTGTGACTGCCAGAAGTTGGGAGGGGAACAGAAGGGACAATCTCTCCAAAATTGCCCTGTTCTCTGTGCCCCCCTCTCCCAAAGTTCTGATACTGGCCACTTTGGTAGACAAGGTAGTGGGCTGGATGAAGCATTGGGCTGACCCAGTATGGCAGTTCTTATGTCCTTAAGTCCTTTTCTCTCTTAACTAATAACCCTGCCATGACTCTAACTCCATAACTGTTCTGCTGGTAAAAGTGGCCTATAGGTGAACATGCAAGCATCTTATTTGCATACACAGGTTCTGCTGCCAAAACACAGCAAACAATTTTTTTTATTCTTGGTGCAAGAATTGTTTTTTCTAATATGCAACACATTTTATATGTAGCTTTCACATTTGAATTACTAATATTTAAACACCATAGTGTATCTGTGGGACTGTTTAATGTGTTCCGGATGAGAAGGAGTTCTACTCAAACAGTATCAGATATAACTCCATATGGCATTATTGTGTGAAGCTAAGATGCTTGCCAGTTATAATTTCTAACATGGCATTAGATGCAAAGATATTATGATACAACAGCACTGTAGGAGTCTGGGCTGATCACTGTGTGCTATGCTTATTATAGTAATATCTGGTCCTAACCTTGAGGGTATGCAATGTGAGATTTATATGCTTGTACACGTGTTGCTGATTAAAACAGAGTGGGGTACAGAACTAATTGAAACTGTTGACATTTTATGACGCTCGAGGAGTATATTTCTCCATCTCTGAATGTCCGGTATCTTGCATCTAGACACTGTGCAGATTTGCCTGCATTCTGGTAGGTACCTCAGTTGTACTATGAGATTTTTGTGTTCTAATAAGGCAAATATCAGATCTTTTTTCCTGGGCCAAAGAAAAGCAAAGACGTCAGTTCTCATTTATCTAAGCATATGTAGTGAGTCAATTCCCAAATACACAGGGTTAAATGATGGTAGTCCTGCAGAGCTGGACTGAATGTCATGACCAAGGGTATTTATTCCTAACACTGGCTCCAGACTCTTGGAAGGGGACAGGTGGCTGGTGGGCTGGGGCTCCGGGACTCCACGCCAGCTAGCAGATCAGGGTTGGTGCAGAGGGGCTCACACTTCATCGTTTTGATGGTCAGCCATGTTTACAGGGACTAATGCCATGAGCATACCTCTTCCCAGCAACCCCCATTCCTACCAACACAGGCTCTGCCAGTCAAACTCACACTAGAGCATGATGTTATTTGTCTATACTGTACAAGAAATATGACAATGTCAATACTACTGTCTATATACTTTGGAAAAGAAAGGGGAAGCATTTTTTTTTAATCCAAGTGCCTCCTAGCACAGATATCTTTCAATCCAGTTCATTTCTAACTGAAAAGCCCATTATTTTGGTAAGAGCCTTCAATTTCTGTGAAGAGTGAGTCCTTCACTGTCTTTTTCCTTACCCTCTAGTGCCCAAACTACATGATGTCCTGGTACTCATTCAGAGTTTGTGTAATGAGTTCAGTGGCTCCAATGCCAGATAATAGTTAATGGGGATCAGAGCAATGCAAAGGGAATACACCTGCAAGTTCTAAGATTGACTTTGATCCTTACTAATATAAAACTCGCATGAGTGTCTTCATACCTCACACCCATTGAAATGGCTTGGTATGAACCCACCAGATAAGTGGACTCATCTTCCCCAACCAACGTGATACATAGGTGGGCTCATCTTCATTTCCTGGTCCCAGTTTACAAATAGTTAATAACCCTATTACATGACAAGGGTCAGTATCTACGGACTTCAGCTAAACACCCAAGAACTTCCCATCTTCATAATTCAAATGGCCGCAGCTCATGAATACAGTGTGTGACAATGGTAAAGAATCACAGAATGGCACTTCCTTCTAACATCGAACAAGAAACTTTATTAGAATAAGGAAAATTATTCCTAAAGATTTTTTTTTTCCTCTCTCTCTCTCTCTCTTTCCCCCCCCCCCCCACCCCCCGCTGCTCCCCTGCCTGGCTTCCTGCTACAGTAAGGGCTTGTCTTCACTACCCGCCGGATCGGCGGGTAGCAATCGATCTATCGGGGATCGATTTTTCGTGTCTCGTTAAGACGCGATTAATTGATCCCCGATCACGCTCCCCGTCGGCTCCAGAAATCCACCTCATCGAAAGGCGGAAGCGGAGTCGACGGGGGAGCGGCAGCGATCGACTCGCCGCCGTCCTCATGGCCAGGTAAGTCGATTACGATACGCCGACTTCAGCTACGCTATTCACGTAGCTGAAGTTGCGTATCGTAGATCGACCCCCTCCCCTAGTGTAGCCCTGGGCTTAGAATAACAGTACACAATCAACACAAACAGTACAAAAGATAAAGGAAAGACATTTCTGGGTTAACAAAACTAAATCATTGTGCTGGTAGGGTTGAAGGGAGTGCATGCTATAGTCACTTATGAGGAATTTCACCCGGACAAGAAGAATCAGAGACAACTAAAACTAGGAACAACTTATATAGGGAAACAATTCAAACGTAAGTTAATTGTTAGCTCTCAGAAAGGGAGACTGCCCCTTCCATCTCTGACTCAGTTTGTGTGCTAAAATGATCCATATGCAACATTGCGTCCTGTGGAGTGCAGCCTTTCACAACAGTCATGATCTTGGTGGGGAATAGCAGAGCATACTGTAACCATGACTTTATCAAATGCCCCATAAGCTTTTAACTAACAGAGGTGTATAATCCATAAGGAGTGTTATGGGATGCGTTCATGTATAGAGCTTCACACCCATCTTGCAGCATAGTCTCTTGTTCCAGTCACATGCTGATATGTAGAAAATTAAGGGTTTAGGAGAGTACACTGGCTGACTGTTAATTTGGTGGGGAGAGAATGTCAGGTTTTAAAGGAGCTGGTAAACTGTAGGCTGACAGTTCTTCCAGTAGCTATTGCAACAGAAAGTCCTACCAGTGGGTTAAAACAGAATTTCTGGACTACCCATGAGGAAATATCAGGCTTGCCTTAGTCTCCAGAGGGTCTATTTTGGCCTTCTAATGAAATTTTCTTTAGCCACTTTTGCTACTATGTTAATACTTCCTGCTGGAGTCCTTCCCAACTGTCACCATGAATTATGAGACCAATTATTCACATTGCAGGGACTGGGGTCCTACCGAGCATCAAACCTTGGAGTTACTAATGTATTACCCGTGGTTAAAGCCTGTTGCAGCCTGGGTTTGGGCCAAGGGGATAGATAAGTAATGGAAGCATTCCAAATAACTAGTGGGGTTTTAACATTAAAAAATTTATTCTCAGAGGCCTGGTCTACACTGGGAGGGGGTCGATCTAAGTTACGCAACTTCAGCTACGTGAATAATGTTGCTGAAGTCAACGTACTTAGATCCACTTACTGCGGCGTCTTCACTGTGGTAAGTCGACTGCTGCTGCTCCCTCGTCGACTCCGCCTGCACCTCTCGCAGCAGTGGAGTACAGGAGTTGACAGGAGAGCACTCAGCGGTCGATTTATTGTGTCTAGACTAGATGCGATAAATTGACCCCCTCTGGATCGATCGCTGCCCGCCGATCCGATGGGTAGTGTAGACATACCCTCAGAAACATGGTTTTTATTCGCCTGTATTGTGAGAGCTGGAAAAAAGGTGGGAGCTCCAAGAAATGTTAGCTTGTGCCCAGTGCAAAGAATGTCTACATACTTTTAACAGGGTCTGTTTTCAGAATGCCATTGAGTCTTCCAACTCCAGCTGTTACACCACTTGCCATTATTTTAAAGTCTTTTTTTACGTCTTTATAATAAAGCCCTAGAAGTGCAGAAGTTATTTTCTTGCTGGTATTTATTTGCTTTTACCGCATGTACACAGAGACTTTTCACAATTATTGTAGGATTCACATACAGCTAAATTGTGAAAGGGGTGGTACTTTGTTGTATAAATCAAGTCTAATGTACTATATAGCATATATGGACCTCTTAAGTCTGATTCGATATGAAATTAGACAACTTAATGTGACCAATTGTCTTCTGCTAACCTAATGGCTAATAGATTCTTTCTCTGGGTGCTGCTATTTACTGCATCCTCCTTTCAAGTCTTAATAAATTACCTCTTCAGTTCTGAGCTTTTTGCCCCTCTTTCCTTTCCTGTCCTTTGTTCTTGTCACCATCCCTCCCCATATTCAGTCTGATAGGGCAGAACACATCCTTTTAAGACAACTAGAAATGTCTCTTACTGGATATCTCCTGGATCTGACATTTCTCCACACTACGTGTGTTGTCTCTGTGAAGAGGATCAGGAGATCACATCAAAATGATGAATGCCCATTGTGCACTGCACAGCAGTGCCATCATGCTCCTGCGGGAGTGATGCTGCTGTTGATATTTACCCTAATGTAAACATATTGCCAAGGTAATATAGTTAACAAGCTTCAGTATTTTCCATCTTAAATCATATTGATAGTTCTATAACTGGTTTGTGTGAAAGCTGCAACATACCCTGTGAACAAAGTGTCTTCAAGTATGTTATCTGAACTTGAGCTTTGCCACTGCTGCAATTGGTTTGTGGGTCATTTGCCATTGAAAACTTTACCCTCTATGAGAAGAATTTTGCACCAACAGCGTCCAGCACAAGACCTCTGCACCACTTGAGCCTCCCAAGTCTCACATTAAGGACTAAAGCAATGCACGGGGTCTTGACCACGCCTCCTGCCTTGCCCTGCAGATTTCACAAAATAAACTTAATGAAGATGAAATAAAAATGATTTCTCTTAATGAGCCTTCACAGGGTACAGCATGTTCACAGCCTGCAAGCCGGATGGTCAATGACCTCGATGAACAACATAGCTAGATCCTACATTGATTTAATTTTGTGAACACCATTAGCAATAATCTAACACAAAAAGAATTACAGCTTTGAAGAACTAGTTATTACCGTTTCTCTGTCTTAAGGTTTCAATGCTAGAGAGTGTTTCAAAAGAAAGGGCCTGATCTCTCTCTGACTTAAGTTGGTTTTGCATTTAGATTGATTTTACTTCACTGTAAGAAACCTCTAGCGTCAGGAATAACTCTTCTGAAGTCAGTGCAGTTATGCTGCGTAAAACTGGTGTAGCCGAGTTCTTAATGAGGCCATTAAATTACTATTAAATGAGTGTGCTTGAAGCTTAATTCTTCAATGTAATGCAGGAGATAGGCTTGGCTTTTGGCCTGACATATTTGTCTAGTAACATAATGTCTAACATCTAATAAGAACATAGGTATTGCTATACCAGGGGTCGGCAACCTTTCAGAAGTGATGTGCCAAGTTTACTGTAATTTAAGGTTTCGCATGCCAGTAATACATTTTAACGTTTTTAGAAGGTCTCGCTCTATAAGTCTATATTATATAAATAAACTGTTCTTGTATTTAAAGTAAATAAGGTTTTTAAAATATTTAAGAAGCTTCATTTAAAATAGAATTAAAATGCAGATCTTATCAGTTTAGTGTGATCCTTGCTCTTGCTTTTCCTTGCTGAGTTTTCCAATGTGGGCCACAGCAGGGGGCAGCTGAAGAGCGCTGGGCCGAGGCCAGGAGCAGAGCCCTGGGCTGGCTGCCGGTATCTCAGGCTGGCAGCGGGCTGAGTGGGGCCGGAGGTCTGGACCCCGGCTGGCAGGGGGCCCGCGGCTGGAACCCCAGACCGGCAGTGGGCTGAGTGGGACCAGTGGCTGGTATCCCAGACTGGCAGCAGGCTGAGCGGCTCAGCATGCTGCCAGTCTGGGGTTCCGGCCACCAGCTCCTACCAGCCGGGGTCTCAGCTGCTGGCCCCGCTCAGCCCGCTGCCAGTTTGTGGTTCTGTTCACCCACGCTGGCAGCTGGCTGAGTGGGGCCGGTGGCCGGGACCTCGGCGGGCAGCAGCGTGCCATTAAAAACCGGCTTGTGTGCCACCTTTGGCATGCGTGCCGCAGGTTGCTGACCTCTGTGCTATACTAAGCAGACTGGTGAACTCTCTGGCTCAGCATCCTGTCTCCAACAGTGACCGACCCGTACCAGCTACTTCAGTAAAGAGTGTAAAATTTCCACAATGGATAATAATCTCATTATTTATTTTTTGGCTAGGGGCAGGGGTAGCTTCTTCTTAAATCAGCTGCAGAGTGCCTGGAATAATGCCCTTAAGCATTGCTAGTTCATGTAGTTTTGTACAGATGGAAGGGGGAAGAAAGAACACTTTCCCCTTTCCATTAAGTACAAAAATGTGCAGGCAGAGGCTGGCTATCAAGCACATGACACACCATATGAAAAGAAACGCAACGTGACTGCAGTAATAACAAAAGCTAATGAAAGGGGTGTGAAGAAAAATGTCTCATGAAAGATACACATGGAAAAAAGTCAAAATGCTCTTCTTCACTACACTTTGAATCATGGCTTTGAGTATCAAGGTGGGCGAGATTAAAAAGGTGTTAGGTGGAAGTGGAGAGAAGCTTTAGTACTTGTATTGATTCATTGGCGTCCAGACATTAAAATTACAATCATATCTTTATATAGGAAAAAATGCACTGATTGATTGGTTGTTAGGTGTTCTGGTAACAACAAAACCAAGGCATTTATTCATTGCAGTGGTTGGCAATTGACGAGTTGCCAGTCCAGCCAGAATTATCATACACTTCCTCCTTTGTGCCCATGTCAGCATATAGTAGGGATAATTCTTCCCTGCCTTGAATTCTGATTGGATAGCATTTTACACCAATTGGCACAGTTGACAGTGGCTACACAAGTTACTCTCCTCACTTTTAGAGTCCCATCCTGTGATTTGCTGAGTGCCCTCAAACACCCATTCAAGTCAATTCTGTAAACCTTATGTATTCAAGCAATCGTATGGTTGGTTGTATCGTGCCACCATTTAATTGACTGCTGCTGGTTGCACTTATGGAAGTCCTTTTCTCGCTTTGTTGGTCACCCTGTCTTGACTAACTCCATGAATGGCTTCAATAAATGGGCTTAAACCAAAAGCTCAGAACATCCAAATGTTTATAGCATGAACATCTTTTGGTTAAGCAAAGAGATGTAATGATGAGTTGGAAACTCATAGGGGCAGATCCTCAGTTAGTGTAAGTCCAAATAGCGTTGACTTCAACAGAACTATGCCAATTTATGCCAGCTGATGCTCTGGACTGATGAATGCCAACATTTGGAATTTCCTTTGATATTTTCTCTCCTCTCCCTCTCCCAGAGAATTTTCTGCAGGATGGGTGATACAGCTGTGTGTTAGATAGAGGAATGGGAAGAAAGGGATCCTTCAGACTTTAGATGTCAGCACTTTGCTGTAGGCTTCGCCATCTGTACTCCTAACCTGTAATTTGTCTCTCTCAATTTGGCAATACTAGACATGGGAGAGATGTGGACTGGAGCAGACATTTCTTTACAAGTACAAACCCTGCAGCTTTGACTTTTAGATAAAATATTGGAAATTCTTTAAATCGTATGATATCTCATTTGTTTCCAAAGTGGCCAGTGTCGTAACAGCAATGTCTTTTTATTCTGTGGCTACTGCAAGTGATAAAAAATATCTAGAGGCTTACAGAAAAGGCTCACATGACAGAGCCATATTTATTCATTTAATGTAGCCCCATGATCTTGTGATAGGGCAAGTGAATTTTGTTTTATCTGTACTTCAGCTCCATTGGTTCAAAGGATAAAGCATTAACTCCTTGCACCAATTTAGGATGGGAGATAAGTGTCAAGCAGAAGCAAGTGGGTATATTTTTCCTAGAGTTCCCAGGGCTCAGATGATTCTCTTCTGTTTCCCCTACCATAAACCCCTACGAAGTTCAGCTTTGAGTAAGAGAGACTGAATCTATTATCTATATAGGCATTTATATTGCCCTCATTACCATGGTATCTGAATGCTGTGGTATCCCAGAGGCATAAACAACATAGCTTCCTGCTGTTAATATCACTCTTGAGTTAGCCAGGAAAGTCACTACACTGAAGTGATATTGTGCCCATGTCTCACCTTGAGACTGAGTGTCCTGGTTCATAGACAGATGGTGGGTATAGCTAGCTACGGTGTAAGCTATTATATCATAATAGTGCCTAGACGGATCTGCCAAGTGTCCAGCATCTCGGTTGACATTTATACTCAACCCACGTGTTCCTGCAGCCCTGCCCCATCCCGTATGCCTGATTTTGTGGTGGTGACCTACCTCCACATTACTACAGCCCAACCTGAATGTGTCACACATTCAGCCAGACTTCAGGCAAAGAGATGGTTTGGACTGTGGTTGACCCTCACAGACACCAGGTCCACTCTGGCACCTGGGGAGTATGGAGTCAGACCTACCACTCTGCTTCCCCTCTGCCTATTCCTCCTCGGATAATGATGAAGGAAGAGCTATCAACTTCTCCTTCAAACCAGAAAAGGTCTTTGCTTCTAATAATCAAAAAGGATTGGATGCAGAAGGGTGAGCTCTTAGAGAAACTCAGCTTCCTCTAGAACCGAGTTGATCTGATCCAGTTTCATAAAGGAGTCATCTGAGCAGGGGTAAAACATAGTTATAAATCCTCTCAGAATTGAGAGGTTGGTTGGCAATGCTATAGAGTGGCTCTGCGTGTAAATCTTTCTAGAAGACCTCCAGAACATCTTATTAAAGAAAACTTTTGGGCAACACCACCCGGAAAAAACATGTCAGACTGTCCCAGAAATTCACGTCCTACATTTGCCCAGCAAAGGATGCAGTGAGATACAGTGGTTTCCACAGGAGTTCTACGTTTCTTGTGGCAGAACAGTAGTGCTCTAGGAAGAATAGGACATCTGCATTGAAAATGGGGTGTTAGTCACCTCTGAAGGGCCAAATTTACAGAGGATCAAACAAACCCCTTTTAGTATCCATCTGCAAGACAGGGCTGAGAATTTGTTGGAGAGAGATGGTTGCACATTGGGAGGACAGTGCTGAAGACCTGGAGGACTGGCTTCACACCAGAAATACAAAGACCATGCTTCCTATTCTAATAAATGAATGCTGCCTGCCAGTTGGTCCTATAACCATTATACCAGCCAAAGCAACAATGTATCAGTGTTTCCATTCAATTTCTATCTGTTTTGAGTCATCACATAAAATTCAGGAAGCAAACCTGAAAACGATCAGACTATTAGATTGTCACTATTACACTAGATATTAGATGTTTTATAAATAAAAATTACATTCAGTAGGTCATTATTTGTAACTTGTTTTTCCTCATTTTAGGACAGGGAGCTCAGATGTCCCCTATTGGCTCCATGTAGTCACAATATCTAGAGGCAGTGTTTCTTTCGGTTTCTGCCTAACCCCCTCATCTCCTGAATTTCCATTCTGTAATTCTACACCCTCTCTCCTATTCTGTATAAATCAAATGAATATTTACAGTCAGCTGACCAAGTGGCTAGTCCATTAATCAAAATGCTTCTGTTTCCCCAATTCACAACAGGGGAAGCAATAAAAAAGCATTGAGCGAAGACAGTTGTTGATTTTAGAGCATTTCACCCTCTGGTGAGTGCCTCCTGTCTGCTGGGTGTGGTGCTGCAATTTTATTTTTCTCCTGGCACCCCCTGTAGGTTGTTGACCTCCAAGGTGGGTCTTTAGTGGCTCAGCCCTCCAGCTAAATCACACAGGCAATAATGGATGAACCCCTGCTGGGGTAACAAAGGTCCAACAGGGCCTATCGCTGTGCTCTTGTTAGTGTCTTTAGCCTTGTTTCTGGGCTCTGTTCTCAGCCCCTTCTGTGCTAGCTTTAAGTCCATCCCTGTCCTGTTATAGAGCACTGCTCCCAAGGCTTGCTCCCTCAACACTCTGACTTTAGCTGATCCCACAGCCCCAGCTCTCCAGCCAGTCACCCCTTAAGCTCAGTCCCCTTCCTAGGTAGCAAAGTTCAACAAATGGTTGGCCCTCTCCAGGATCTTCAGCCCCTTCTCTGGGTCTGTTTAAACTCCCGCCCTTTTCTGGGCTTTTAGTAAAGAGTCTTATCCTCATCTCATGGCTTAGGCCACTTGCGCAGAGGTGGGACCCAGATCCGCTCACTACTCTGGGTCCCAACCCAAAGACCCTGTGAACAGCAGTCATGCACTGCTCTCTTGAACTCCCTAAATTAACTGCTACTCTTTTCCCCCGGGCTTCTTCCCAGTGGCTCTTCCCTGCCACCTAGTCCCTGAGGGGTACTGTTCTCAGGTTCACGCAGAGGCAGTGTGTGGGCAGTGCATGGGAGGTCACTTACCTCCCCAGATTTCTGCCAGGGTTTGCCGGCCCTGCTCAGTCACACGGTGTGGCTGGGCCCCCTCCCTGTGTGGCAGCTGCTGGAGCTGGCAAGCTGCGCTCCGCGGGGACAGGCAGGAGCAACAGCTAGGAGCTGCAGGGAGGGGCCGCTGCTTTCTGGGAAGGGAGACTGAGAGTAAAGGGGGGCCTGCTTGGGGAGCGGGGCATGATTCATGCTGTTCCGAGGGTGGCCAAACCTTTAAATTGTGCCCACCCCCACTGTCAGCAGGTACAGATCATCTCTGGGTTCGTGCTCTCCTTCCACGATGCAAAATGCACCTAGAACTCAACTACTGGTTATCTCTCAGGCTCCTGTGGGCAGAGCAGAGCACCCTTTCTGCCACTCAGGTCCCAGCCAAACCTGGCCTGCTCAACCCATGCAGCTCCTTTTAACTGAGCTTGCTGGGCTCTGATTGGCTGCTTCCCCACAGCTTTTCTAGATGGGCCTGGAGGACCCAGCTGCTCCTGTCCTGAGGTGTGGTGTGGTAGGACCACAAGGCCTCCAGCAGGGGGCCTCAAAGGGCCTGGTAAACCCTGTCACAGTGGGTATACAAACCCCACACTGGAGAAGAAAGGGTTAAGGAGCTGCTTTGTGACCAGGTGGTCTGGCCCCATCCCAGCTTACCTCACCACACCTGCAAAGCTTGCACAAGCTGGAGATAGAGCTTAAAAAGGGAAGCAGAGTAGCCTGGTGGCAGGCAGATGGGTAGGGGTGCTGACCTGTGTTCTGAATACCTGGGAAGGAAAACCCCAGAAAATCTTGCTGCCTGAGGCTTGGCAATACTGACCTGACCTAGCCTGCAAAGGAGGGCCTGGTGATTTTTGAAGTCAGAAACTTTAATTGTGTGTTCAGTTCTTTACTTTTCCCCTGTGAGAAGAGGGGACTTTGGTAGGGAGTGATGCAGGGAGACCGCTGCGTAGTACCCCAAGGTGCAGGTCTTAGCTGCCTACCATTGAGCCTTGGATTGGAGCCCAGTGGAGAGGATAGGCCCAGGCTTGCCTACCAACCTCTGAAGAGGGAACAATGCCAGGGAACCTAGCTGGGGAAGATCCTGAAGGTGCAAGGATCCAGATCCCAATCAAAGGGGGAAGCTCTGAATTCCTTGCTGACTTCTGAAGAATTCCATGTTATTGAATTCTGTATGTGTACGGTTGGAGAACTAAGTTGCTAAAAGGACAGACCATCATGCAGTAAAGCTGTAATGAGAAAGAGGAATGCCTAGGAGGAAGACAACCTGCCATGCCCTGGCCTGACCGGTGTCACTGCCAGTGAGTGTTCCCCTTCACAGTGTGCAAGGGAAAACACAACCATGAATAAAACAAGATAAAATGTTCTATAAATATTGAAGAAACTAGTATCAGATAAAATTAAACAATCCTCTAAGAAAGGAGAGAGAAGTGAAGAGTTGAAGAGACAGGAAACCCGTGGAGGCTGAGCTTTCACGGGCAGAACTTCGGGACCAGATGAAGCATTTGTAGACAACTGCCTCCATATCCAACCAAACGCCAAAATTCTTTTTAAAACTCATTTTTAAGGCACTCTCATGACTTCTGCAGTCCTGACTCATTATATTTGAATGCTTGGGGTTGATAATGAAAACCAACAAGAACGAAATGGAATGTTATTTGCCTAAAGTCGAATTTAAGAGCCCAAGCCAGCCACAAGCGTGCCCGGATTTCACCTGCTACAAGGACTTCCTTAATATTTGCTAAATTGAGTCCGTGAGAGATCCCAGGCCCAAATCCTGTACCCTACACAGAACCTGAATAATGGGCTGTGTATGGGGCAAGGTTACACAAAGGTCAGGTTACACACCCTGTCAGAATGCACAGCACGGCTGTTGCTGCATAGGGAGTTTGCTCTCTGAAGCCATTCAGCCACTGTACCCTTGCTGCCCTCTAACCCAGTTCCCTGCACTAATGGATGGGGTATCTGCATTGCAAAGGCACACTCCTTACATCACGCCCGCCATGCAGAGCTGTATCATTTCTGCTGTCTATTGAGCCCATTTTCTCTCTGAAAGTGGGGAGAGACATTATCAAGAATTTAAACATAATGGGAGTCTGTACTGGTTTGCACCCTGCTGATGCCAACATAGAATCCGACCACTGACTTTCTAAGCCTGCTTCTCCCATCATAGCCACGCTGAGTAGCATTTGCTGACGAGCAATCTCACTGAATTGAAGGAACAGGCCTTAAATATTTTATAACATTGATGTAGTAATTTGCAATACAGACTTCAGAATATTACTCATGTTAATTTATCATTGATTTTATTTTACACCATGCTTAGAAACATCTGACACTTCACTCTGGGTATCTTTTGTCAGCAGTGTAATGAAAATTGTGGGGTTTTTTAGTATTCTGGATTCTTTCTGACAATGGGATGGCTTATCTTTTGATCTGTAATAAGTGCTTCCAAGGTCCCAGATTTATCTTCCAATCTCCACTCTTCTCATTTCCTAGCAGCTTGAGTAACTGAGTGGTGATACATTCCCCAGCTTGGGCTGTCATCAGTGCTGTACCCATCTGTAATGACATTTATAAGTCACTCTAACGAGATGAGCTAATCAGCATCCAGCCCAGCTATGAGCATGAGGCAGTGGAGGATATGTGTATGTGAGAAATTCTTAGCACAGAAGAGATATTTTAATAAGATCTAATATAAAATGTATGAAGTGGATTTTAGGAGTATTTAAAAAAAAATTTCAATGATTTCTAAATTGATTGACACATCTCAGCCTATTGGTTATTAAACAGCAAGATGCAGTAAATGCATGTTTCACTTTTGATCGGTCATTTTTAGGATGTGCCTTGCTTTGTAGCAGGTTACCCCTCGTATATTATCCATCCAATAAGTAATGATGTTTCTGGGCAGGCATGTGCAGTCACTGGCATTCTTTTAACTTTTTTAAAAATGCTGTTGGCCAAGTTTAATAGGTCAAAATTAATGACACTTCACTTGAAATTTTGAGGATTTGACTCTTGCCTTCAGACAGCTGGGTAAGATTGTCTCTTGTATGTAGTCCATTTCTAGGATGAGTTGTGCAAAAAAGCAGAAGTGAGAGAGCAAAGAGACAGTGTGGTGCAACTCTTAAGAAGCAGTGAAGGGGATGAAGTACTGGATGCAGAAGTACCAGAAAAAATAGGCCTGAAAACTGAAAAGAGAGTGCATGCAAGGAGTGGACTCATCGAATGGACAGAAGTTTCTGTTAGAAAAAGGCATGACTGGAAGTGTGCACCTGCTGTCAAACCTCTACAAACACTATTTTTTCTTTTTCTGAAAACAAATCAATGTAAAACACCTGCCTAGACAGTGACAATGTAATAACTACAAAGGAGGTTGTTTGCCCCACACAATGGGCTAGCGACGTGGAGTTCCGGCTGCATGGGTTCTACCCACAGCTCTGACTTGCTAGGTGACCTTTGGCAAATGACGTCACCTCTCTGCCTAGGTGTGTTAAGCAGTGTTGGCCTTGGTTTTGCCCCTCGAATGTAGCCTCCTTTTCATGTGCTTTCCTCTTTCAGTCCTCCTTCTGCTATTTTTTTCAACCTTCTCTTATTGTAGGTACCCTCATTTCCTCTCTCTAAAAACTGTTTACAAACCACCTTCCACAGGCCTTCTAAAAGTGGCACTAGAATCTTCACCTCCTCGTCTAGCTACTGATCGCCTATCTCTTGAAAAATTGACTTTTTTCTGGTCACTGGTAAAATTAATCTGGAAAGATAGGAGGCATCTGCTTACGATCTGTCAATCAGGCAGATGCTGCCAGCTAAGTAAACGCATTTTTGTGCCTACGTCTGTTATAAGACATTGCCTGCCCACTTCTTTTTCTTTAGAAAGCGTGTTGTTCTTACTTACTAGCCATTCAGTGAATTGGGTTGCCTAATGAACGCCCCAAGTGCCAAGGCTAAGACAAATCAGCCTGGGGGAGGGCGAAACCTGCTGTAAATGGGGGTGCAGAGGGAGAGGAGAGGGAGCTATTGAGACTCAGGCAGGGGGAAGCTGACTCTTGGCAGTTCCTTCTGCTGTTCCTTGGTGGCTAACGCCTGGCACCCTGTGCGCTGATGGCTATTTGTTCCTCCTGCCGCTTCCTCCAATCAGCTGGTGCACACGCTCCTGCCTATCCTCCGCTCTAGGTATCTCCACTAGGGTCTGCGGTGGCTGGAAGGCAGAGGGAGGAGAACCGTTTCTACCTGCTCCCTGGTTGCTGGTCAGATCTTGTGGGCTGCCACAGCCAGTCCAGCCCCTCTTCCAGGGTCCACTCTCGCTTCTACCTACCTTCCTCCCCCACCCCGGCGTATGCACGCAGGGGCAAAAACATAGCAGGATCATGCTCTCACCTCTGAGATATTGGGGGGTTGGGAAACATCGGGTGATGCGGAGAGAAACATACCTTAGTCCTAGGGTGGCCAGTCATCCAGTTTTCAACTGGAACGCCCAGTTGAAAAGGGACCCTGGCGGCTCCAGACAGCACTGCTGACCGGGCTGTTAAAAGTCTGGTCGGCGACACAGCGGGCTAAGGCAGGCTTCCTCCCTGCCCTGGCTCTGCGTGGCTCCCAGAAGCGGCCACCAGGTCCCTGCAGCCCATAGGCACAGGGGCAGCCAGGGAGGCTCCGCACGCTGCCCCCCGCCCCAAGCACCGGCTCTGCAGCTCCTATTGGCCAGGAACCACAGCCAATGGGAGGTGTGGGGCGATGCCTGCAGCTGGGGGCAGCTCAGAGCTGCCTGGCATCGCCTCTGCCTAGGAGCCAGAGGGACATGTCACCGCTTCCTGGGAACTGCCTGAAGTAAGCGCCACCCGGAGCCCGCACTTCTCACCCCCTCCTGCACCTTGAACCCCTCATTTCTGGCCCCACCCTGGAACCCACACCCCAGCTGGAGCCCTGCACACCAACCACCTGCCCCAGCCTTGAGCCCCCTACCACACTCTGAACCCCTCATTTCTGGCCCCACCCTGGAGTCTGCCCCCCTTCCTGCCTCCCATTCCTCTATCCCAGCCTGGTGAAACTGAGCGAGTGAGCGTGGGTAGGGGAGGGCGAGCGACAGAGGGAGGGGGGATGGAGTGGGTGGGGCAGGCCAGGTACCAGCTGAAAAGGTAAATGCACATTGTCACCACTGATATTTTCCTGCTCTTGGACTGTGATGTCACAGTGAGATTCCGTTACTGTGACATGGATAGACCTTTCCATTTTTAACATCTGCGATTGTACATTTAATAAAAAGTTCTAAGTCTAGAAACTGAGCCCATCCTTCTTAAGGATCTGCTAGATAGAGAACTGTGTTGGATCTTTTAGGCTCTCTCCAAACTACCTTCCTCACATATGTTAATGAATAGTAAACACATTACTTTTTTTCTGAGAACTCTGCTAGTTAATCGGTGACATGACTATCTTTTCCCTCAGCAGCCATGGCAATTGGACAGTATGGTTTATATAGCAGTGGAAAAAATAACTTGTCATACTTGCTAGCAGGATTTCAACTGTGTTGTGGGCAGAGCTGTGACATTCTCTGCCAAATTCAGGCTTGTGACAGTTGGTGCAACTCCACTGAGCTCACTGGAGTTGCACTGGCTTACGCCGGGTCTGAATCTAGTTCTCCTACCCTGAAGTGTCACTCTTACTGATGCAAGAGAAACCTATGTGAGAGAAAAACTCACTAACTCAGAGTCATGATCTTCCTGTTGCTTTCCTTACTGTATTCTCCAGAACCAGAGCTTTCATTATCCAGGAGGGAAAGTAATTTCTAATCCTTCCCATTGTGAAGATTTTGGTAGCCTTGACGATGTAAAACAATGTTTGTCTGCAGCCAGGAATAGCAAAACAAAAGCTCCAAGGAAAAATATTAACTGAACTAGTCATTTCAGTCTCAGTACGACCACACAAGCACTATCATTGCGAACCATTTTACTCCTGATAGCCATATCAGATCTGTTCAGCCAATGTACCTGTCTCAGCTTGACATTATGTGCATTTGAAAGCATATCTCTTTGGACTAAGTGGTGCTGATAATTCTTTTCAGTAGGCAAAACTTTCCCGAGTCATTTAAAGAACTAAATCTCCAGCCATCTGCTAGGAGGCACTGTGTAGTTGGAGATCTCATCTTTTGGATGAGATTTAACAAATAGACAGGACTTTAGTTGTATCATTGATGTCAGGGTCCTTTTTGCAGGAGAAAAAATCTCAATCCTGGTGTCTTGGCCAAATTTCAATTTGGTTAAATACATTCTGCCACATATATCTATATCTATATATTCCTGCTACAGTTCTCGATCATAAATCTCCCCCAGCCTCAAATGTTTATGGGTGGTGTGTACCGCTTATTCCTGCAGAAACCAATGCAGCTCCCACATGTCATGGACTGGGGAGAAGTCTGTCCCATAAAGGAAATATACAGGTATTAATATTATTCTGTTGCAATTGGTTATGATCTTGTTCACTTCCTGCTGTAAACTTCCATTGTGTGCTGCCTTTCTAGATGGGGCTTGAAGTGATTCCTGTGTCTGCAAGGCCTTGTGTAAACTAGAAAGTCGTTCTGCTTTGACTGACTCTTTTTGTGCTATGTTTGTACAGCGCCTAGCACAGTGGGGTCCTGGTACATGACTGGGGCTCCTGCAGTAATGCAAATAATAATAACATACTGGTATAGTGAAAGTAGTACAACCTCCCTCGTGTGGATACAGTTATTATTTCAGTATTCTGATGCTTTATACCTCTATAGCTGTTCCCATACAGGAAGGGAAATAACAAGATCTGTGCTATCCTGATATAATTAAGTCTGCACTAGTGCTTGTACTGCAATAACAATATTGGTGAGGGGTGTGTGTGAATTTTTGACAATATTGTTATACCAGTACAACTTTTAAGTGTAGATCAGGCCTACCTCAAAATCTTGGGGGGTGCTTGGGGGGGTGCTTGTGCTCGCATTGGGGAAAAACGTTTTTATGTTAATCACTCTGGCTTAATTAAGAAATATTTGCAAGCTATTAATAATGCTGCTGTTGTTTTTCACGCTGTATCCCTTGATCAGACCTTTAGTTTTGAGGATCTCCTCCCACACCTTGGGTCATGGTTTACAGGACTTTTCCGAACAATTGTTAAGTGGATTATTTTCCTTCTTTTCTTTCTATGTGTTATTTGGGTAATGTTACAATATGCAAGATGTCTGTGTACTGCTGTCACCAAAAGCTCTGTTACCCAAGGGAAAACCCAGTATCTGTCCCTTCAACTTGATCGTAAACTGTGGAACGGGCCTGACAATTAAAGTTTTGTCAGGCCCGAGGGGGGACTGTGAAAGTCATAAGCTACGGTGAACCCCCTTAACAGCCAGCAGCTATGGCAACCAGAGGCCACTAGGGGGAAGTAGATGCCTCGCCTACGCAAGAACTTGCATTTTTACAGTTGTCCTTCGCTTACACAAGAGTAGCGTCTTTTCAGCTGAGACAACTATCCTAAACCAGTTTTTACTGACCAGATAGCAGACATCCGAGGTCTAGCATGCACCAATCAAATGTTAACACACCAGGGCTTTGTCTAAGTGTGTATAAAAGACCTGTAATTTCTGTGTTAATTAGAGTCCTGTATCAAGATACAGTCTCTCCTTTATTCTGCAGAAAAAAGGAAACTTCCTTTCCTTATCCCTGTCTGGCTGTTATTGGCTCTCAGCTAGGCGGACCCGATATTTCGGTAACACTATCCTGATATAATTAAGTCTGCACTAGTGCTTGTACTGCAATAACAATATTGGTGAGGGGTGTGTGTGAATTTTTGACAATATTGTTATACCAGTACAACTTTTAAGTCTAGATCAGGCCTACCTCAAAATCTTTTGGGATCCTTCAGGATGAAAGGTACCTATATATATGCGAGCACTATTTATAATAAAGCTGCAGGTTTTGAATATGTAAAGAGTATAGAGTTTTTAAAAAAGATTATTTCAATTATTGTGATAATGTGAATATTTATTACCTGTCTCTACAAGATAGGGTAAAAGTAATGTTTGTATTGCCACCAGCTAAAATGAATTGGCTTTAATTATGCAACTTGCAGGGTTCGGGGTTTTTAGTTAAATCTGGTGCATCGGTAGCAGAAGGTGGTTCAGTGTAAATTCACTACATTGCTAAATGTTTATGAATTAATCTTCTTATGTCTTTACGGTGGCATCTAGACCCACATAAAATAAAAAATATGACATTCCAGAGAAATAACACAGGTTTAGGGGAAAATATCCTGTCAGGTTTTGATTGTTCCTGCTGGCTAGTTTGCAGACATGATCTAGAATTGCTCTAAATAACTTGTTTCCAGATCTGGGGTGAAATCCCGACCCCATTGAAGTCACTGGTAAAATTTTCATTGACTTCAATAGGGGCAGAATTTTACCCCATTCTCTGATATTCTGACTACTTCACCTTCTTGGAAATGTGGTGATGTGTTGGAAGTGTTGTCAGGGAAAGGATTAACCTTCTCCTTTTGGTGGGACAGCGTGTAGTAGGGATTTGCACGGCTGGGCCATCTGTGGGAAATAGTAAACTATTTCACCACTCCCACTCCTTGTGTGCTAATAGGGATTTGCTCTCTAAAAATCCAGGAGGAAGGACTGTTGGTGTTTGTCTTAAGCAAAGGGCGTACATTATTTGCATTTACTTTTCTGTTGCACAATAAAGCCCAACACACAGGTGTTTGCACACGGGGGTGGAGTTTAGAGTCCTTTCCCTGCTCTGACCAGCTTGTATGATAGTTCTGTTTTCTTTGAACCAAAGTTGATCCCAAATGGGGATTATTCACTCAGCTTCATTTCTTCTGACATGTCTGGAAGGCTTTTCCCTCTTTGGGGCTTGAAATACTACGGATCATTTTTCAGAATGATTTCTCAGAAGTCAAAATTTCTGGTTCCCAGTGACCTCAAAGATAAATTTTAATTTTGGAAATTTGTCAGTCCACAGTGGGTGGTCTTAGCTCTTAAGGAAAAATTACAACGTTTGGCACAACTAACCAGTACCTGGGTTTTGATCCTAAACCTAATCACCGTATGAACAGAGCAATGTATTAGCGACAGCAGCCATGATAGCGAAAGCTGAGAGCTCTGTTGTCCTGTTTGGGTGCCATATGACAGAAGTGGTCAGGTTACATAAGCGAAGGCACTAAATAGTATATAGTGAAGCGGAGTGGGGCAAGCCCAGACCAAGTATGCTCAAGCAGATGCAGCTATGTTGCCAGAAACAGGAAGTATGGCAAGCACCACGCTCCCTGCACAACTAGCTCCCATCCAGAAAGGGCACAGAGGGAGCCCAAGTCACAGCTGCCAAGTCTATCTCAATACGGTGTAATCCGGTCCCAAGGAGCAGAGAGCGTAGTTATGGAAGTGAGATGCAATGTGCGAATAGGCTGCTGGCCAGTGAGTCTCTGGTGATTATGGATAGAGCCCTGCATGGATACAAAAATTTGGATCCACATCCGATCTGCATCCGTGATAATTAACTTGTCTCTGACCTGCGATCTGCATGCCACCTTTTATATGTATCTCCATCCGTACATGCACCAGCACCCTATCTCACTGTTAGAACCCTGCATAGATACAAAAATTGGGGGACACATCCGATCTGTGATCCGCAAAGATGGTAAACATTAAAACCACATTTGTGGATGCAGATATCCACGGATCTAAAGTGGTTCTCTGTGGATTTGCAGAGTTCTAATTATGGGTATCTTCACAGCTCAGCATCTGGTCACCAAGGGTCTATCATAGCAGCTTTGCTTAGGGCTTTGTTCTGCTAGGTGCATGCTGATAGCTGCTGTGAAGTGTGGAACTCCCACTGAGTTCAGTGGGAGCTGAGGAAACTCAGCACCATGCAAGAGTGCTGAGCACCTTGGAGGAGTGAGCCCCTATTCCACATGATGGGAAACGGACACTGCAAGGGAAGTTACTATTTCTGTCCCAGATATGTGTAACTCTAGCTTTGCTGTGCATATAGAACTGACTACGTGGGTGACTGTGTATTGGCACAGATACATTTAGATTGTCTTAGTATCTTACCTTTCTGCCCATTTTCCCTCTTTCTTGGTTGCAGGCCAGTATGGCATGCATATGTCCCAAACTAAAGCTTGTTGCCCTTTGGTGTCATTGCTGATGCCTGTCTAACTTTCAGAAGCTGCAACACAGCATGGCATTTCTGTTAATAGTTCCGTGCCATCATTTGGTCACGATGTGCTTCCTGTTGCCAAGTCTGCTGAGGCCTTAGTGTATAATGATTTAAGTTCTCCATCAGAAAGTGGGCACGCTTTGCCATGCAGTACAAACACATCTCCCTTCGTTGTGTTCACTTTTGTGCCACAGGGAAAGAGTTTTTGCTATCTTTACATAGTTTTAGTTACTCAGGGCCAGATCTTAAAAGTAATTAAGGTGACTAAAGTATCAGAGGGGTAGCCGTGTTAGTCTGGATCTGTAGAAGCGACAAAGGGTCCTGTGGCACCTTATAGACTAACAGAGGTATTGAAGCATAAGCTTTCGTGGGTGAATACCCACTTCTTCGGATGCAAGCAGTCCCGCTTATGCTTCAATACCTCTGTTAGTCTATAAGGTGCCACAGGACCCTTTGTCGCTTCTTAAGGTGACTAAAGATGCACATAGGAGCCTATTAGTCTTTTCACTCTCTCTGCATCATTAGGCACCTAAATCCCTTTTAAAAATCTGGCCCCTCCTGGCCTTAATTACTTTGTTAATTGAGGATAATGGTAGGCAGTTCTCTTACACACTCATACAAACTTCATTTTAACAACAGCCAGAACACATTTAGATCTAAGCCTTGCACCTGTTGATATTGTACGTGTATGCGGGGTGAAGGAAAAGTGCATTTAAAACAATCTAAAAATTTTGAGTAAGCGACTCTTAGAGGGGTTGATATCAGCATGTGCTATAGTTAAGGTTGCAGAATGTTTGTATTTCCATTCAGTCTGTAGTAATGTTTGCTTTTTTTTTCGGTTTGCTGGTTATTGTACTTCAGTGAAGGTCAGACAACGGATATGATTCTCTTTGGCTTGTACTTCAAAAAAATTACCTTTTTAGATTTGAGAACTGACCTTGCAGATTCAAGTTAAGAAAATAACAGTTCAGTTGTCCAAGTTAGACATCTCAATTATTAGATTATAATAACTTGGACTCTTTAGAGGGGACCCATCATTATAACAGTTGTACAATGACTACTGTGTATTAAAGAGTGGCCAACAAAAATAATGTATGGACAACTTCATGGAAGGTGTATTGTAAGGGTTTTTACAAACATTTTCAAGCGAAATCTACATGGCATGGCAATGTATTTTTTTTCTTAAATCTAATTTCTTCAAAGATTAAACACTGGGAAGTGCTTCTGTTTTCATACTATGATTGAGATTTTGTGTATCTTGATGTAGCGCTCAAGTCTGCTGCTATTGAAGAAAGTAACAAAACTGGCACTAGTCTAGATGGAAGCAATGTAATTAATCTATATCTTCTAGATGACCAGTGCTTTTGGTTATGGCTATATGAACTGGCCCTGTCATTGATACACAGGGGGTCTGGATCCTAGAGCTGGCTTTTTCGTTTCGTTTCGTTTTTAAAGTATATTGAAAAGCAGCAGACATTTTTTGCTGTGTTCTTTGAGGATGCTTTTTTCTTCTTCTCCATAACACTATCAAAAAACTTCCTTTATTGAAAACCTGCATTTTTTTGGAAAATGAAAATGTTATTGCAATTTTAAAAATAGTTGAGAAAATTTTTGATTAAAACTGTGTTTTTCTAAAAGAATGAAAAATGGGTCAACTTTCATCCCTGAAATTTAGAAAAAAATAACATTTTTTTGCCATTAAAAAAATGGTACCAGCTTTACTGAATGCATATTCATATTTTGAAAACCGCATGATTCAATCAGTGGCTGTCAGAGCAGAGCTGATCCTACAGACCTCATATTCCAAAAAAATATAGTCTTTTTTTGCTCATTTAAAAAGCAGGGACATTCTCAACCAACATGTTCATTTAAAAAAAAAAAGGTTTCAATTATAGGTTAGTTTCAGTGAAGACCACTGTAACACCCTAAAGAAGATATTACACTTTTTCTGCAAGAAATTCTACAGCCAGGCCTCAATTAAAGGGGAGAAAATGGGTACAGTTTACCAGGACACTGTCAAAGGGAGGGGGCTTGGCCAGACAGCCACAAGCCCAATCTTTAGGAAAAAAGTCAGGCTAAAGTTTGGACATTTGAGTTTGACTAAATGTTATTTGTATAATCTTGATGATGTGTTTGTACCTATGCATCAATCTATATGTGACGGAATGGGGGCCTGTGTTATGAGTTTGCCCTATGCCTATCAAAATATTGCTTAGGGTCTGTTTACAGCTGTTAGGAAGCCCTCAAAACCTTAACCATTAAAGGATGCAATCAGATCTCCTTAACTGTGTAATCCTTCCTTTAGTATCATCCAGCCTCACTTATACCACCCCTCGCCTTGTCTCCATGTTTTGTTGTGTAATTGAAATATGTGGTTGGAGGTGTACTTCTAATTTTACAAGTTGTATCTTGACCTTGAATAGTATATTATAGCGAGGCTCATTACATTATGTCCAATTCTAGAAGTATTCTCACAGTGAGATGTGTTGGTGAAACAGAATAGAACTGGAATGATCACTCTACTTAATGTTATGGAATGTCTTGATTTACATGGTGTCATAGGCTTATGTAGGGTGACCAGATGAGAAGACCCAAAAATCGGGACTTCCCACCAAAAAACCCCCCAAAACAGAAGAGCCTCTGCCGCCAGAAGCCTCTGCCGCCGGAAGCTGTGGAGCAAAAAAAAACAAAAAACGAAGAAGACTGAAAATCGGGACAAAAGGCGTTCCGACCGACCATCGGTCGGGACGCGGGACACATGGTCAAAAATCGGGACGGTCCTGATTTTATCGGGACGTCTGGTCACCCTAGGCTTATGTAAGTGTGACCTTGCAAATTTGTATTTTAACTATAATTGTTGTGTAGCAAAGAAAATTGTTGTTTTTGTTTGCAGTCAGTAATGTTGCAGAATGTTAACATCAGAATATATTGGAAGGTGATCTCTTGAATGAGGAACAGGATTGTGTACTCAATGTAATTTAGATACATATATACCCTCCAATTACTCCAGTATCTGAACACCTCATGATCTTTAATGTATTTATCTTCATAACACCCCTGTTAGAAAGGGAAGTGCTCTCATCCTTCCTCATTGTGCTTCCTCTTCCCAGTTAAGAGTGACTTAACCAAGGTTGCACAAGGAAGTCTGTAGTGGGATCAGGGACTTACATCTAGATCTCAAGTCCTAAGCTAGTGTCCTAACCACTAAACCATCTTTCCTCTCTCATCTGTTAATAGCTTATTTTGATCTTTGCCAATTTTTTTTTCAAATGGTAGGAAGCAAAGTTAAGGCTGTGTGAATGATACTGAGCGGTGAAGTGTTTTCTATGATGATGGGCAGCTGACTGAGCCTTTTTAATTCTTCATAGTGGGACAACTATATTTAGGGGTGCAGAATTTTGTAAAGAGAGCATACCACTAGTTTGGGCTGCTTGTTTCTCTGGAGAACAGCTGTTTTTTTAGCTTAAATTTTTTCTTAATTTTTTTTGGTTAGGAACATTGTGCCCACTCACTAGCACGTAATTTGCAAAACTGAATGGAGAGATAATGGAAAACATTGCATGGAGTCTCTCACAAATACCTCTGTGTGTGTGTGTGGTGGTGGTGGTGGTGTTTTCTTTATTTGTTTGTTTTGTTTGTGTGTTTTAAACAGAGTGGGAATACTTCAATTTTCTCCCTAACCTGTTTAATGCTTCTGGGCCTTCTTTCACTGTGACTCCTGTGACTAAGGAGGCTGGAAGCAGATCACTCTAGAATCCCTAGATCAGGGATGGGCAAACTACAGCCCATGGGCTGGATCCATCCCATCAGGGCTTTGGATCTGGCCCGCGGGATTGCCCCCCACCTGGCGCTGCGGGTCCCACACCACTCCTGGAAGCGGCCAGCACCACGTCCCTGCAGCCCCTGGGGGCGGGGCAGGGCAGAGGCCTACGTGTGCTGCCCTCGCCCTGTGGGTACCTCCCCCGCAGCTCCCATTGGCCAGGAACGAGGAACCGCGGCCAATGGGAGCTTTGGGGGAGGTACCCACAGGTGAGGGCAGCACGCGGAGTCCTCTGCCCCCCCCTCCAGAGGCCACAGGGACGTGGTGCCGGCTGCTTCCGGGAGCGTCTTGGGGCCAGGGAAGGCAGGGAGCCTGTCTTAGTCCTGCTACCATGCCGGAATCCCTCCTGTATCCCAACCCCTTGCCCTGAGCTCCCTGCTGCACCCCATGCCCCTCATGCACCCCAACCCCTACCCTGAGCCCCCTGCCGCACCCTGAGCCCCCAACCCCCTGCCCTGAGCTCCTCCCACACTCCGCACCCCCTCCTGCACCCCAACCCCCTGCCCTGAGCCCCTTCCTGCATACCGCAACCTGTCCCTCACCCCAACCCCCTGTCCCAGCCCTACATTCATGGCTCTGCATGCAATTTCCCCACCCAGATGTGGCCCCCGGGCCAAAAAGTTTGCCCACCTCTGCCCTAGATGCTGCTCTAAACTACTGCTTAACATCACAGGGGTAGGGTGAGGGGGCTGTTTGAGTGTAAATTGAGGTGTTCCCTCCCACAAGAGTTCTATGTGCTGCTTCTGCAATGTTAACTGCTGACTCAGGGTGAGGGATTGAACTGAAGACCCTGTTTGTGATAGGGCTACTTATAGGCCTACCAGCGTTAATAGTGTCCTTTCAGTTCTATCCTATATATTTATATCTTATATCATATATATTTATCAGTTCTGAGAGCGTCAGCAGCGAGGCTAATCCAAAGTACCTTGATGTTACACTAGACTGGAATTTGACCTTTCGACAACATCTCGAGAACACGATACGGTCAGAAAATTGGCCAGAACGTCATGGGGCTTCAGTCCACGGATCTTATGAACCGCAACAATTGCCTTGGTATATTGTGAAGCTGAATATTGTGCGCCAGTGTGGTCTCACCGCAGTCGGACTAAACTCCTTGACACTCAACTCAGTAACGCTGTGCGCATAGTATTACAGATGCTCAAATCGACTCCATTCGACTGACTCCCGGTCCTATTGCACATCCAGCCTCCACAGATTAGAAGAGCTGCTCAGACATCTCGCTTTCTTAACCATGTCAATGCAAACGCGAGGATCCTGCTGCATGATGACCTGCAGAACCTGCCAAAAACGAGATTAAAATCCCGCAATCCTTTATGGAACCTCATCAAGACCCTTACACCCAACTTCGATGCTGAGGCTCAATGGAGCCACATGGAGTATTTCGACAGCTCAAAACGAATAGCTGATCACTGACTCTGCTGAGGAACCACCAGATTTGATTTATATCAGAAAGACTGGCGCAGATTGAATCGTACCAGGACATCTCATGGGAGATGTGGACAAACCATCTGTAAATGAAAAATGAGGCAAACACCTGTATGCAACTGTGGTCACCAGGCACAAACGATGGAGCACATCATAACTGAGTGTCCCCTTCGTTCTTTGGCCGGGGGCGTGAAGGACATTCACCGGCTCACCACTGTGGCAATGTGCTGGCTATCAAACTTAGATATAAATTTTTAATCATTGCTACCAACCCAAGCTATACAAAAGAAGAAGATATATCCTTTATTTAAGTATTCTATTGTGTGTATAGCACAGTGTATACATTGGCCACCTATATATTTATATATGGCTTTTTAAAAGACTACAAGGATGGTTTTTCTCTTTCTTTTTAAAATATACAAAATATTTTAACTTTTAGAAAACATCATGAAACCACTGCTGTTTCCCTTGATTTCTTGCAATTGTACAATAGATTGTAAGCAAACAATATTGCCATCTAGTGGGAGTGAAGATTTTGACTTCTTATGCTCCTCCCTTCCGAATCCTGTCATCTAGACATTCAGTGGGATAGCACTGCGTGTTTCTGTTTAATTTACAGTGGTCTTCCCCTCTGCACTGTATTTCGCCATTTTAAGGTTAAAACTATTCTTCAGCGTACTAGAGAATCCTGAGGGATGTGCTGCAGTTATAGATCTTTCACTGCTGCACTTTAAATGAGACATGAAAGGCCAAATTCATCCCTGATGTAACTTCATTTGCTTCAGTGGCATTCCAGTAGGGATTAAGTTATCCCTAAGATACAGTACGAAACCCCATACAAATCAAAAACTGCTGTTGAATTGACTTGTGCCTGTGATTTTGCTCATGTTTGTTTTGTCTCCTTCTTTTGCTCAGAAATCTATCTGAGCCTCTGAACTCACCACTTTCCTGGTATCTGTAGTATTTAAAAGTTTAGAGGAGACAATCTTCATCTGCTCCTTGATTTTTTTTTGTGTCCTCTCTTTAGGGACTATGTTTTCCCTTTATCCTTTCCTCTCATTTTTCTGTTCTCTACTATCTTATATTGCCTTTGTCTCTGCTTCAGAGTGGTTCTCCCATCCATCCAGCAAATAGGAATTAAGTGTATGTATCTCCCTGCATATCAGTAGAAGAAAGAAGACCCCCATCTGACAATAATGTTGGGAAATAAAGTATTTGGTGCTGTGCTGATGAAGGGAGCATGGGGTAAGGGTTAAAGTACAGGTGTGCGAGTTAAGAAATGTCATCTGTTTCTAGCTCTGCCACTGTATTACTGCATGTCCTTGGGCAAGTCACTTAACCATTTTTGGGATTCCATTTTCCCATCTGTAAGATTTTGGGGAAAATAATCATGTAACACCTCTTTGGGGTAAAAGGCTTAACGTATATATGTAAAGCCTTTGAAATCCCCAGGTGAAAGGTGGCATGAATGTGAGAAGTCTTAGCTGTGTTCCTTCTCGGGCACTGACTATAAAGATAATATGCAATAGGAACAGTTACAGACAGTTTCTTACCTTATTTTCAGTAAAAAATGCCCCTTTTCTCCCCTCCTTGTCCTTAACTATCTTAGTCCTCCAGATTCCACCATGGTTTACCATCAACTGGATAGCTAGCCTGGTACCCACATAATCCTGTTCAGCAGCTCCCTCCCCTATGGTGCCTGATGCGGATAGAGAAATTATGTGCAATTTACTAATTTGTGGGGTTTTAGTTTCAAGATGTTTGAGGTTCATCTTGCAAAACCCCAGATTCTGTTTCCCTTATTGCATTTATATTGGGGCAGCCATGACACTGCCCATGTGTATTAAATTCTGGCAGGGTACTGGTTTTCTAATAATACTCTGGTATTAGCCTGCCCTCATAAGCTGATTGCAGACAATAGAGTAGTATTATTGAAGCTGTAGGCCAGCTCTGTAACCCAGCTTCTGTCTACCATCTAAACTGCTTCTGTCAATCTCAAACTCCCCACATCCTCCTGTATCAATTCTCTCCTGCTTGCTCCATTCACACCTCAGTCAGATCTCCCTCTCTCTGCTTCTTTAGGTCTGCCCTCCTCAGTTTCATTCTGATCCCTTTCAGTGGTTCAGAGCACCTACTGGTGTTAGTCTCTAAAGGCTTTACTTTCATATATCTCTAAACCTGGCCTCAAAAAGAATATTATATGTGCCATGAGATTGCTCTGGCACACATGAGATTGCTGCTGTGTACACAGCACAGAGGACAGGGCTAGGATGAAGGGCAGAGAGAGCTCAAGTGCCAGCTGCAAGCTGAGCTGGTGCAGAACCGAGTGTTGTCAGTAGATGCATGTTTTTTCTCTTGCTTTGCTCCTAAGCACAATAGATCACAGATCATAGTGAACTGGGAGACGGCAGGGGGAACGGACAAGAAAGCCTGATTTCTAATTTTTATTGTTTTGCCTTGCTACACTTTTTCCTCTGACATTGCAACTGGGTGGCATCAACTCTCTAGCAATTAGTTTTTCTTGGGATTAGTGATAGTATTTTATTAATCTCCTAGGTTCCGTGCTTGTTCCAGTGCTTAGCAGTGCAAAGTCATAATAGCCAGGGCATTAATATTTCTAAATATGCTAGTAAATTGTTTTAGTTACTTCTCAGGCCCTGCTCTTGCGTGTCTGAATCAGTGATTAAAACGAATCGCTAGCATGCACTTAGATTGCTTCTACCTTGCAGTACTTGATTTTAAAGCTCTGAATCGTGGCAGTAATGACAATTAGGATAGTTGGCTATTATCTCTGTCTGTCGGTTGTTGTTTATCCTCCAACAACAGTCTGCTTTCCAAATAGAGCCCTTTACCTATATCTCTTGGCAGGTAGATCACTATCTTGCAGTCTCTGTCCTTCTGCAGAGCTAAATGGTTTATGAACTATACAAATCTAACATATCCCTCTTCCCCTTCCAAATTCTACTGTCGTGCTTTTCCAGCCTGTGATTGTTTCCATGTCTTCCATCAATTGTAATTGATAGGCACTGCATGTCTTAAGCATTTTTGCTCTCTTTGCTTCTGTATTGCTTGTCTTCCCACTTACTGTTCCAGTTGTTATTGGAAGCATTTATATGATGCTCATCTGGCATACATTGAGACATTCAAGATTGTTATTAGAGAGAGAGAGAGAGAGTCCTTCAGTAGAAAATGATGTGCGGGCTAGGGATGTATACCTGGACTAGATCACCCTATAAGTAGGGTCCTACCAAATTCACAGTCCATTTTGGTCAATTTCACGGTCATAGGATTTAAAAAATTGTAAATTTCATGATTTCAGCTATTTAAAATCTGAAATGTCATGGTGTTGTAATGGTAGTGGTCCTGACCCAAAAAGAAGTTGCGGAAGGGGGTGTGGGGGGGGGGTGGTCACAAGGTTACTTTAGGGGGGGATGTGGTACTGCTACCCTTACTTCTGTGCTGTTGCTGGCGGCGGCTCTGCCTTCAGAACTGGGCAGCTGCAGAGCAGCAGCTGCTAGCCGGGATCCCAGCTCTGAAGGCAGAGTCGCCACCAGCAGCAGTGCAGAAGTAAGCATGGCATGGTATGGTATTGCCACCCTTACTTCTGCGCTGCTGCCTGCAGAGCTGGGCCCTCAGTCAGAAGTCAGTCTAGGGTTGCCAACTTTCTAATGGCACAAAACCGAACACCCCTCCCCACTCCTTGCCCCTTCACAAAGGCTTGGCCCCTGCCCTGCCCCTTCTCTGAGGCCCTGCCCCCACTCACTCCATCCCCCTTCCCTCTGGTGTTCGCTCTCCCCACCCTCATTCACTTTCATCTGGGTTGGGGCAGGGGGTGAGGGCTCTGGCTGGGCGTGTGGGCTTAGGGGGGGCGGGGATTAGGGGTTTGGGGTGCAGGGCAGATGGGGAGCCTGCCTTAGCCCCGAAGCATTGCCGACCGGACTTCTAACAGCCTGGTTGGCCATGCTGACTGGAGCCACCAGGGTCCCTTTTTGACCATGCATTCTGGTTGAAAACTGGATGCCTGGTAGACAGCAGAGAAGTAAGGGTGGCAATACCATTGACCCCCCATAAAATAACCTTGCAACCCCCCCTGCAACTCCCTTTTGAGTCAAGACCTCCAGTTTGAGAAATGCTGGTCTCCCCTGTGAAATCTGTATAGTATAGGGTAAAACCACACACAAAATACCAGATTTCACGGGGGCAGACCAGATTTCATGGTCCGTGACATGTTTCTCAAGGCCGTGAATTTGATAGGGCCCTACCTATCATTAAAGAGAAAGAAACAGCTCATCTGTATATGATAGGGAGAGTTTGGGAGTGTGAACAGAGGACAGGGGCAGGTGTTGAAAAGCATGTTGGGGGATGAATCTGACGAGGAGTGGTAAGGGTGTGAGAGAAGGAAGATGAGTAGTGAAATGCAGTGGGGAGCAGGGATGTGGGGGGCTGGGTCAGCACTAGATGCTGATGGTGGGGTGAGGTTGGCAGCTAAAATTAACTTCTTCCATTTGTTCCCCCTGGACCACTGGATCAAGTTTAAAATTTTTGTACTCCTCAAGGCCCTGTGGCATTCCATGCTGGCTTACATCTCTGATGCTCCAGTGGTATCTGCTGCCCCTCCATTCTGTCAGCCATTGCAGTCTTGATGGTACTTTTCATTTCCTTCTCACTGCCATTTCCATGCCCTCTTTCATGCTCCCTGTGAGCACTGAACTGTCATCCTGTTCAACAAGCCGCTTGTTTCTCCACATTCAAATATCTCTTACAGTCTCTGGTTGAAATCCTAGCCCCATTAAAGTGAATGGCAAAATTCTCATTTACTTCAGTGGGGCCTGGATTTCACCCTTTGTTGTTCTGTGATGCCCATAATAATACTCAGACCTGCAAATAATTTCCTCCTGTGTCCTTCCCAGTGCATCCTGTCTTTATACTGGTCTTACAGTCTTACTTCTTAAGGGCAGAAGTTGTCTTAATTTTGTATTGTGTTCAGCATCGCACACATGGTCTTTGCTTTAATAATTAATGTGCCATAGCACTGGTGAGCACAATTATTTATATCTCAGATAAAATACTGTGGATCTCAATTTACCTAATTGGCACTTTTAAACTATGGTTCTGTTGTACAGTTCGTTGAGATCTTCTAAATGGCATTTGTATTTAACCTTGTGCTGATGATTGTTGTGCTGGGTTGCAGTGATCAGACTGGAGAGAGTATATTGCAATTTTTCAAGAGAAGAAAGAATTTCACATCTCTTTGAACGCCACTTGGCTGTAGGTAAAGAATAATACACACTGGGAATGCCCATTAGAGTGAATTATAACGTGATTGACCATGTTGTCATAAAAATGCTAGAACTTGCTCTGTTTTGGCAAGGTAGGGAAATCAGTGCATGCATTGATTTGGAATAATGTTTTTGTGGATTCTCAGGTAGTGATCATTCAGATGTTTGAAAGAGTTAGCAAAATTTAGCCTTAGTATAGTATTCCTTTTGAAATCACACTTAGATTATTGCGATAGATGCTAACCCTCTCTCCAGCCGCCTCCCCTGAAAACTCTCCCCGATAAAGAGCAGATGCAATAAAAAAGTGTTATTCTCTGTCATCCAGGGCATTAAAAAAAAGGTGAATAAGGAATGTAGAAATAAATTGGCCCTAATGATCTTTTTCACTGAAGAAAGTGATCTTGTTATGAAGACAATTAAAAGAGAACTAGCATTTAGTCTGAAAATTATGTTAACTGAAGGGGAAAAAACCAAACACTTGTAACGTTAGAATTGTACCTAACTTAACAAATAAAAATAAAGCTGAATAGTTCGTCTTATCTTTTTTAACCATTATCTCATCTTTTTTCCAGTGGAAAAACTCTGTAGGGGGAAAAATGGGCAGTGGGTAGAAGGGAGGAGAGGGTTTCCACACTTGTGTTATTTGCTTTTCCATAGTTTTCTCTGGTAGCTTTTTATGAACATTCCTTTATAACCATACTGCATGAAGAAGCAGAGTAATAATCTGTGTTAATAAAACAAGATATTTTTTCTACATCAACTCTCTCTGGATTTCTTAGGAGTTATCCCCCAAAAGAGCTGCCAACACTTTCCGGATGTGTTGATGCAAGAGTATTTATCAGCTGGCCTCTCCACTCTACTTTATCACTGAGAGTAGGAACTGAGTAGAAGATATGCCCTGGAGAGTTGGTTGTGTATAGTGGAAGTATCCAACCATGATGGAGGTTATAATTCAGCTTCACAGATGTGCTACTTAAAAATTGAGCTGTTATTTTATTCTTCTAACCAAACAGTAATTTTTTAGCTTCAGGGAAAATTGAGACTTTATATACAAATATTTGTATTTGCTGTACTGCATGGTCTAAGAAGATAAGGCCTTGATCCTGCAATTGAATCTACATGGGTGGACCCTTGCCTGTGGGCCTTCAATGGAATCTGTGTGGACATAAGGGTCGGCAAATGTGGATCTGATTGCAGGACTGGGACCAACTCCCATGTAGTAGTAATTTGAGGAACCGTGTAGGTCCCTTTTCTTACCCCAAAATATGTCCTCCGTATTCAGGAAAAAAAGAAATCTACTATGTGACATCTACCACAGTGATCCATGTTTAGTAGCCCATTAATATCTGTGTACAGTAATCCCTATAGTAGCCATTATTTACCTACAGAGACAGCCTTTTGCTATCTAGAATAGCAGTTTACAGGTTATCCTTCAAACAGTTAATGAAGAGTCTAGAAATCATGTAAACAGGAACAATTACTGCAGCTACACAGTAGCTAATTATATTGCACTTCATGTATCGTATGGTACATCCCATTTGGCATCTGATTATAAGTACATTTCCTATACAGTCTTTCAACTTTCTCAGGGCCTGATTCTGCCACTGCGATTGTGAGTAGTTCCTGACACTGCAACTAGCCCCACTGATTTGAGTGCGATTGTTTGCAGCGTAAGGCACTACATAACATGAGTAAGGGTTGCAGAATCTGGCCCAGAATTACAGCCTTTTTCAAAATTCAGAAATATTGGAAGATTGGAAGAGTGGTAAGGGACATAGTTGTGTGAGGCTGGGGGGAGGACAGGCCTATATTGTTAATACTTTGGGCTTATTTAAATTACTGTATAAGAATTTTAAAAGCCCAATTTGCATTTAAATATTGCTGCTTGTTTATTTTTTGCCTTTCATTCAATTTAGACAATAACTAAACATAGCCTAATCAATTACACATTATTTTTTCTTCTGTGCTAGCACATTGGTGTATTTGAATTCAGAGGGGATTGTAGAAACTTTGGAAACAGTTTTCATTGAACTAAAACAAGTTCCTTTGTTCATATTACTGTATATTTTTAATCACTTTTTCTTTTGGTGATGTAATATCAGTTTAATATCTAATGCTTCCATTAGGGAGCCACATCCTGCATTCTCTGAGAGGTGGACTTGCTCTGATGCATCTTATTAATCTCAAATTTCTGTGGGCCTAAAATCCTTTATTTTAACAATCTGATGTTTGGTTGTCATCTAAACTGGGTGTCCCTTTAAAACTCCTAAAACTTAATACATTTCTTCTTGTAAAAGATAAGGAATTCCATATTTTTAGAGGTTCTGGTGTTTTTCCTCCATGTATACAACGCTCCTTTCATAATGCTATAGTCTGATTTATTTATTGTATTTCCCCCTCCCATTTTGGTCTGCATGCTACTAGAAATCTAATAGTCAGAATTACTGTGTATTCATGGTCATGTGACGACAAAGGGCAGCTTTAATAAAACGCCTGAGATGCAGAAGTAGGACAACAGAGAACACTTCTTTGGCTACAAGAGTTGATCCTCAAAGCAGTACTGAACTATATGTCTTGGAGGAAATTCATAAAACATACAGAACTGCTCTTAGATTCCTGTCTGGAGAGAATCATTATGTAAATACAGTAAGCCTAAGAAACAAAGGAAAATCTACAGTAATGAATCTTGATTCTGCAAAGTCTCCTCTTGTCAATAATCTCTACTCCTGAGTAGTCTCATTGTACTCCTGTTACAGTAAGGATACTTGAGTGAGTAAGGCCTACCAGAATCATGAAATCTTCCTCAGACTACAGTATATCAGTCATTTAAATTATGATTTAAGTATATGCAGTATAGCAGAATGTGGTGCTGTCATCTTAGTAAACTCATATTTATCTTGGGCGGGGGAATACTATCAAGGAAAGGAAAGAAAGCTGTTGAAATCATGAGGAAAGTATGAAAACAGATTGAAGAAAAAACAAATGCATTTAAATCTTATCTCCTACATCATGCCGAGTGTTATTTTTGCATTTATAATTGAAGGGCAGAATACATTTTCAAAGGTTAATATGATGTATCTATTAAAATAATCTGTTGCCAAGTGCCTGTTCACTATAGAATTTTTGTTCCACTGAAATAACAATGAAAGGAAATTGGATAACAGGAAGTGTCCTTTATATCATGGGATTCTCTGTAACTGGCTTTCATTATGGCATTTTAATGTTATGTTCTATAATGTATATTCCAGTATTGTTTAGGTATTATGATATTTTTTACTGTTAGCCTCCTTGAGTACTCTTGGATGGGGAGTGCTCATGGAAATCAGTGTAGATGTGGATCAATAGCACAAATATCACACTGTTCAAAACTTGAATTCAAAGAACACATGCTATGAGCTTTCATATATTATTTTGCTTCTGGAATATTTATGAACATCCATTCCCTCTTCAAATTCCTGAGTTCTCCACTCCTTTATCTCCCAGGCTCCTGGGTTCCACCACCTTTCCCCTACAAACTGGCTTTGGACTACCTTCTATTTCGTGTCTTCCTGAAAATTCCAACGCTGTGACTTGCACCTGAGAGTTCCTACCTTCAGTAATCCCCATGCAAGAGAAAAGACCTTCATTTCAAGCCTCGTGCGTGTTGTGTTATACACCACTCCTACTGTTTACATTTTTGTTCCTTTGCTCTGAGGCTCCCCCCTGAGGCAGGGAATGGATTTTCTGTAAAATCTGATCATGTTGAACATTGAGACATGTAGGCTTAGGGCAGCATGCACCAACTCGACTCTGCTAGAGAAGAGAACTTGCCAAGGGGATCATCAAAGTTAGGAGGAGTCTGAAGATTGGAGTAATGGAACATGAAAACTCTGGAATGTGTGGGAGGCTGGCAGAAGTCAGGCACCCACCTGAAGCTTTCACAACTTCCCATTCCTGATCACAGAATGCAAGGGCACATGCACACCCTGAGATTTCAGGTGCATATGTGGCTATCGTGGTTTACAATGTGCAAAATAGCTATCTTCATAGTTGCCTTTATGCTACTTGAAAGACAAGGTGGATGGGTCCAATATCATTAGTTGGACTAACTTTTGTTGGTGAGAGAGACAAACTTTTGCACTACACAGAGCAATTCCTGAAGAGGAAGTTAGTCCAGAAGTTGGTCCAATAAAATATATTACCTCCCCCACCTTATCTCTCTAATATCCGGAGAATGACACAGCTACAACAACCACTGTACACTATTTGTCATTGGTAAGCCAACAACACAGAAGGTCTGCCAGCTTCCACAGCTTCTTTCTTAATATTTCTGGTGTGGGAGCTGTGGGAGTAACCAGAATCTAGTATTCAGAGGGAATTTTGGCACTTCAGAGGGTGGGTGTTGACATTGATAATCCTTTGCTGAATAAGTGCATTTTGAGGCTGGATTTGAAAGACGGGAGAAGGCTAGAGCTTTCCATAGCAGCATGTGGATCTTGGCACCTTTTTGGAAATAAACCTACGTGCTTTCCTTGTGAACCGGTCTCTGAAGTTTGCCATATTGCAGCATCAGTCAATACGTATTTTGAGATAAATTACAATTAGTATTAAATTAACCAACTTTAATCGATCTGCAAAATGAACTAATTTATTTTCAGTGAAGGAAATCTTCCCTAGTCTGGATTTGATGCTTGATTTTTAAGAGTTACAAATCAGCAGTGTTGTAAAGCGTTGGGGTCAGCTCCTCAGACGGTGTAAGGTAACTTAGCTGTCTCAAAGTCAGCTGAGCTATGCCAGGTTCACCAGCTGAGGAGCTCAGTGATAATGTGAAACGGCTTGATGGGCTGTCCCCCATCCTTTCCTTTTGAGCCTTTCAGTTTAACTTGGAGTCGCTTGTCGTAAACCACCACATTAATGATTTTTTAAAAAACAAACAAACCCTAATTTCTCTTCATTTTTGCAAATAGAACTACTGGTGGATCATACTTACGAGTGCCTGGTAAAGAGAACTGAATTTCCTGTAACAAGTCTGTCTGGTATTTCTCCCTGTGTAAAGTTATTTTCCATATAAAGTTAAAAAATGAACTCTAGAAAAAGCTTTATTTACAAAAGCTTATTTTCCATGTATTTAAAAAGGCAGCATGCACAATAACATAGTAATATCTTTGCACAGGTTTTAAACAAGCTTGCATATTCTCACTCTTAATGACTTATTCATAGGACAGAGTAACTTATGCTGACTGATTATAAAACCATGCACTGTGACATTCCATGTGAAATGGAATACATTTCAGAATCAGCCCCACATGATCATTTTGGATTCCCACCAAATTGTACACAGTGGTGCCTATACTTGTTTGAAGAATTGCCTCCAAATGTTAGCTGGCTAGCTTGGTTCTTCTGTTCTTCACTCCAGTAGCTGTGAATGCTCCTCCCTGCTGTTTCCCTTTTCCTCCCTTCCAACACATGAAAATGCAAGAAAAGAGTATTATTTCTGGCACTGTTTTGGGAGGTTCAGTATATGGTTTTGTGTCAGATGTATCTGTAGTTAGCTACAGTGATGAGGGCAGATCTTTTCACCATCCACTTTTATCCTGGGAAATAATAAATGAATGTGATCTCTAGGGTTGTTTTGCAAAACTGTAAAATACAATTTGTGTAAAGGATTATTACCTCTTGATCGTTACATCTGAATAGCACAGCCAGGTAGCCTTGTTTTTCCTGTAACACTTGTACATTATGGTACAAATAGAAAATTCCTTAGTTGTTTCATTCACAAAACATCCAGCTTATACAATACAGTCTAAATGTTCCAGTTCCGAGGTGTACAATACATCTCCGTAGGGATGTCTGATAAAAGGAAACCTATACAGAGATGCTAAGGAAATGTGATCTGAACTCCAATGAACTACCTTTTTAGTAACATTTTCAAATACTGGCATGCAGAATATTTAGGGCTGGATTCATAAAGAGATGATGTTAGGCCCCTACAGTGCAAAAGCTTCCACAGAGCCATGGTTGTTAAGTTTTTTAGGGCTTTTCTTACTGCATGTGGATTGACTCAGGCCTTATAAGGAGACAAAATGGAACAGCATTTGCTGTGTACTCTCCCTTACCTGCTGCTACCCCCAGGGACAGTGCAACCACTAGGCAAACTAGGCGGTTGCCTAGGACGCCTAGTGGTTGAGGGCGCCAAAAAGTGTCGGCTGTGGGGGGTGGCCCCAGCCATGGAGGAGCCGGCATGGTGCAGGGGGGGCCCAGCCCAGCAGGGGGGGTTGGAAGGGTCCTAGGGGGGCAGTTAGGGTGGGGGGATCTCAGGAGGGGGCAGTCAGGGGACAAGGAGCAGGGAGACTTAGGTAGGGGGTGGGGTTCTGGGGGCAGTTAGGGGCAGTCAGGGGACAAGGAGCGGGGGGGAGGTTGGGGGTTCTGAGTGGGGCAGTCGGGGTGGGAAGTGGATGGGGGCGGGGAGGGGAGAACATGGTCTGGGGAGCAGCCCCTGGACACAGCTGGCCCCTGGGGTCTACAAAGGCTCGTTGGGATTTGCCCCTCAATGAACCGATGTGCGTGGGGGGGGGGGGGTGAGCGCAAGGTGGAATTTTTGCCTAGGGTGCAAAATATCCTTGCACCGGCCCTGGCTACCCCTTCACCTATTTCCTGTGCAGGAGATATATAAACCTCAGCTGCATTAGGTCTACCTGCACAAGAACAAGTCTGAAAAGTTCACATATGCTGCATCTGTCACAACTTCATCTCTGAAAATGTGATTACATCATTGTAGAAATCCTGTTAGGGAGCAGTGTTATTGCTTTCTGAATAATGGGCCTTTGAAGCTCTCCACCTATCTTTCAGCAATTGACTTTTGTTTCTCATTATAATTGCTTGTATGGACTCTTCTGAAAACCAGTACAAGATTTGTTGTTCAGCAGAAATAAATTGAAACCAGCATCCTCAGTCTCTTTCTTCAATGAATAATGAATTAGCAAGGAAAAAGCTTGGTCTTTCAAATCGGTTAAAGTATTGTAGGGAAGGGCTGGAAGAAATTACTTATAACTCTGTTTGCAGCTAATACTAACAAATAAAGAAATAATACATAATTGCTTCAAGGGAAGATTTTCATATGCCCATAAGAAAATCCAGTGTAGTGATTGTGACTCTAATCTAGGAGTTGATTAAAACTGGATTAAAACTCTAAGATAGGAGTTGATTAAGTAACAGATTCATAGCAAAAAGAAAATAAGAAATAAATAAATACTTGTGGCACCTTAGAGACTAACAAATTTATTTCAGCATAAGCTTTCGTGGGTTAGAACCCACTGCATCCGATGAAGTGGGTTCTAACCCACGAAAGCTTATGCTGAAATAAATTTGTTAGTCTCTAAGGTGCCACAAGTATTTATTTATTTCTTATTTTCTTTTTGCTGACACAGGCTAACACGGCTACTACACTGTAAAGATTCATAGCAAGTAGCCTTGGGAAAGATCTTTTAGATCATCCCTCCAGTGGAGGAATTGTGGTTGAAGGGATAGGGCATGGGACTGGGAATCAAGGGAGTTGGTTTGTAGTCAGGCCTGTTCTTATGCTTAGAGAGGGAGCTCTCTAGGCCAAGGACCTTCTTCCCATTGTATGCATGTAGAGTGACTAGCATAAGAGGGCCTTGATTATGATGATGATAAGATGACATTTGGAGATACCTCCCCCCACTCTGTTTGTTGGCCAGGTGACTGAACAGGGCTTCTCTGCCTCACTGCACTGTGAGCTCACCTGTTTTGCCTCCTGCAGACTCCAGCACCACCTCCTCCTGCTACACCTTAGGCCTGAAACTCCTCCCCCTGACCATGAAAGTCCTCTTCCCCCCAACTAACTACAATCTCCTCTCCCCTCTTGTCCCATGGCCATCTCCTCCCTGTCCTCTCCCCCATCCCAGCCGCCAGTTCTGTCTCCTTCCAGGCACCTAATCCTAAATCACCCCTTGTCTCTAGTGGCTGTATACCAGGAATCTCTCTACTCCTCTTTCACTACACACACCCCTCTCATGCTTTACTCTCTCTCTCCCTACTCCCACTTTTCACCAATGTATACTAGTGCTGCACATCTACATTGAAATGCTGCATTGGTGCACAAATCCCTAATGTAGACAAGCTCTCAGTTTCTATGACCCATCACATTCTGGACTTCCATGCTGTGAAAAGACTGCCAGTTAGTCAGCTGTGGTGGTGACTTTTGTGATGTGGACTCTTGTCCACTGGGAACTTGCTGAGCCCACCAATATATTTCCCATAGGCCACCTATCAGCCTTCCAATGGGAACTAAGTTTGATCCCTGATAACCTGCATAGTGTGCATGCTTGACAATTTGTGGCCTTCACGTGGAAATGTATCCCTCACGGTGACTGATGCTGACATTTGTGGGACTGAGTTGAACTCTTGGGGTTCTTGATCCTCCAGGTTCTAGAGTTGAATAGAATGTACTGTAGGAGGGACTTCAAGTGAAGGACTTCCAGGTAGGAGGTCATTCTCTAGTCTCAGTGATTGGCTGTTTATCCACCCTCTCACCTAAAGGACGAGCACAGCACCGGTGACCATATGTTAGAGAAGAAGAGGTGGGGGGAAAGAGGATACAAATGAGCCATTGCATGCTAATAATAACATAAAAAGTTAAACACCATAGAACCTATTGCTACTTGGCTTCAGGTTAGGTCTGGCCTGGCTAGGGAGAATTGGATGGGTTGGTAAAGGGAGACAGTCCTCTTTCCCAAGCCCAAAAGTACAAATACTGTATATGTTTTTTCGTTTTTTGGTACTCAAGAGCAGTTTAGGAAGAGTAAAGTTTGGTTGCTTCTACAGAAATTCTAACTGTTTAATTCTGCCATCAGTTATATTCATGCTATCCTGCTAAAAGTCAGTGGTTGTCACTGAGATTGCTTTGGATGCAGGTAAGGACAGAATTTCACTCTATAAATAAATCCTGTTGGCTTTTTCTCTGTAACAGACAGTACACATGCGCTCCATGTGGATAGCAAACTGCCTGCATCGAGTAGGATGGGATTAGGAATTATTTCTTCTCCTGAGCCCATTAAGAGCCTCTACCGTCTTTTGGAATGTTTTCCAGAAGTATTTCTTCCACTCAGTAAATGGCAGGAAATAGGGCTTCATGAAATGCCCATTAAAGTCTTTGGTGGGGAAGAAGGACATGGTGGTGATCCTTTAGATCTGGATTTTGCATTTCATGCAGCTGGATTAGAAGGTGGTACTGAGACACCAGGGACATGGTATAATTCCTTAGCTAGAGATTTGTAATGAAGATTCAGAGATGGCCTCTGTAGGTAAACACAGCATGTTCTTGTTATATGACAAAATATTGTGACCTGTCATCATAATGCTTTTGTGCTTAAAAATACGGAATTATTCTATGGAATTTCTGTGAGCCATAGCCGGGTATCTTATGATATATCACAAGGTAACTAGACGCATACGGAATCTTGATTATTAGATTCATTCATCTTTTAAACTTTCATGTAATGTAAGATGTATCTGTCTATCCATATGGACAGAAAAGCAGTGTTAACTCACTGTAAATTCTTCTATGAAATCTGAATTCATTAAAAGGGGAGTTGTACTTTTCCGAATGTATATTGTATATTGTAGGTTGGAGCTTATGAAAAGCAATAATGGTATTTTAACCTCTTCAGAAATATAATCAATAATGAGGCTTCTGGCTGGAATGTAAAACCCAGAGTGAAGTGCAGAGCAGTTGAAAAGTGAAAATAAATGAAAAGTGTGGTAATTCTGTGAGAGTCAATTGCTTCGTATTGGAACCAGTTTTACATCTTATATTCCCATGTAAAATTTCTCATTTAAAGTGATAAATCTGGAAGCCAACCTGTTGGTTTCTGGAACTAAGTGTCCAGTTTAATAATGCCTCGAGGACTGCAAACGCAGTATTTCCTTTCCTGGCTGGTTCTCAAGGAGCACCACAAGCAAGTCAGTTATTCAAATGAAGCAGAGAAGAATAAACACAATGTGAAAAAGAACTGAGTCTGGTATTTCTTGGCAGAACAAAGCTGTGAAGAAATTAGAAAACTTGTGGAAGGGTAGAAGGGAATTTGAAAAAAGACAAAACAAAAGAAGGATTTGAAGGACAGCTTAGACTCACGTGTGAACATAGGGTATGAATGGTCACTCCTTGATGGATTAGTACTATGATAAATTGCAGGATTAAAGGGCCACAGATGAGATACCTCATCAGTACAAAAGTTGCTGCTAATAGACACACTGGTATTATGAACCATCTTAACATACACTTTTTTGGCAACTTTGGTCAGGGTTTAGTAATACATTTTGCAGGGTTTGTAGATTTGCATGGGACTTTTGCAACATAGAAGTTAGTGAATATTGATGAGAGAGCTGGGCCTATTGAATTTAAGATGTGAATTTAAGAGCCAAACAGTTTTCTGTCTGAAGGCACTTTTCCCCCCAGAGTCTCGAGGGAAATGAAACCATTGGGTTGAAAATTGAAAAATGTTATTGCTAAATAATATTCCAAAGAATGTTTTATGGGAACAGCAAAACCTAAAAGTAATACTGTGGCTGTGAAACATCAAGAATATATCTATACATTTGTTCTGGATTAAAGAAGCAGATAGTTGATCTACAGAAGTTAATGACTGATTTAACACTGCAATTCTGAAGGCTTTGCTTACATGGCAGAATAAAGCACTGATCTTCAGATTATGTTATAGATGTAGTAGGCTGTTTTAATTGGGAATTATTCTATGTCTGCTCTGGATTTACTGGTTCGGACATTGGATTCAAGAGCATTTTCTAGCCATGAGTATGAGTCTGTCCTTTTTTTTTTTTTTTCAACTTTAACAGGAATGGTGGAAGTGTTAATGTGTTATGTACTTTGATGGGGGTGGATAAACCCCGAGCTGGGGAAAAAGGAGTTAAAACCCTGTCCCAGGCAACCAGACGTCCCACAGCTGCTGCTAGCAATCCAACAATTAGGCTTAATAGAACAGCAGGAGTTCCTTGGGGGAATGTTAACAAGCCTAATTGGCAGCATGCACTTTATTCCCAGAGGTGGAGGATATAAGCCAACAGCAGGGAGAGACTCTGTAGGAAGTGCGTAGGGAGGCCAGGAGGAGGTAGATGGGCATGTGCCCGAACTTGCTTCTCTGACTGGCTTTGGAGCTGGAGGGAAGCACTGTCTTTTATAATGTGATATTGAGCTCTTGGGAGCCTTTGGAATGTCTTTGTCATACCTTAAAGGAAGATGAAAAATAACAATGAGATGCAAGTTATTAGTGCTGGACATATCTGGGTGGGGTGATGACCAGTGTCTTGTACCTTTTCTGTACTCAGTAGTTTTTGGATGCTAATGGTGAGGGAACCTGAACTCCTCTGTCTTTGAATAGTCTCTCACAAAATATTCTGCATGCCAGAGTACTCCAGTCTCTAACAACTGCAGCTTGAGTAGTTCCCCTCTGCACACCACACTAATGTATCTGTGACTGGAAAACCCAGATCCTGGTCAAAGACTCTTTTGTTACAATTATTATTTATAATTAGGGCTGTCAAACAATTTAAAAATTAATTGTGATTAATCACAGTTTTAATTGCACCATGAAACAATAATAGAATACCAATTTAAATTTATTATAAATATTTTTGAATGTTTTTCTACATTTTAAAATATACTAATTACAATTACAACGCAGAATACAAAGTGTATAGTGCTCACTTTATATTATTTTTGATTACAAATATTTGCACTGTAAATAAAGATAGCGTAATCTACAAGTCGAACCCTGAAGGGGCATACAAATGTTTGCATATCTGGCACGTAAATACCTTGCAACGCCCACTACAACAGTGCCATGCGAACGCCTGTTCTCACTTTCTGGTGACAGTAAATAAGTAGCAGGCAACATTATCTTCCGTAAATGTAAACAAACTTGTTTGTCTTAGCGATTGGCTGAACAAGAAGTAGGACTGAGTGGACTTGTAAGATCTAAAGCAGGGGTTGGCAACCTTCGGCACACGGCCCATCAGGGTAATCCACTGGTGGGCCACGAGACATTTTGTTTATATTGACGTTCTGCAGGCACGGCCCCCCACAGCTCGCAGTGGCTGTGGTTCGCCGTTCCTGGCCAATGGGAGCTGCGGGAAGCCGCAGGCTGCAGGGACGAGCTGGCTACCGTTTCCACAGCTCCCATTGGCTGGGAACGGTGAACCGCAGCCACTGGGAGCTGCGGGGGGCCGTGCCTGCGGACGGTCAACGTCAGCAAAATATCTCGTGGCCTGCTAGCAGATTACCCTGATGGGCTGCATGCTGAAGGTTACCAGCCCCTGCTCTAAAGTTTTACATTGTGTTGTTTTTGAGTGCAGTTATGTAAAAAAAATAATTCTACATTTGTAAGTTGTATTTTCATGATAAAGAGATTGCACTACAGTATTTATATGAGATGAATTAAAATACTATTTCTTTTGTTTATCTTTTTTATAGTGCAAATATTTGTAACAAAAAGATATAAAGTGAACACTGTACACTTTGTATTGTGTTGCAATTGAAATCAATATATTTGAAAATGTAGAAAAACATCCAAAAATATTTATAATAAATTCAAATTGGTATTCTATTATTGTTTAACAGTGCGATTAAAACTGATTAATTGCAATCAATTTTTTTAATCGAGTTAATTTGTTTTGAGTTAATCTATTGAGTTAACTGCGATTAATTGACAGCCCTATTAATAATTAATATTTTGGTAGCACCTAGTGACACCAACAGAGATCATTATGCCAGGCACTGCAAAAACACAGAGTGAGGGCTTGTCTTCACTACGGGGGTAGGTCAACCTAAGTTACGCTACTCCATCTACGTGAATAACGTAGCTGGAGTCAACGTAGCTTAGGTCGACTTACTCTGGGTGTCTTCACTTAGCTGTTCCGACAAGAGACGCTCTCTTGTCGACTTACCTTACTCTTCTCCGAGAGCTGGTACTGGAGTCGACCAGAGAGCACTTTGCTGTCGATTTAGCGGGTCTTCACTAGACCCGCTAAATCGACCCCCGCTGCATCGATTGCAGCAGTGTCGATCTCCCTGGTAGTGAAGACTAGCCATAAGAAACAGTCCATGCCTTGAAGAGCTTACAATCTAAATTGACAAGACAAAGGGTGGGAGAAGAGTATTATGCACTGTGCCCCGCAAAAGACCTGAATCAGTGGTTTATCCTAATCCCAGGCTTTTCTTTGCTGGGCATTGTGCAGCTGAGGCCTTCTGTTCTTCAACTCTGTTCTTCAACTCACTGCTCAACCCCTGGCTCTGCCACAGGCCCTGCCTCCACTCCAACCCTTCCCACCCCCTCCCTTGAGCCTCCCATGCCCTCGCTCCTCCCTCCTCCCCCCCCCAGAGCCTCCTGCACGCCACGAAACAGCTGATCGGGAGGTGCAGGGAGGGAGGGAGGGGAGGCGCTGATCGGCAAGGCTGCCAGTGGGTGGGAGGTGCTGGGAGTGGGCGGGGGGGGGGTACGGGGAGGAAACTGATGGGGGGCTGCTGACATATTACTGTGGCTCTTTGGCAATGTACATTGGTAAATTCTGGCTCCTTCCCAGGCTCAGGCTGGCCACCCCTGCACTAAGGGGTTAACAGGTAGGCTAACTATCTCCTTAGTTGTGGCTAATTGCTGGGCCAGCAACAGCTGTGGGTAAGAAGGCTGCAGGTACAGGGGCGGCTGCCAGAGAGAATACTGAGGGGAGACTCCGGTAGCAGTAGACTGGCAGGAAGTCAAACTGTCAAGAGAGAGAGAATCCGAGAAAAGGAGTCTGGAAACACCTATAAGATAGGCAAGGTAGGAAGTAGTAAGGGATTGTGAGGAGCTGGTCCCAACTGCTTAACAGAGTCCCTGAGCTGGAACCCAGAAGAGTGGGCAGCAATGGATTCCCCTACCACTCCATGGGGAAAAAATAGCAAAAACCCTTAGAACAAAGGGGTCAGGGCTCTGCAGAAGCCTGGAATTATTACCCCTTCACTGTGTCATTGGACTCCTGGTCTGTCAGACTCTATATTGTCCCAGAAAGGGTGAGTCTATAAAATGAGCCAGTCATAAGAGGAAGCCACCTGGCACAGGGCAAAATTACTGTGTGTGTGTGTGGAACTGACACGGCACACAATTTTTATTTTGAAATCGTGAATATTTTGCAGATCTTATTAATAGGTTATCATACCCCTGGCTTAAGGCAAGATTGAAGGCCGGGGGAAATAATTATTTTAAGACAAAAAAAAAAAGTTGTATTTAAAAAAAATGTAGAGATCTGTTCAAATATAATGCATTATGTGGTGTTCATGGAGCGGATTTGTACAGTTAAAAAAAGTTCACCCACGTTGTCTTTCATTATTAGAAGGGGTTAAGCAGAGTGATCAAAAACTTCTTTGTTCTGTATTCCCATTTGATCAGGATAGATTTTTCAGACTCTGTTATAGTTTCAGCATGCCACTTTGTACTTTTCGTGTATCCCTTCCAAATTTCTGCTTGCTGTAGTGTGTATTGTTCTGTTTAGGTTAGTAGCACAAATGTTTACTAAGTTGTTCCTGATCTGTTATAGCCACAAAACTAAACTTATTTTTAAACACATTGTGAGTGTATATTTTAAACTTGTAATCTTTAAAACCAAAGTACTGAGTAATTTTTCACGATTTCTTGAAAAATCATATTAATATATTATTTTTTAGAAAATGTAATTTGCAAGTGAATAACAGGGACCAGGTGATATGTTCTTAAATGAATTTTATAAGAAACACAGGCACTCTTCAAAATCCAACCTTACCCCTGCCATAGTGATTTAGAAGCACAAGTCACTGCTAATTTAGGTGCTCCCAGCTTACTTATGTGCTTTTGAGAATCTCATCTTTAATTTCACATTTGCGGCACTTGCAGTGGCATTGGGAGCAGTGCATTATGGGCAGCTGTCCCACAGAGCACCTCTTCCCATTCTGGCGCTGTGGCTTGTGGGAAGAGGGAGGGGGAGTGCAGGGCATTCTGGGTCCTGTTCCAATGCCCTGTGATGCATCGCTTTGCATCCCAGCAATCTCTGTGCTTCCGTCCACATTTGGCGCCATCTTTCAATGTTTTTTGTACTGCGTGCTCTGTCTTCCCTTTCAGTCTGCGGGTATGGATCCCAAACTGCTGAGGGATATGCTGATGGGTCTCATTAGCACGTCACGAATGGCAGTCGAGTTACTCCTTAAGCTACAAACTGACAGTGAGGAGTCTGACGATGATGTCGACTCGCATAATGCATACGACACGAGATTACTTGTGGCATTCACGGACATGCGCACCTCTGTGGAACGCCGCTTTTGGGCTCGGGAAACAAACACTGAGTGGTGGGATCACATCGTCATGCAAGTCTGGGATGACGAGCAGTGGCTGCAAAACTTTCGGATGAGAAAAGCCTCTTTCGTGGGACTATGTGCTGAGCACCGTGGACATTTCATTGACATTAACGCAGGCTGGTCCAGAAAGGTGCATGACGCACGCATCTTTCAGAACACTGGCCTGGTCAGAAAGCTGCAAGCTGGGACTTTCTCCTCAGACCAGAAGATCACCGTAAGGGAAGTCATAATGCCCATTGTGATCCTTGGAGACCCAGCTTACTCTTTAATGCCGTGGCTCATGAAACCCTACACAGGCAGCCTTGACAGCAGCAAGGAGCGGTTCAACAACAGGCTGAGTCAGTGCAGAATGACTGTGGAGTGTGCTTTTGGCCATTTAAAGGGCCACTGGCACTGTCTGTATGGGAAGCTGGACCTGACCGATGACAGCATCCCCACGGTTATATCCGCGTGCTGTACCCTCCATAACATTTGTGAAGGGAAGGGTGAAAGATTCACTCAGGCATGGAACTCGGAGGTTCCACACCTGGAGGCTGAATTTGAACAGCCAGAGAGCAGGGCTATTAGAGGGGCCCAGCATGGGGCTGCAAGGATTAGGGATGCCTTGAGAGAGCAATTTGAGGCTGAAAGCCACCAGTAATGTTTGGTGCCCTGCATGGGAGTGAAGTGCAGTGGTTCCAATGTTAGTAGGAATCTGTTAGACGGAATCTATGTTTGCTACGTATGATATTTGCTATGTATGATGCACTGACTTACGGTGCCTGTTGCTTTCCTGGGCTACGGTATCTTTTACTTAATTCAATAATAAAGAATGTTTTCAAAGCCAAAAAATTCGTGTATTGAAAATAAAAATTCATTTATTGAAAAGAAACACAACTGCTTGGGAAACAGAAAGGGCTGACACATCTGTGCTGTGTGGGACTAGGGAAGGGGTTAGGGTGGGAAACGGGACAATCACAGATTTGCGTAAGTCCTGTTATCATACTCAGCCTTCCTGTCTGGAGTGCTGTTCAATGAGTGCTACACTTCACGCTGGCTAAAATGCATGGTGATGGGGGTTGAGTGCAGTGGGTAAGGATCGTAGTTTGCAGGGCTGGGTGGTGAAGCTACAGGTGTTGGAGGCAGCTGGTGGCGATAAGAACCCAGATGTTGGGGAAAGTGGGTTGGTGGTGACATGGGGGCACAAGGGAAAGGGTTTTGGGACAAGGGCTGCATGGGGCGGCGGGGCACGGAAGTGCTCCATCTGCATTACTATGAGCGCCTCTGTTGAGTCTGTTTGGCGCTCCATGATGCTTAGCAGCCGCTCTGTGCTTTGGTGCTGGCGATACGCATTCTGCTGGCGGACCCTCCTTTCACTCTCCCACCATTCCTGCACTTTTTGATTTTCATGAAGGGACCCCAAGCACCGTCCGCTGCGACTGGCTACCTTCCTCCTGGCTTGAAAACAGCTCCGGGCTGCATGCATCTAGGGATGCCGGGCTGTCCCCCTCCTCCTCAGCACCCTCTCTCCCACTTTCCTCCTCCTGCCTTGTTGAACTGGGCTCTGACGTGTCCATGGTGGTCCTCGGAGTGGAGGTGGAGTCGCCCCTAAGTATCGCTTCCAGCTCTTTGTAGAAATGGCAGGGTCGCAGGGGCAGCACCGGAGTGGCTGTTTGCCTCCCACGCTTTGCAGTAGGTGTTCCGCAGCTCCTTCACTTTAACCCTGCACTGTTGTGCGTCCCGGTCATGGCCCCTTTCCATCATGTCCCTTGATATCTGCCCGAAGGGATCATAATTCCTATGGCTGGAGCACAGCTGGGACTGGACAGCTTCCTCCCCCCAAATGCTGATGAGGTCCAGCACCTTGCCATTGCTCCATACTGGGGATTGCCTGGCGCGTGGAGGCATGGCCACCCGGAAAGATGCCCTGAGAGCACTGCACGCCTGGCTGAGCAAACAGGAAGGGGATTTCCAAATGTGTTTAGAAACCATTTCATTTATCCTAACCTCTGATTGTCTAAATATTTCTGATGTCTCCCAGGTCAATTGGATAAATAGGTGGTACCTATATTAAAAAAAAAGGTTTAAAGCAATCAGATATTTAGATATACCTTTGTCTTTCTCTTGATTATTTTCCAACTAATGTTTGATCTGTCTGAAAAATGGCATGCCATAGGTTGGTACTAACAAGCTATTTAATGAACTCTAGGAGGGAAGGAAACTTGAACAGAGCTCAAGTTATTTATAGCATACAGGAATTTGAAAGGTGAGTATACAGAAAAAAGGCCTACGTTTTACATGATTATATTGCAAGTGCAATCGGGTTTATTGTCAAGTTGCCTATGCTATAGGGGTGCTGTTCATATTTTATTCATGAAACAAAATTAGTTTGGTTTTATTCTACTGATTCTGTTATTATATAAAGCTTTGACAAGATTTTCGGGGGAGGGTGGGTGATTTTTGTATTGCATTTGTTTATTTCTGAAATCAGTTAGGAAAAAGGACACTTACTTGGGTGCTGTCTGATTGGATTTAGAAATACAGCTGTCCTTTCACTGAGTACAATGGGCTAAAAATGAAAGGAAGGAGTTTGAGTTCTGTGACAAGTCCAAGTGATTACAGAAAATGGCAGATTTGGGGCTTTCATAAGGAAGCACAATCTACCCACCTATAATTGATCCTTGGGTGTCAAAGGAGTGAGAGAGCTGGATATGCATTCCCACCTGCCAATTTCTAAATGTAATGGAGCTGATTCTAACTTGTATTCAAACCAGAGCAATGTCGCTGACTTTAATAGTGTTACTCCTCACTCACCCTAATGTAAGAGAGAACAGAATCGAGCCAAATGTACTTGTGATTCTGGCAGAGAGACTTTGGGCTAGGGAATTATTTTTGTGGTAGTAGAAATAACCAGTCTTAGTGGGGTAGAGTCTCTAATAGGATGTAGAGGGTTCCAAGATGTTACCATGTGGAATATTATGAGCCTTTCTCTTCAGCTGAAGCCACCCAGCATTTCACTTTTGCCATTGTAACTGTCCTAAGCCAGTTTCCTCTATAGTAAAGCAGCGTAAATGGATTAAAACCGCAGTCTTCAGGAAACAGGTGAGCAGCAACCTGAGTCACAGCTCAATATACTGTGTTAGGAAAAAGAACGGAAATGGTTCCAAATGTTTTGTATCCCAGCTCTGGTGTATTTCGGCAGCCGAGTTAAAAGTTCAGAGTGCAGTAATGCTGCTTTATTGACATTGTTCAATTATTTTAAAGGGAACTGCCTTTCCTCAAAATGAAGAGTCTCTAGAGAGTGTTCTCACATTGCTCTAGGTTCTTCTAGTTAAACTACAGTCCCCAGAAACGCCAACCGTGATCACTTTTGAAATTTTAAAATTAAAAAATTACTTTGTTCTCGTGGGGAATGGAGTGAGCGGGGGGCATGGCCTCGGAGAAGGGACGGGGCAAGGGTGTTCGGTTTTCTGCAAGTAGAAAGTTGGCAACCCTAACCAGTGAAGCTGTGGAGTTTGATTTTAAAAACTGTGATACTAAAAAGGATCATGTAAAAACCCAGCTACTTCGTGTATTCTTTTTTGTTATTATCTTGTGCTTCAGTTGAATTGAGCTGTTAGATCTGAATCTGATTCTTTTCTGGAAGTTGTTTGTTTTCTTGCCTCTGTTTTGACACTGTCTCACCACGTTCAGCTCTGAATGTAAGACCCATCTCTTTGCCCAGGTTTCAGCACAATAGTATCCTCACTCTAATCCGTGTCAGTAGGCTCCATGCTGACAGATTGTGGCAGACTAGTGTAAGATAGATTCACACCCCAGCTTGCTTGTGAACTAAAAATTCATGTAGACAAGCTCAAAGATTCTTTCATTTAAAGGGGGCGGGGGACATGTAGGAAGGGGAAAGCTTTCTAAGCCTGCTTCTTGGAGTAAGAGCGAAGAGAGCATTTGTCATTTAAAAAAAAATAATGGAATGCACTCATATCATGGTGATGATGGCCATGTAAATACTTAGATAGTTAGATCAGTGTAGTAAACAAAAGCATTATATTTTTAATACATGAAATAATCTCAGACTATGTTTTTTTATTCCTCCTGTCTCTTACAGACAACTTAATAGTATGAAAGACAGCATACAGAGAAGAAAAAGTTCTAATTCTTCACTAACACATGCACTGCAGTGTTACTGGTGTAACTGGAAATGGATTTATCATTATTACTGTAAGTTGGAACGGTGGCAGGTTGTCTCCTGAGTAATAAGTACAGGTGAATTACATGACCGTTCATTAAGAAAGTGCAGCAAACTAGAGGAGGAAAAGCTTGTTGTTGAGAGAATATTCTGGACCTCCAGACAGTCTTTGATTTGTATATACCTGCCCTTTCTCTGTCAATCAAGGAGATCTAAGTAGTGTGGAGAGGGGAAGGGTTCGTGCTGTGCACTCCCTGTTTTACTCAGTCTTTCGTGCAGTGCTTTTCCACATAACAGCAGCATTGCTGAACAGCTCTCAGCCCAGAGGAAGAAGAGTTACATTTGTCACTTTTTCACTTATCAGATTTCTTTCCCTGGTGCCTTAATCCCTTCACCACTTGCACCTGCAAAATTGCCTGAACCTTTTGTGGATGCCCAAGGTTATAGCAGGGCAATGGAAAGTTCTTTGCTCAGATGGAACTAAAACAAAATGGACCCATTAGATGCGGAAGCTGTATTTCTAACAAACTCATCTTGGTCATCTGCCAAATGAGGACCAAGCAGATCCCATAAGATATACGCTCTTCTAATGTGGTTTTGGCAGGTACATTACGTGTGAATGGTCTTAAAACTGGATGTAATCAAAAAGGTTTAATATATTACTAAAAGTATCACCCATCTCTTATATAGTGCTTCCATTAGTAGAACTTAAAGTATTTCGCAGTCTTGAATATATTTATCTTTGCAGCATGCCTGTGAGGTAGGGAAGTAGTGTTATCCCCCTTTTACAGGTGAGGAACAGAGAGCTTAAGTGACTTGCCACATGAAGTTGGTAGTAGAGCAGGGAATTGAACCTCGGTCTCCTAAGTCCTAGGCTAGTGTCCTAAGCACTGGGCAAGCATTCCTGTGAGACGTGTGTTATATATTCACACTATTTACAAAGCATGAAACAGAGTAAACAAAAAGATCAAATGGATTATACAGAAAACACATTACTGAAACCCAGCGAACCTCTCTCTTTATAGGCTAAGACATCTGGAGGGTATGGGGAAAGGGTCATGATGTGGTGCTCCTCTTCTTTTAAAATGACCTCACCTTCAGGTCCATCCCTTATCCTCAGACAAATCTGAAGTTGCATTACGTTGTGGAAAAAATTCCTTCTCTTCTGTGTGCAGACTGAAAAATAAGGCCCAGATCAGGAAACCCTCCACAAACTGTGCTCCCATTGAATTCACCAGGAATTCCTGTCTTAGCCCTGGGCTATATTATAGAATTACTTCGGTATGACTAAATTGCTCACGGGTGTGACTAATCCACATCCCTGAGCGACTAAGCACCGGCGTGGAGAGAGCATGACGTTGGCAGGAGAGCTTCTCCCATCGACATAACTGCCGCCTCTTGCGAAGGTGGATTAACTAGAGCATCTTCATTAAAGTGCTACAGTGGCACAACTACATCAGTGCAGCTGCACTGATGCAGCATTTTAATTGTTCACCTGTTTCCAGAAATTTTATGTAATTATCCTCCAATCATCCCATCGTGGAGTCAGATTCTGAGACAATGATGATCTTGTTCGCATTTTACAACACTTAGAGTGGTTCACCTTGCAAGACTACTACAATGTGTACAAGTAATGGTTAACCCTGTAACAGGATGGCTTCCCCCGGCATGCCTGATTACAAGATAAATCCCACCTGAGAAGAATCAATGATTCTTCTTCGAGTGGCGTCTCTATGGGTGCTCCACTGCAGGTGTGCTTGTGTCCCTGTGCTGCTGATAAGAGAACTTTGGTAGCAATGCTCGTTGGGCCCGCACATGCCTTTTCTCTCCTTGTGCTGTGCCAGGAGGCTAGTCAGCGCTCGTGGGCTAACCCCCTCAGTTCCTTCTCAACTGCCCCGGGCTAGAGACGGAACCATTAGCAGTCCATTAGGAGTATTGTTCTTCTGTTTTTGCTTCACAGTTATATAGTTTTCCCAGATCTAGTTCTAGTTGTAATTCTTCTGTTCTTTTTCTATCCTTAAAATTAAAAAAATAACAACCTTTATTTTTTCCCTGCCTTTTCCCCCCACCGGGGACCCTTAGCAGGGTCAGACCGGCTCCCTGGACTTCAAGAAGAGCTGCACTTGCAATGAGGCAATTCCGGTTGCAGATAAGCAGTCTTAATGCATTTTCTGCCTTCTTGAGGGCCACATACAGCAGAAGTGTAGCTTCTGCCAGCAGCTCTGGCCGAGCTCCACCAAAAGATCATCTTTATGGAGGCAGCTCTCCGGCCCCAGTCGCCCAGCGGACATGAGTCTTCCCCACAACTAAGGAAAGTGGGTTGAAGAAACAGGTTGGGGACCCCTTTCACAAGTCTTCTAAGAAAAGAGTGGGAAGTCCCTTAAGTGAGCCCAGAGGTAGCTGCAAGTGATCACCATCTTGCTTGGTATCTTTTGGCACCGCTGGCACCAAGACCATCTCAGCATCCAGGGCCTTGGAAGTGCCTCAGGATATAGAGGAACAGAAAGCCAGTACCAAGGAGGAAATAACACCAAAGACCACATCTACCTCTTCTCCGAATGAAGTTGTCATGCCTCCCCCACCATCTCTGGCAGACGACTTCCTTCTTTTCTAGGAGCTGGCAAAGAGACTGGTGAACATGCTCCAGATACCACTAGAGGAATTCAAGGACACCCACCATCAGCTCCGTGATATTCTCCACTCTTCATCCTCCTCAAAGATTGTCCTCTCAGTTATTGAGGCCATTTTAGACCTGGCAAAGACCATGTGGCAAACCCCAACCCAGTGCTGCCATCTTGCAAGTGAGTTGACAAAAAGTATTATGTTCCCGCCAAGGCATTGGAATTCCTATTTTCCCACCTGCTACCCAACTCCATTGTGGTGGATGTCATCAATTCCCGTGGTTGACAACAACAGTCCAGGGCTACACCCTGTGATAGGGACTAGAAGTGCCTAGATCTTTTCAGCAGAAAGGCGTATTCCTCAGCAACCTGACAGTTCCATATCACCAACCATCAGGTCCTAATGGCCAAGTATGATTACATAAATTACTCTAAACTTAATGACTTAATTGAAAAGTTGCCAGACACACATTGAGACTCCTTTAAGGCCATTATCCAGGAGGGCCAATTAGTGAAAAAAACATTGCTACAGTTGGCTCTTGACACCACCGACATGGCACCTAGGTCCATGTCCATGGCTGTGGTGATGTGATGGGTGTCATGGCTTCACTTGTCAAGATTCCCAAAAGAGGTGCAGTCCACGGTGGAAGATCTTCCTTTTGAGGGCATGAAGGTCTTTGCCAAGAAGACTGACTCCTAACTTCATACCCTGAAGGATTCTAGGGCTACCCTCTGGTCGCTGGATATCTGTACCTTGGGACAAAAGAGACAATTTAGTCCCCAATCTCAGTATAGGCTGCATGCGCAATACCAACCTCAGTGCCATTACGAGTTGCAAATTTCCAAAATGAAAAAACCACATTGCCCACAATGTTTGTCCCAACCTCTACATCTAAGCACCACTTTTGATGGGCAGGTCAAGACCCCTTTAGACCACTCCCCACAACAGATACAGCTGACCATCTATTACACCTATTTGGCCACCGATTGGCAGCATTCCGCAGACCCTGGGAATGTATAACATTGGACTGGTAGGTCCTAGAGATTGTTCAAACTGGGTATTCCATCCATTTTACCTCCCTACCCTCTCCACAACACCCTTTTGCAGACGGTACCAAGCTGGGAGGGGTTGCAAGTGCTTTGGAGGATATTCAAAATGATCTGCACAAACTGGAGAAATGGTCTGAAGTAAATAGGATGAAATTCAATAAGAACAAATGCAAAATACTCCATTTAGGAAGGAACAATCAGTTGCACACATACGAAATGGGAAAATGACTGCGTAGGATGAAGTACTGTGGAAAGGGATCTGGGAGTCATAATGGACCACAAGCTAAATATGAGTCAACAATGTAACACTGTGCAGAAAAGCGAACAACATTCTGGGATGTATTAGGAGGCGTGTTGTAAGCACAGGTGCCAACTTTGGCTGGTGCCAGTGGGTGCTGCCCCCCCCCGCCCTGCCCCCCGCCAACTCCGCCCCAGGCCCTGCCCCAACTCCGCCCCCGGCCCTGCCCCCATTCCAACCCCTTCCCCAAATCCCCACCCCCTCCCCTGGGCAGGCTGCATTTCCCCTCCACCCCCCTCCGTCCCAGGCTTGCCGCGCACAAGCCTGGGAGGGAGAGGGGAGAAATGGAAGCATGCTCAGGGGAGGCGGAGGTGAGCTGGGGTGTGCGGGGAGGGCCGCAAGATGTAACCCGGCGTGGGGAGGAACTGCTCCCAGCTCACCTCCGCTCCACCTCCCCTGAGCGCGCCACCGCCACTCCGCTTCTCCCCCCTCCCTCCCAGGCTTGCCGTGGGAGTCAGCTGTTTGGTGGATTTATTTACAGATAAATCAAGGGAAATAATAAAATAAAATAAATTCTGTCTTGCCACAAGAGCTATTGCTTTGCTCTCTTGAAACCCTTCAGAACCTATACACTGCTCTAGCAATATGGTAACTCTTAGCTCTGAGGTTCCCTTGAGTTACAGTGCAGATTGTGATGGTTGCAGCTCTCCAAATCCCAGGACAGTGTTACAGGATGCAAATAGCAACACCAGACTCACTATTTCTGTAACTGTAAAAGCTGCGGCAACACTTCTCTCTCTGTTGTATTAGTGCTAATGCAAATGTCCTCTGAGAACAGATGTTAACTCATATTAGTTCAATCTTCATTTCTTTGTCCTCTGTGCAAGCTTCTTCCAAGGGCGTGCATCTTCATTACTTTATTGTTTTCTTTTATTCTTAACTAAGCTATTGTGGGATGATAAAGACAGAAGTGGTTAAAAAAGGGACGTGTTTCATAACATTTGCATGAAAAGTTTGCTAATTAAAAAAAAAACCAATGAAAAAATGAGGAGTCAAACTTTAGATGAAGACTTTAATGAAAGTGTGTGGTATAAAATTCCCTTCCTCACCAAAATCTTTTAGAAAGTTAGCTATGTTTTCTTCAAACCAGAAGCAACTGTTGAAACTCTGAAGATTACATTGGTGGTGTTAGGGAATATTGATATCTGTGTATTAAGATTCTGTGGTAAAATTTTAAATAGGGCTCTTGATCACAAGCTCCCCTGTTCCCCCTCGATTTTTGAAAACTGTTCTGTACCCTTTGGTTGATGTCCTCCACCCAACGGTCACTGATATGTATATAGGTGACTAGTAATGAATGCACTTTTGGTATTTTGGGGGTAAAAGAAGCTATGAACTTTGTAAAATGACACAGCATCTTTGGTTTTTCTTTCTTCTAAACCACAAACTAACATTTAGTAGGATCAGTACACAAAAAATAAAGTAACATATAACACTATAAAAATAGGAACCAACCCACAACCTTCATTATCATAACAGATGTTTGCAAGGGAGTGGACCATGAGGCAGATAACTGGAAGACTTTGCTATTAAGGGAGTGTCAGGTTGTTTCAAGGGACAAACTGAGATTTTTCTGGGATCTGACAAGTTTTCATTTTCTTCATTTCTTTTTACCAGCATTATCCCCTTTATAATGCATATACTGTATGCTGGCTCTCTTTGAAACATAAATTAATGAAATAAGCACAGGAAATAAATACAAGGAAGTGAAGAGAACCTTCTCCTCTGCCATTGAAGTCCCAAATTCACACCCAAAAGAACTGTTTCTGATAGTGACTGGATAATCAACCTGGATTATGTAACCCAGTCGCTGGACCCAAGTATTGATGTCTGAGAAGAGCTCTCATCCTTGGTTGAAGGGAAAAAATCAGCCAAATAAGTGATCAATTTGCTGAGGTAGAAAATGCTGTACTTGGACCTAGTAGTGTTTCTCTCTACCCCCAGCTATTGCTGACTAAATTGGGGGTCTATCACATGAGCGGTTAAAAAGCCCTGTAAAATATGCATATTACCACATGTAAAACGGATCCTTGCCTCCTTCTGATTTGTGAAAACCAACAAAAAGAACTGTGCTCCTTGTTAAGGAAAATCAACAACTCCCTGTCCTTCAGAGAAGTGAAGCTGCTCAATCCTACTGAAAGATGAAATAGTCCACCTCATTCTCAGAGCATATCACTTGATGCAGAAGGCCTGTCCAGCTACCACTCCATTTCCAGCCTTCAATTCCTGGACATAATTTATGAGACAACCAATCCCCAGCAATATGTAACAAATGTCAGGCTCCTGGATGCTTCCCAGTCAGGCGGTCATGGCATCATGACCGCCTTATTGATAGTATAGATATAAAGCTAAAGAAATAATTGTAGTAGCAGCACTACTGTACGACTGCCTCATGACAAAGGCTATGTCTCAATACTCATACTATCTGACTTCTTTGCAGCTTTCAGCTCAATCAGTTACAAAATCTTGCTGACCCACATACAGACCATAACTGTAGTAGAAGGCACAGCATTGCAATGATTCCAAACATTCCTCTCCAACAGAGTGGCAATAGGCAACTGCTCTACCCTCCGAAAGCCCTCACCTGTGGAGTCCCACAGGGATCAATATACCCCATCCTTCTTACGATATCATGTAGATATTGCTGGAGAGGTTGAGTCAGCATGGGCTTCATTATCAGTAGTATGCTGATGACAACTAGCTATATACCTAATGTTCTAAGATCTCCCAGTGGATCAGCACCTTCATGAAGAACAACAGTCTTGCCCAGTTTCAGTATGAGCCAGAAGTAATGATGGTCAGGAGGACAAAATGTTTAAAAGAACTATCTGGGACACTGCTTGCATTGAAGGCACCTGCCCACTTCTGTTCCCTCCTCCCCGCAGTTTTCCTTGTTTGTTAAAGTAGTGCAAATCCCCAGATCCTGTATTCCTGGATGTCCAGGTAGAGAGAGTACTGAGAAATGCTTTCTTCAGCTTGCTTAGCCACTTTTGTCTGAGACTCTGGCCACAGCGATCGACACAACTGTCATCTCCAGTCTGGATTATCTCACTATAGCAGAGGCTGAAGATGGAAGAAATTTGTGGAGAATGCAGCTGCCTGCCTCCACAGCCGAAAGGACTGCTGGGAGCAGGGGCAGCTCCAGGCACCTGTGCAGCAAGCGCGTGCCTGGGGCAGCAAGCCCCGGGGGGCGGCGCTCTTCCCTGCCAGCACCTGGCTGGCGGAGCGGGGCCACGGTCATGCCGCCCTCCCCGCTGGTGCTCCTCCAGCCAGGGGAGAGCGGGGCATGCCGCCACCCTCCCCGTGGCACTCCTCCAGCCAGGGGAGAGTAGGGCATGCTACCGTCCTCCTTGTGGCGTTCCTCCAGCCGGGGGAGAGCGGGGCATGCCGCCGCCCTCCCCGCGGCGCTCCTCCGGCCGGGAGAGAATGGGGCATGCCGCATGCCCCGGCCGGGGCAGTGGGCATGCCACACTCCCTGCCGGCGCCCGGCCGGGGGAGAGGGGCGGCCGGCGGCTTGTTTGCCTGTGGCAGCAAAAAAGCCAGAGCCGGCCCTGGCTGGAAGCACATCATCCCATGTTATCCAAATGTGACATACAATCAAAAAAAGTGAAAAGTTAAAGCTGTTTAAACTAAAATTTCAGAAAATCAAAAAAAGTAGTAGTTCAGTTTTCAGTGCAATGTTAACTTTGAAAACTGTTTTTTAGAATCATAGAATCTCAGGGTTTGAAGGGACCTCAGGAGGTCATCTAGTCCAACCCCCTGCTCAAAGCAGGACCAACCCCAACTAAATCATCCCAGCCAGGACTTTGTCAAGCATGACCTGAAAAACCTCTAAGGAAGGAGATTCCACCACCTCCCTAGGTAACCCATTCCAGTGCTTCACCACCCTACTAGTGAATTTTTTTTTCCTAATATCCAACCTAAACCTCCCCCTCTGCAACTTGAGACTATTACTCCTTCTTCTGTCATCTTCTACCACTGAGAACAGTCTAGATCCATCCTCTTTGGAACCCCCTTTCAGGTAGTTGAAAGCAGCTATCAAATCCCCCCTCATTCTTCTCTTCTGCAGGCTAAACAATCCCAGTTCCCTCAGCCTCTCCTTATAAGTCATGTGCTCCAGCCCCCTAATCATTTTTGTTGCCCTCTGCTGGACTCTTTCCAATTTATCCACATCCTTCTTGTAGTGTGGGGCCCAAAACTGGACACAGTACTCCAAATGAGACCTCACCAGTGCCGAATAGAGGGGAATAATCACGTCCCTCGATCTGCTGGAAATGTCCCTACTTATACAGCCCAAAATGCCGTTAGCCTTCTTGGCAACAAGGGCACACTGTTGACTCATATTCAGCTTTTTGTCCACTGTAACCCCTAGGTCCTTTTCTGCAGAACCACTGCCCAGCCATTCGGTCCCTAGTCTATAGCAGTGCATGGGATTCTTCCGTCCTAAGTGCAGGACTCTGCAGTTGTCCTTGTTGAACCTCATCAGATTTCTTTTGGCCCAATCCTCTAATTTGTCTAGGTCCCTCTGTATCCTGTCCCTACCCTCCAGCGTATCAACCACTCCTCCCAGTTTCGTGTCATCTGCAAACTTACTAAGGGTGCAGTCCACACCATCCTCCACATCGTTGATGAAGATATTGAACAAAACCGGCCCCAGCACCGACCCTTGTGGCACTCCACTTGATACCGGCTGCCAACTAGACATGGAGCCATTGATCACTACCCGTTGAGCGCGACCATCTAGCCAGTTTTCTATCCACCTTACCGTCCATTCATCCAGCCCATGCTTCTTTAACTTGCTGGCAAGAACACTGTGGGAGACTGTATCAAAAGCTTTGCTAAAGTCAAGAAATAGCACATCCACTGCTTTCCCCTCATCCACAGAGCCAGTTATCTCATCATAGAAGGCAATTAGGTTAGTCAGGCATGACTTGCCCTTGGTGAATCCATGCTGACTGTTCCTGATCACTTTCCCCTCCTTTAAGTGGTTCAGAATTGATTCCTTGAGGACCTGTTCCATGATTTTTGCAGGGACTGAGGTGAGACTGACTGGCCTGTAGTTCCCCAGATCTTCCTTCTTCCCTTTTTTAAGAAGGGCCCTACATTCGCTTTTTTCCAGTCATCCGGGACCTCCCCCGATTGCCATGATTTGTCAAAGATAATGGCCAATGGCTCTGCAATCACATCGGCCAACTCCTTTAGCACCCTCGGATGCAGTGCATCCGGCCCCATGGACTTGTGCTCGTCCAGCTTTTTTAAATAGTCCCGAACTACTACTTTCTCCACAGAGGGCTGGTCACCTCCTCCCCATACCGTGCTGCGGAGTGCAGCCGCCTGGGAGCTGACCTTGTCTGTGAAGACAGAGGCAAAAAAAGCATTGAGTACACTAGCTTTCTCCACATCCTCTGTCACTAGGTTCCCTCCCTCATTCAGCAAGGGGCCCACACTTTCCTTGACTTTCTTGTTGCTCACATACCTGAAGAAACCCTTCTTGTTACTCCTAACATCTCCGGCTAGCTGCAACTCCAAGTGTGATTTGGCCTTCCTAATTTCACTCCTGCATGCCTGAACAATATTTTTATACTCCTCCCTAGTCATTTGTCCAATCTTCCACTTCTTGTAAGCTGCTTTTTTGTGTTTAAGACGAGCAAGGATTTCACTGTTAAGCCAAGCTGGTCGCCTGCCCTATTTACTTTTCTTTCTACACATCGGGATGGTTTGTTCCTGCAATCTCAATAAGGATTCTTTAAAATACAGCCAGCTTTCCTCGACTCCTTTCCCCCTCATGTTATTCTCCCAGGGGACCTTGCCCATCAGTTCCCTCAGGGAGTCAAAGTCTGCTTTTCTGAAGTCCAGGGTCTCTGTTCTACCGCTCTCCTTTCTTCCTTGTGTCAGGATCCTGAACTCGACCATCTCATGGTCACTGCCTCCCAGGTTCCCATCCACTATTGCTTCCTCTACTATTTCTTCCCTGTTTGTGAGCAGCAGGTCAAGAAGAGCTTTTCCCCTAGTTGGTTCCTCCAGCACTTGCACCAGGAAATTGTCCCCTACACTTTCCAAAAACTTCCTGGATTGTCTGTGCACCGCTGTATTGCTCTCCCAGCAGATATCGCGGTGATTAAAGTCACCCATGAGAACCAGGGCCTGTGATCTAGTAACTTCTGTTAGTTGCTGGAAGAAAGCCTCGTCCACATCATCCCCCGGTCTGGTGGTCTGTAGCAGACTCCCACCACGACATTACCCTTGTTGCTCCCACTTCTAAATTTAATCCAGAGACTCTCAGGTTTTTCTGCAGTTTCATACTGGAGCTCTGAGCAGTCATACTGCTCTCTTACATACAACGCAACTCCCCCACCTTTTCTGCCCTGCCTATCCTTCCTGAACAGTTTATATCCATCCATGACAGTACTCCAATCATGTGAGTTATCCCACCAAGTCTCTGTTATTCCAATTACATCATAATTCCTTGACTGTGCCAGGACTTCCAGTTCTCCCTGCTTGTTCCCCAGGCTTCTTGCATTTGTGTATAGACATTTAAGATAACTCACTGATCGTCCTGCTGTCCCAGTGTGGGGCAGGAGCCCTCCCCTCTTGCAGACACCTACTTGTGCTTCCTTCCGGTATCCCACTTCCCCACTTACCTCGGGGCTTTGGTCTCCTTTCCCCGGTGAACCTAGTTTAAAGCCCTCCTCACTAGGTTAGCCAGCCTGCTTCCAAAGATGCTCTTCCCTCTCTTCGTCAGGTGGAGCCCGTCTCTGCCTAGCACTCCTTCTTCTTGGAACACCATCCCATGGTCAAAGAATCCAAACCCTTCTCTCCGACACCATCTGCGTAGCCATTCGTTGACTTCCACGATTCGACAGTCTCTACCCCGGCCTTTTCCTGCCACAGGGAGGATAGACGAGAACACCACTTGCGCCTCAAACTCCTTTATCCTTCTTCCCAGAGCCACGTAGTCTGCAGTGATACGCTCAAGGTCATTCTTGGCAGTATCATTGGTGCCCACGTGGAGAAGCAGGAAGGGGTAGCGATCTGAGGGCTTGATGAGTCTCGGCAGTCTCTCCGTCACATCACGAATCCTATCCCCTGGCAAGCAGCACACCTCTCGGTTTTCCTGGTCAGGGCGGCAGATAGATGACTCAGTGCCCCTGAGGAGAGAGTCCCCAACCACCACCACCCTCCTCCTCCTCTTGGGAGTGGTGGTCGTGAAACCCCCATCCCTAGGACGGTGCATCTCATGCCTTCCAATCGGTGGAGTCTCCTTCTGCTCCGTTCCCTCAGATGTATCATTCACTCTACTCTCTGCACTAGTACCTGTGGAGAGAACATGAAAACGGTTGGTCACCTGAATCTGTGTTTCTGGTACATGGACTTATCTCGTACTCTTTCCTCTTCTGGAGGTCACATGCCGCCAATTATCCTCACTGGCTGCCTGTCCCCGCTGCGTAGCCTGCTCTGAATCTTCAGAACACTGTGCCCGTTGAAGCCTATCCTGACGTCTATCCAGGAACTCCTCATTTTCTCTTATGGAACGCAGGGTTGATACTCGTTTCTCCAGACCTTGAATCTTCTCCTCCAATATGGAGATCAGCTTGCACTTTGTACAAACAAAGTCGCTTCTATCCTGTGGAAGAAAGACAAACATGGCACATCCTGTGCAGGTCACGACAGCAGATCGCTCAGCATCCATAGTCTCTTCCTTCTAAGAGTTTTCTCACTTGTGGCAGAAGCTACTCAGGGAAACCTGCAAGAGGGATGCCGTGGCAGGCTCACTCCAGGCGAACTCCTCCTGTTCGCTGCTCAGCTGGTTCGCAGCTGACTGGCTTTTTATAAGAGTCAGGCCCAGCTGGAACAAAGCATTCCCAATTCACACTGTTCAAACAGGCAATCAAACAATCAAGCACATGGTCAAACTGCCAAACTGTCCCCTCAACAGACACTCAGATACTCACCGGCACAGTCCCCCTAGGGCAGCACTCAGCGTACCTCCGCTCAGACAGACCCCAGGCAAACTCCTCCTGTTTGCTTCTCTGCTGTTCGCTGCTTCTTGCTTAATACTACACTTAATGTGTAGTATTAATATATGTTTTATATTTAAGTGTATTCTGGAACAATTGAAGGCTGTGCAACATGTCCATGTTGTAGAAAACTTAACTTTAGTATTCCCTGAGGTTTATGATATTAATTGTTCAGTCTTAACCTCACATGTATGTTTCTCCTTTAACTTTTGCTTTTGAAATACAGGGTTTAAAAATTGCTTTTTCTTAATTATTGTTATTAAGTGATGCCACTTAGGCTTTTAAGTTCACACTTCTTTGGGTGGGAGAGGTGTGAATCCCCTCCTTCACTACTATTGTTACTGTTTGGGTGTAGAGAGTGAGGCTAGGTTAAAAGGGCAGCCCCAGATCTCCTAAGATTGTGGTGGATGTATGTTGATAACAGAAAAAGTTAGCTTTACTTTTTTTGAGTGCAAGGTTAGTATTTGCAGAATACTGAAGAGTGCAGGAAAGCTTGTGGGGAGATCATAAGATGGTGGGAAATGGAGTTTTTTTCATCTCTCTCAGGCTTTTTGTTGGAGGGTTGTGTTATGTGTGTGTGTCTTGAAGCGCTTACATACTTCTTTATTCAAATTGTCCCAGCCCTTGTGGCTTGGGGGAGGGATAGCTCAGTGGTTTGAGCATTGGCCTGCTAAACCCAGGGTTGTGAGTTCAATCCTTGAGGGGGCCATTTGGGGATATGGGGCAAAAATTGGGGATTGGTCCTGCTTTGAGCAGGGGGTTGGACTAGATGACCTCCTAAGGTCCCTTCCAACCCTGATATTCTATGATTCTATCAGGCTGGCAGAGAACGTGCAAAATGGGAGAGGCTTCATTAAGCTCTTGTCCCCACAAAAATCTGAGTGTTTTCCAAAGTTATTGTTAAGTCTATCAACTTTACTCTATAATCACCGAACTTCTTTCAAACTTGGTCAACTATGGATGAAAACGAGCACTTTTTCAAAGTCAGCCCATTTTTTAATTCTCTTGGTTAACAAATGATAGAATCATAGAATCTCAGGTTGGAAGGGACCTCAGGAGGTCATCTAGTCCAACCCCCTGCCCAAAGCAGGACCAACCCCAACTAAATCATCCCAGACAGGGCTTTGTCAAGCCTGACCTTAAAAACCTCTAAGGAAGGAGATTCCACCACCTCCCTAGGTAACCCATTCCAGTTCTTCACCACCCTACTAGTGAAAAAGTTTTTCCTAATGTCCAACCTAAACCTCCCCCTCTGCAACTTGAGACCATTACTCCTTGTTCTGTCATCTTCTACCACTGAGAACAGTCTAGATCCATCCTCTTTGGAACCCCCTTTCAGGTAGTTGAAAGCAGCTATCAAATCCCCCCTCATTCTTCTCTTCTGCAGGCTAAACAATCCCAGTTCCCTCAGCCTCTCCTCAGTGGCGTAGCCAGGTTTAGAGCACAGGGGGAGCGGCGTTATAAAAAGGCGCCTCCCCGCTCCCCCTGTACTCACCCAGCGGCGCTTTAAAGGACAGCGGGGCTCGAGCGGGGATTTAAAAGGCCCGCAGCTCTTGCAGCCGCGGGCCTTTTAAATTCCCGCCTGAGCCCGGCTCCAGCAGCGGGGTGGGGGGTGGGGGCGCTTTTAAAGGCCCGCGGCTCCTGCTGCTGCGGGGAGCTGTGGGCCTTTACAAGTGCCCCCCCCCCCAGCCCGGCTCTGGCAAAGGGGCTCGGGCGGCGCCTTAAGGAGCCGCTTCTCCTCACAGGGGGAGCAGCCGCTCCCCCTGCTCCCCCCCTGGCTACGCTACTGCCTCTCCTCGTAAGTCATGTGCTCCAGCCCCCTAATCATTTTTGTTGCCCTCCGCGGGACTCTTTCCAATTTATCCACATCCTTCTTGTGGTGTAGGGCCCAAAACTGGACACAGTACTCCAAATGAGGCCTCACCAGTGCCGAACAGAGGGGAATGATCACATCCCTCGATCTGCTGGAATTCCCCTACTTATACAACCTAAAATGCCATTAGCCTTCTTGGCAACAAGGGCACACTGTTGACTCATATTCAGCTTTTCATCCACTGTAACCCCTAGGTCCTTTTCTGCAGAACTGCTGCCCAGCCATTCGGTCCCTAGTCTGTAGCAGTGCATGGGATTCTTCCATCCTAAGTGCAGGACTCTGCACTTGTCCTTGTTGAACCTTCTCATATTTCTTTTCAAAGTGTGATAACGTACAATAGAAAAAATATGTGCATTAGTATTACATAACTCCAAAACAGTCTCCACCAAATTTATTTAAAAACAAACAAAAAAACCCCAACACCCCACTTTCTGGCAGATAAGAAATATGGAAAATCTAATCCCAAAAGGAGAATTTTCTCAAAACCTCTGAGCAAATGTTGATGGTTATAAGCAAATATCTATTTGTTTGCCATTATGTGATTATTATGCTAAAAATAATGGTCTCAAATGGGTGTCATTTTTTTAAATATTTATCGAAAATATGGTAAACATGACTAGATGAGAAAGATAGTAGAATTAAAGTCTTCAAGTTTTTAGTGTTTAATTTTAATGAAAAATAACTAAAATGTATTTTTTCTATTCATTATCAAATATCACAAACATCTCTTGACTGAACAAAGGCTTTGAGTTCATTTTGGTTTAGCTTTTTTTTGGAGATCTTAATCACATGAAGAACTGAACACTAGAAAACAATTTAATACAGGCAAACTCTGTAGAATTGTATCCCAAAGTTAATAAGAAAAGGTAGATTTTGCAGGTCAACTTTTTGGCCCATGGTTTAGTGAGTGAAAGGTCTTAGGCCCTGAAAATATTTAAGCACTGCTTAATATTATTGCCATAGTTCCAGGTAGTAAGGTTGTGTACATGATTGCAGGACTGGGGCTTTAGAATGGATCAGTGCACCTGGGCTTTCTGCTCCTACCTCCACTGCAGTATTATAGAGAAGGCTCTGCTCTGCAAAGAAAGAATTGCCAAGATTGGTCTCTGACTCAGATTCTGTTTTAAGGACCAAGGGATTGCAGAAGCCTTAAAATGTCTGCCAGCAAGGAGGGTATAAATTCTTCCTTAGAGGTTCTTACAGTACCCAGAAAAATAATAATAATGTAATTGCTATTTGGTGCAAACTAGTGCAATTCCAATGATGCAAAACATCACTTTTGGAAGAATTTTTAAGAACAATTGACAAATCAGCCAGAAATTCTTACATCTGTCCCTGTCTGTGAGCTAAAACAGTAGATCAAGAGAACATCAATATTTATACCATTGTGTTCTAGTTATTTAGATTCAAATGCACGTTGTATTCTTATTTAGTGACTGATTAGTTCATATATTGCAGAATGTTTTAACTTTTTGTAGGGGGCTCCTTTCTTGGATGATTGGAGAGAAATAATGTTGCAGTTTAGAATAAGTGAAAGGCTTTTTAAAAGTAGGTGGTTTGCAGAGAACGAAATCTGAGACAACCCGAAAGAGAAACTCTATAGACTCATGGGAAAAGTTAGAATGCAACATATCTGACTGAGCCACAACCAGCACACTGGATAAGGTCAGGGAGTCAGAAATGGAAACAGGCCAAAACTCTCACTCCGCAATGCAATATTACACAGACATCATGGAGAGCTATAAGACTCCCCAGGGAGCTTTATTTAAAGGGGGTTTGCCCTGACAGTTAGCAAGGTCATACTTGTGCGTGAATCATTTTCATCTTTACTACAACCCAGAAAACCACTGTTTAAAAGGAGAAAAAGAACCTCCCTCACACACTAGTTAAATTTTTCCAGTTCAGTCTTTGTGCCATCAGTGGTGTAAAGTGTTCATTGCTCTGTCTCTGGATAAACAGCTTGTGGACTTCTCTTACAGTTGCTTTCCACATTTAGAGCTGAATCATAGCCCACTGAAATAAAAGGGGGTTGTGACATTGACTTGAGTGGGACCATGATCTGGCCCTTAGTAGGTGATTGTAAGGTACTGTACTACTTTGCAGCTGAGTTTCCCACAGAATGCCTGGTGAATAGGGCTTTTATACTGTCTGTAACCCAGCTGGAAGTGGAAAGCCACTAAGGGCTAGTCTACACTACCCACCCGATTCGGCGGGTAGCGATCGATCTTCTGGGGATCGATTTATTGCGTCTCATCTAGACGCGATTAATCGATCCCAGAAGCGCTCCCCGTCGACTCCGGTAATCCAGCCTGACGCGAGGAGGAAGCGGAGTCGACGGGGGAGCGCCAGACTTCGACTTTACAGGGTCCACACCGCGAGGTAAGTCGAGCGAGGTACGTCGACTTCAGCTACGTTATTCACGTAGCTGAAGTTGCGTACCTTACTTCGACCCCCACCCTGTAGTGTAGACCAGCCCTAAGAGGAGGAAGCAACATACCTCCTGAATTGAAGTATGCATTTCTGAAGATGAGCACCCTCTTTCCAAACGATTTTGTGGAGGAAGGATCTTTCATGAGACATACATCCCATTAAGTGCCTTCCCAAGGTTATGGCAATTTATTCTGCCTTCCCAAGCAACTTACGTACAGGAAATTTATGGACCACTGCCCTTTCAATACAGGTTGGGAATTCTGTGGTAAAAACTACACTGATATTCTTACTATCCTTCCTGTTTGCATATGTGCCACTGCCGGTTGCTGAATGGAATCAACATTGATAGGTCCCATGCTGTGAACAGCAAATGGAGGAAGGTCTAAGTTCTGTCCCCACAGTTGCCAGGAAGCACTAGTTGAGCACCGTTGTGACAAGTGTGACGTTTCTTAAGGTTATGGATATGTTACAATAATAATGTTTAATAGCCACTTTAATGTTTTATAGCAAATTATATTAGTATAGTACCTAGCGGCTCCAGATACTTATAGAGGTGTTATACAGGAGATCAGGGCCCCTTTGTATAACAGCATAATAAGAGAGTGTCTGTGTCTTGAGGAGTTTACAATCTAAATCAGACTAATGGTGAGAGGGGAAGTGGGGGCCCAGAAAGGTGAAGTGACTTTCTCAAAGTCACACAGCGTGTCAGTGACTGAACCAAGAACAGAATCCAAAAATGATTCGAGGTCTGGAGAAAATACCTTACAGTGAGAGACCTATGGAGCTCATCTGTTCATCTTATCAAAAAGAAGATTGAGAGGTGACTTGATCAGTGTATAAATACCTTCCTGGGGTTAAAATACTAGGTATTAAAAGGTTCTTTAATCTAGCAGAGAAAGACCTAACATACACGTATCTCTGTGCTTCCTGTTTCGACCTGGACTGAAAGAGGAACAACTAAAATCGCTGCACGACTGGCAAGGCTAGATGCTCCCCAGGTTTCTGGGCTAACTGAAACCAGGACGTACTGGAAATCTCCCAAGAATGGGCTGGAAGTCTCATGAGCTCAGCCTAAGGAATTAGAGTAAGGTTTAGCAAGCTTCTGGTAAACATCCAAATCAAACTGAAATCCCATGCCTTAAGAGGGTCACGCACATGCACCTCTATAAAAACTTGACCCATTTAAAGCACTACAATAAACGGAAATGTTCAAGGCAGACGTGAAGTAGGGATTATAATGCAGCATCTGTTGGTAACTATAGCCTGATTTTAGTAAACACCTTTCACATTGCATAACCATCTGTGCATTCTGCAGCAGAAGTTCAGCTCAGTAATGCCAGATGGGTCCAGGTATGGGGTACTTGTATTTGTTTACATGGAGTGCCCATTGCTTATTATCTAGGATGATTTTCTACTTCATACCAGTGCTGTTATCTGAATTCTGGGACTTGTGGACTTACTGGTGCTGCTGCACATCGTGTGTGTGGGGGAGGGAATTACACTGGTACGGTGCGTATCACAGTAATCACCAAAAATGTGTTCGGCTCTGAAGAGACAATTGTGAAGAAATAGGGGCCTGAGTGCACTGAAGCCAATGGCAAAACTACCATTGACTTAATGGGGCTGTGTTGGGTCCAACCAGCTTAGAATTTAAGGAGCCTGATCCTGGAAAAACCTACTCATGCAAGCAGTTGTTTCTCACCTATATGTATTCCAGTTGACCTAACCTGCACTACTCATCTGAATAAGATTTTGCAAGATGAGGTTGTGCTTAAACCCAGGCACCTCAGTATTTTATTTTCACATTGTTTTTCCGATCAGTGAAGCCACTTGTGGGATTGAAATGGCATGAGAGTTGGACTTCTCACTGTAATTCAGTCTTGGATGGTGAAGTTATTCCATCAGCAGACCAAACTCCAATTTATTTCAGCCCTAAGAGAGCCTATGAAAAATGAGAGAAGAATAAACCTAAATAAAAATGCTACAGTAGAACTCACATACACACCTAGTTGCAATTCACAGAATCATAGAATCATAGAATCTCAGGGTTGGAAGGGACCTCAGGAGGTCATCTAGTCCAACCCCCTGCTCAAAGCAGGACCAAACCCAACTAAATCATCCCAGCCAGGGCTTTGTCAAGCCTGTGACCTTGTGTGAAAGGTGTATTTATTTCTACACCCTCAGTCCACCAGTCCAGGCTGAAGGGCTTCCCTCCAGATTTTACCTTCACAGGTAACAGCAACAGCAATGCCAATACTGAATGTTGGTGTTTTTCCTCTATGGTCGCTGCACTCATCATGAGGCAATTATGTCCTAATCTAGCTCTGCTTCAGTCAGTATAAATTGCCTGGCAGCATGTGTCCAGTTTGTTTTGCGCTAGCTTGTGTCTGACAGTGAGTTTTCCGTTCTGGTCCTAAACACAGGTAGTGTGCACTGCAATGCATCCTTTTCTAACTGAGGGCAGGAGGCACTTCATGGCTGACATCAGAGAACTGTCACAGTTACCCTGGATTTGTTATGGCTAAGGCTGCAGAGGAAGTCAAAGTGAATCACTGATAATTTGCAGTCTTCAACAGAATAGCCATTTTGTTAATAGAATTAGCTTCATTAATCCCTTCCTAATCTATTAAAGTAAACAGAGGGAGAAACACCATCTTTAGAGCAAGACAAAAGTGGTATAAAAAAAGAAAATAATGAAGTGATCAACACACAGCTCATCAAAGTACCAAACTAGGATCATTAAAATAAAAGGGTGGGTGTACCAGAAAGAGAATACAGTAAGTTACCTGCAAGCAGAAAAAATACTAGTTCTCTAGAGGCATTTGTTTTAATTTTGTAGAAAGCCTCACATAGTAATTTGGGCAACAATGTGATGAATTTGTTGATTTTTTGAGGCATTTCATCTAACTGAATACTTGCTTTTGAGGAACTACAAAATAACTTTGTTTTTTGGTGTGTGGTATGTATTTTAAATTCCCTTTGTATGTAAGAATGAATGAAATCCTCTGTTGTTATTTTGCACACTTCAGATGCCAATTACTTTCTTTTGGACAAGCTTTTATAAAAGGAACATTTGCTTTGGAGAGGAAGAAGAATCTTGTGGTGAAGGTATTGGCCTGAGACTTAGAAGGTCTGGGTTCAGTTCCCAGGTCTGCTGTAGGTTCCCTGTGTGACCTTGACTAAACAGGATGGTATCATTGTGTGATCACGCTGCACAGAGGTAAATAACTGCCCAAAGGTGCAAAGCAATGGAGAGTTGTATCCTGAGAGTTATAATCCCACCATAAGAATGACCATACTGGGTCCATCTAGCGCAGTATCCCTGACCATCTTGGCTAATAGCCATTGATGGACCACTTATCCAATTCTTTTTTGAACCCACTTATACTTTTGGTCTTCATAACATTCCCTGGCAATGAGTTCCACAGGTTCTCTGTGCGTTGTGTGAAGAAGTACTTCCATTTGTTTGTTTTAAACCTGCTCCCTATTAATTTCATTGGGTTATGTGAAGGAGTAAATAACACTTTTTCTCCACACCATTTATGATCATATCCCCCCTTAGTAGTCTCTTTTCCAAGCTGAATACACCCAATCTCTTTAATCTCTCCTCATATGGAAGCTGTTCCATACCTTAATCATTTTTGTTGCCCTTCTGTACCTTTTCCATTTCTAATATATCTTTTTGAAAGGGGGTGACCAGAACTGCACGCAGTATGCAAGGTGTGGCCGTACCATGGATTTATATAGCGGTGTTATTATATATTCTGTTTTTTTAGCTATCCTTTTCCTAATAGTTCCCAACTTTGTTATCTTTTTCACTGCCACTGCACATGGAGCAAATGTTTCCTTTCTCCCATAGATTCTTCCATTCTTTGAAAGTTGGAAGCCTTGTGGTTCCATTCATGCTGTATGGTTCGTGGATTTGATGGGTAGTGGGTACCTAATACTAATTAGTGTATAGAAGGCTATTTAAAGGATATTATTAGTTGCCATAATCCTTCTGATATATTGGGCTTCCCCATTTCATAAAGATTGAAGGCTCCCAGGATACTCTGTTTCACTTACTAACAGTTAACCAGGCACATTAGCAGCCCCATAACAGCGAGAGAACCGGAAAAGCCAACTTGGAGAGGCTTACAACATAGACAGGACTAAGCAGCTAGGAGCTCCAGTGCAACACATCACATTTACTACAGAAGTGGGAAAACAAAGTAAGGGTGCATGAACCCACAGCCACACCATGGCTGATTTCTCAAAATATTGTACACAGTGCTATGCCCCATATATTATCTGAGGTTGCAAATGGGCTTGTGATTCCTGACTGAAGAAATATAGAAAACAAAGCTACTCTTACAAGTCAGCTGTGCTTTATTTTCTACTTTGTTTAAATCTCTAATGTTTACACTAACTATAACTGTTTCAGAGCATCGAAATCAGTGGAACGCTTGGCAAGCTGTAAGAAGCGAAGCCGTTTCCAAGAAGGGGCACGTTGTTTAAATATTTGGTGCTAGTTCTGTTGTTTTTACTCTTGTGGTTTGTGTATCATTAGATATTTATTTTAATATTAATGTTTATTGTAAAGCAATTTAAAAGACATTAGAAAACTCTTTAAGCCACTGTTGTGTATGTAAGTGCATAGGGGGATATTTGTGTGGAACCAGTGGGGCTTGTTTTTTGTTTGTTTTTTTGCTTTCATCTTCATAACAAGTGCAGAAGATTTGTGTATAACACTTGAAGGTTGCATATTCCTGCTTGATAACTTGAGCTGATTGAAAAATTTCTCATTCTGATATTTTTGGACAGAAAAGGGACATGTTTTGTGCAAAACTTTGAAACTGCCCTGTCACAATTTTTTTTTAACCAGCTCTAGTGTGAACCCACGACAAGTCTTTTTAGTGATGCCTCATTATTTATAGTGAATTGTAGTACCTATATATAAGGGGATAAATTCATTCCTGATGAATTTGGTGGAGTGAATAGGGATGCATTTTGTCCACGTGGGTCAAGGTTTTCAAATAGTGATTTTTGGGTGCTCAGCCTGAGACACCTTTATATTAAAAACATACTGAATACTCCTATGCATATGTCCCAAGAAGTTGTTAGAGGATGAGCATCCAGAAACAGAGGCAGCCAAACTAGTCACTTCTGAAAAGCTTGGTCCTTGAGTTCAGACAAAAAGTACTATAACATGAAAGCAGTAGCTCAAACTGGGTCAAGTAATGGAAAGTGTTTCTAATACCTAGGAATGAGATTGGCTCATTTCTGAACTTGAAATTTTCACACTTCAACTCCTTTTAGCTTAGCTTTGTTTTTAAAACATAAATCAATTTCCTGTGGCTTTGCTTGCTGCCACTGCACAACTGTGTTTTCTCTCTGCCTTGTAAATTGCAATATTATACAATTTTGTGCCTATGATTCTCCCCTTTCCCAGCATCTTCCAGTCTTTTCCCTGAAACAAGATCTTGAAACAAGATACTTCAGTTTGTGGCTGATGCTCATGCTTCAGTTTTGTTCTTGGTTTTATTGCCATTCTTTAGTATTTTTGCAGGAGCACCTGTCTATAGTACTGCATTCCCTGCTTTTCCAGTGGTAGGCCATAGTGACAGTGAATGGAAATGGAGGAAACATTATGAAGGCTGCCTCTTCAACTGAGGATCTCAGTCTGTATCCCTTGTTTCTCCCAGTTGGCTGCAAGCAGATTAGGACCTCTGTTGTAAATTACCTACAAGTTTAATAGAATCATGTCTAAAAGTCTGAAAGCCATGAGTGACATCTCATGGGATCTGCAAGTTAGCAGTTAACATCCTGAACTTTGGTGCCAGCCCAGCCTGTACTTTGATTTCATGGCAGGAGAGGTAACTTATCAAAAGTTTAACTTTGTTTTAGCCTTCCTTTCAGAGTGGAAGGGACCATAGTTCTCTCTCCTAGACACAGTGAACCAATGTAGTTGGCCCACACCAGGGTAAGTTGACTTCCTGCCAGCCTAGTCTGGCCAAGCCAACATTTTTATGCAAAAATCCCTTTAAAAATGCATGTCGTTAATAAACAAATTTTGGAATCAATCTCTTTTGTAAACCAAGGCAATCCCCTCTTGCCTTTCAGCCTGCAACCAAAACCTGGAAAGGGATATTTTTGAAAAGGATTAATACTTATGAAGTACACTTTTACTGAAAATCTGAGTGACAGCTTTACCTCATCTCAGCTTCATGATTTCCTATCAGTTATTTATACACTGCCTGTGAAGATTATTTTGCCTCATTTAGGAAGGATTTGAATTTATACCACATCAGCTGTAGAGCTCCAAGCTGTTAATCTATCAGAATTGCAAACCTTCAAAAAACCAGCATGTTTTCTGGTTTCCCTCACCTTTGCTATAATAATGTTGTGTAGGTACTTCCTCTCTTGAGCACACTTTTGTAAAGGATGTCATGGTGTGTATGTATGTATTAAAATGAATAGTACCATATTTAAAGACCGAAGGAAGGACAAAAGGAGTTTCCCCAAGGATGTCGTGGCAGTGAGGGCTCCTAAATGTCTAAAACCCTTCTGAAAATGAGATTTTAGGCTCCTAAATCTGGAGGGGAAGGGAGTGCATGACAAAGGGAAAAGAAAAGAGTATTTTACCATAGAAGAGGAGGAAAAAAAAAGTGCTCTATATTAAACAGGAAATGTTGTTTTATCATCAACTAGACTTTAAGCCTTCATACTAAATCCACAACAGATATAGTACAGGAGAGAGAGATGTGAAGAATTAAATGATTGTTCATTGACACTGATTTTATGTAGATATAGGTGCTTGTGAAAGCTGCCAGTCAGCTCTGAAGACTGGATCTATACATCCAGTACAGTGTGAGCAACTTCCCATGTTGCCTTGGCAATGTATTTCAGCCATCTCTAGTCAGAGGAAATAACTACTCTCAACTCTGAAGTGGAGTAGTTAGGTCTCCCTGTCCAGTTAGTTCCTGGCCTGCTGAGACTGCCAACAAATATGCCGATTGTGGCTTTGGTTTATGAGATGTGAACAAGTGCCCACGAAACTGGATTGAAATAATCAGATCATTTCACGGTTGTCACCAGACGTTAACTTTCAGTCATCTTTTAACTCAGGCAAGATTCAAACCAGCAGTCTGTATTTTAAAAGCTCAGTATTTTAGCGTCAGCTCTGCAGGCAGCCCCATCCTGGTTGCCAGCTGAGAAGTATATACTTAAAAAAAAAATCATAAGCCAAGAAAAGAAACATTTTAAAAGATTGTGCGGTGCTAGAGAATGTTACAGCTACACGGCAGCTAATTATTTCCTTCCAGTTTGGGAAATGACACTGCTCTAATGGCAGTGCAGTGAGGAACAGGTTTTGAAAAAGCTTTGTGATGAAATTGCAGGTCAATTTTTACCACATGATGTAAACTCCTTATTCTGAAATCATATAACCATCTGCTTGGGAAACTGATTGCACATTGAAGATTTTCTTTTCCTTCTCTAAATATATTAAACAGATGTGTTTCAAATGAGTGGCTTCATGCAAACTTCTGTCTTGCATGTGGTTTCATCTGTTTCTCCCCCAAGAGACATGTATGTGTGCACGCACGTGCAATGTGTGTGTATGTATGTTTTCCCCTGTGGTGTTTCAGGTTATCTTAAGGCTTGTATAGTTTTTGTATGCAGCTTTAACTATACCACTATGGTATGGACAACAGTTAAACCAGTATAAATGTGCTTATACTGGTATAGCTTATTCCCACAAGGGAAGAAGAATATGCTTATACCAGTATAGATCATCTTTACACTGGTATAATAACGGTCAGTTAAAAAATCCATCCCTAACAGAAATAATTATACTGATACAAAAGCTGTGTAGACCAGGTTTTAGCAAAGTTTCCTGAACCATTAGTCTAAGGTTCTGTTGACTTTTCTAAATAACTTGTTTTGTTCTCATGAAATATTGTGAAGATTTCTGATTCTACTGCTATCAGTTTCTTCTAATAATGGTTGTGGATTTTTTTAAAGGTGCTCTTAACAGATTTTTGTGGGTTATATTTGTGTGTGTATGTATGTATTAAAATGAATAGTACCATATTTAAAGACCGAAGGAAGGACAAAAGGAGTTTCCCCAAGGATGTCATGGCAATGATGGCTCCTAAATGTCTAAAACCCTTCTGAAAATGAGATTTTAGGCTCCTAAATCAGTTAGGTATTGCAATGCTGAGCACAGCAACACCTGAATACCTTTAAATATCTGGGCCCGGGAATCCAAAACGTATTAAAAATTGTATTATGGATAATAGTAATTTGTTTAAATAAACAAGAGCTGGGGAGGGATAAAAACCCATAACCTCTGGGGCATAAACTATGGAGGATTGTGTTATGAGGAAACTTTATCTGCGGGACGCTTATCCAATAACTGCCACTGCAGAGTTTTCTTCTGAATGTGCTGGCACTGGCAACTGCCAAAAGGCAGGATACTGGAGCAGATGGACCACTGCTGTGATTCAGTGTGACAACTTCCTGCCTGATTCTGTGCCTGATTTCCTGTCCACAGTTTACTTCCTTCCATTAACCATCCAACAACCCCCACCCCACCACCCACTGTGACTCTCCCCTTTCCTAGCCAGTCAGTGTCTCCCACCAGTCTGATTGCTCTCCTCCTTCAGCTAGAACTCCCATCTAGTTTGCTTCAACCAGGCAGTAGCCCCCAGGCAAATTTATCCCCCTCCCCAGATGTATTATTTAGGGTACGTCTACAGTATGAAATTATATCGAAATTACTCTATTCGATTTTTCAGAAGTGATATTATACATTCGATCTTGTGTGTCCCCACTAAGTGCATGAATTTGGGGCAGTGCGTCCACAATACCGTGGCTAGCATCGACTTTGGGTGCGAGCGGTGCACTGTGGGTAGCTATCCCATAGTTCCTGCAGTCTCTGCTGCCCATTGGAATTCTGGATTAAGAATTCCAGTTTTTTGAACAGCATTCAGTTTTTTTTTTAACCAAGTTCTGCCTGCTCAGATTCTTCTCCCCATACTGCGATCAGATCTAGTACTTCCCATTTGGTCTATGCTGGAGCTCTTTTGCGATTCTGGGACTGCACAGTCACCTGTGCTGATGAGCTCTGCATGAACTCCTGTGCTGATGAGCTCGCCATGCTGGCCAAATTCAAAAGTTCCCGGGGCTTTTCCTGACTACCTGGCTAGTGCATCTGAGTTGAAAGTGCTGTCCAGAGTGGTCACAATGGAGCATTCTGGGATAGCTCCCGGAATGCCAATAGCATCGAATTGCGTCCACAGTACCTCAAATCCAGAACAGCGATGCTGAATTTAGCGCTACTCCCCTTGCTGAGGTGGAGTACAGAAACCAGATTTAAGAGCCATTAATTTCGACATAACAGGGTTGGTTGTGTGGACGGATTCAGTTTTAATTCGGTATAACGCAGCTAATTCAGAAATAATCATGTATTGTAGACCAGGCCTTAGAGGTTACTAACACTCATTAGGAATGTGCTGTGGTGGTGATGGTGAAATAATAGCACGAAAGCCTGGATTTAAAGGCAGAAAGAAAAACTCTAAAATACTCTTAAAACAGCTCTTCTGGCATAACCAATGAGATGAGGTGTGAGGTTACCGTAAAGGTTTGGCACTGGTACTTAGCTAAAATGACTCATGCCAGTAACGCCTTCCTGCCACACCACATAAGCTTTTTGTCATTTTGATATCCACAGAGTTTACTCCCATGTTCAGCTCTTGCTTCAATTATACTGTAGAAGATCATTCTCTTCTTCCCATAGAAGAAATGTATTTACTATATATTGTTTTACCCATTGTGCTAGATGCTGTACAAACACATACGAAAAGACAATCCCTACCCCAAAGACCCTCTACTCTAAATAGATAAGGCAGACAAAGGACGAATATTATCCCCAATTTACAGATGGGGAGCTAAGGGATGAGGAGTATGGTGACTTTTCCTAGGTCATACTGGAAGTCTGTGACAGAGCTGGAAATTGCACTCTGATCTCCTGAGTCCCAGTCCAGTGGTGCACGAGACCATCTGTCTCAGTATAGGCAGAAAAGTTCTTTTTTATTTTATTTATTTATTGTATCCTTCAATGAGTTCAAAAATGATTTTCCGTAGTAGCCTGGTGGACTCTTGCCACAGTAAGTCATGGTAGATCACATCATTAGCTTGTGCAGCTGTACCGAAGACATGATATCTGATTTTAGTATATTGTGTCTGGATGTCAATATATGCGTTAATAAATAGGTGTGTGTGTGGTTGGTTTTTTTCCAATTGATTTCTGAATGCTGTGATTATTCAAACTGGGTCTTGTTTTCACTGCCTTCCTCTTTTCTGTGTTATGTCTGGTACTGAGAAATGTTTGATCATTTCTGGAGGTCATATCTGAATCTTTGTACGATCTTTGATGTCTCTTATATTCTTGAGTTTGAGTGAATAAATTATAGAGCTTACCATGGCTAAAATTTCTCAACTTCTTTATATTGCTGTGATCAGGGCAGCAAACTGTGAAATGTCTTCATAATTATGAGGATCAATTTCAAAACTCTAACGTTTATGCTGACAGGCAGCTAGCTCTATGATCTCTGTGGCAGTGCACTGCTAAATGGAAGTTCTGACTCCATGTCAATATTTCCCAGAGCTAAGAGCTGTAAGCACTGTGGAAGATGCATATTTAGTTTCTGTGGAAGAGGGATTCCCCTGCATCTTGCCAGTGTAAGGAGATTCACTGGCTGGTTCGAGAAGAAGTCTTATCCTGACCAGATGGAAGGACATAGAGCTATAGGGTGAGAATAGAAGAATAGAGGACAAATAGGAGATATTCTGGAGGCATTTCCTCAAAATACCAAATATGTTTATGTTCAATAGCTTGTTTTAAAAGTCAAAAATATGTCTCTCTCATAATTAAGTAGGTGGCTTGTGAAATCAGTTCTTCTGTGATAATGTAATTTAGCAATCAGACTTTTTCCCCACTCAGTTTCCATGTTTGATGCCCAAAGGGCACACTGCAAAGCCCATCTAGTTAGGGAGGTTTGGTGAGGATTCAGGACTGTGTGTGAAGTTTGTGGGAATTGAGGTGGAGAGACTTAGGCCTGGCCCACACTGGGGGGGGGGGGGATATCGATCTAAGATACGCAACTTCAGCTACGTGAATACTGTAGCTGAAGTCGAAGTATCTTAGATCGAATTACAAAGTACTTACTGCGGGTCCACGCGGCACAGGCAGGCTCCCCCATCGACTCCGCTTACTCCTCGCGCCGAGCTGGAGTTCCGGAGCTGACGGGGAGCGCTTCTGGGATTGATTTATCGCGTCTACATGAGATGCGATAAATCGATCCCAGAACATCGATTGCTACCCGCCGAATCGGGCGGGTAGTGTGGACGTACGCTTAGTTTTTGTCTGGCTCCTTTGGTGGAAAGAAAAGCTTGTTTGAAGCTACTCCTGTTTGTGTCTTTATTGGATTGCAGAGTTTTTGCTTATTTATCAGCAATGCTTACAGCCTGGTAGAGGGATCCTTTTATGTTTTATATGTTGAAATTAAAATTAAAACATAAATTAAATCTGATTGTTTTGCTTGTTCCTGAGATGTTTTAAATTTTTGTATCTAATAGACACACAGATGCAGGTCTCACACACAGAGGTTTTTAAGGCCCGGCTTGACAAAGCCCTGGCTGGGATGATTTAGTTGGGGTTGGTCCTGCCTTGAGGAGTGGGTTGGACCAGATGACCTCCTGAGGTCTCTTCCAACCCTAATCTTCTATGATTCTAATAGCTATAAACAAAATCACATTAACACTTAAATTATTGGAAATGAAAATTTTAAATGGCTAATTTACTTTTCATTGTTTATATGAGTGCAGATTCCCTTTCTGGATCTAATGCATTATAATACTACTGCAATATCTCGGTCACAGACAGTGCATGGGAATGTTTAAATCTGCACAGAAAGACTGTTTTTGTTCATGACTTTGCATATCCCTGCTCCTTTTTTCTGGCTGTGGCAGAGATTTTTTTAGGACCTGAACTACTTGTCAGGATCTCTTTAACCTGTGCAAATTAAAATCCTCAGCTTCGTGGTACCATACATTGAACTCCACATCAAACTTCTTCCATCAAGGGATTCTGGAGTCCTCTTAAACCATGGGTGGAACATTCTGAACTTTGGAGGGTGTGTTTTATACTGGAGTGGGATTTTGTGGTTTTGTTATTTTTACCATGCATTATTACTTTTGCTTCCCTTTTCTCTTACTGCTTTTCTAGTAACTCTTCTTTCATATGCAGCTATCTGTCCATTTAGGCCACCAGTGCCTAATTTTGTGGGATCAACCTGAATGTTTTTTGGGATGTTATCAGGTCCCATAATTGCTGTTGGCTAGTTAATTGGCTGGTTTTTAGCACTTTGGAAGATAGAAAAATGCTGTAGAAGTGCTTCGGGGATCATATTACATTACTGCTGGGTAACATATAGCCATAATCTCATCAGCTGCAAAATGTCATTGCATCGTATGATGACGACAGTGTAAATATCACAACAATGCCACAGCTGACTTTGTCACATTAGTACAAAGTTAAAGGGGGGAACCCTAATAACCATCTTCCTACTCTGATATTTCTGACTCGATTTTTTTCTTGTGCCTGATGGTGGCTGTAAGAATTTAAGGTAACATTTTCAAATGCATCTTTGAATGGGAGTTGTGCTTTCAAATCACTTAAGGTTTGTCTACACTGCCGCTGGGAGCAAGTATCCCCGCTCAGGTAGACAGATTTGCACTAGCTCAGCTTGAGGTAACGTGCTAAAAATAGAAGTGTGGATGTTGTGGCTCTGGTGGAGACTTGGGCTGGTCACCGAGCTCAGACCCAGGGAGTCGGGTGGGCCTGAAAACCCAAGCTGCTACCCAAGCTACCATGTCTACATTGCTATTTTTTAGCAGGCAAGATAAGGGAAGCTAGCCAAAGTCTGTCTAACTGAGCCAGGAAGCTCACTCCTAGAGATACCCGTAGATGCTTTTGACGAACTCCACCCTTAATTTATTTTTGCTGTTAGAGTATTAAACAGAAACTCCTGTTTTTAGCTTTTTAAGTAGAAAACAGAAGGTAAAACCTGTCAAAATCTTGTTGCTAAACAACATAAACCCAAGGACAGATGGAAGTTTCCATTTTCAGTCATTCTCTTTTAATCACGACAAATGTATTTCTTATATTCATGATGTTTTTCCTGTGACTGTTCAGTACTGACCTCAGTTTTGAATGTGATTGTACGATCCAGAGTTTTGTTGAGTATATTCCATTAGCACCATATATTATAAAACACAGTCTCAATCACCCAGGGAGAAGTGAAAGGGACTGGTTACAAGACTCTCTTAGCCCAGGGCTACACTAGGGGAGGGGGTCGATCTACGATACGCAACTTCAGCTACGGGAATAGCGTAGCTGAAGTCGGCGTATCGTAATCGGCTTACCTGGCGATGAGGACGGCGGCGAGTCGATCGCTGCCGCTCCCCCGTCGACTCCGCTTCCGCCTCTCGATGAGGTGGATTGCCGGCGCCGACGGGGAGCGCGATCGGGGATCGATTAATCGCATCTTAACGAGACGCGAAAAATCGATCCCCGATAGATCGATTGCTACCCGCCGATCCGGCGGGTAGTGAAGACCTGCCCTTAGGGAAATTGACAACTGGCACAAAATCCTCTTGCAACTATTCTTTCCCTAATGCAAGGTAACTTATTTTAATTTTGGTAAACTTTGGAGAACAGGCTGCAAAGCACTTCTGCTGCTTCCCATTACACTCCTTGTCATTACTATGGGTAGGGAGAGCCACTGGGGAAGAGATCTTGTTGCTTTTAAGATAGCAGATATTGTAATTAACTAAACAATGCACAGGTATAATACAGAGAGATTACATGAAAATAATAAATGTACGCACAAAATTGCAAAAAGAAACTAATCTAGAGTTATATCAGTTTTTTCAGGTAATCGTCCCGTAGAGGTTTTTTCTGAAAGGAGATAGTGGCATTACTTGTGATGCAAGACGAAACCATTCTACTTTTTATATGTTCAGTAAGCGTTATTAGTATATTTTGGCTTTCAAAAATCTTACGTTTCAGATATGACCATCTGCAGAGTCAAATCATGTGCTTAAAAGTTTATCCCATAAGCTATCCAAGTATTGGATAATCCTTCAATGTCACAGAAACAAAACCTTGTATATCAGTACAAAGATTTTTTTTTGTTTCTGCTGCTGCTTCATTGCTTAGGTCCATTTAGTTTTTACTGCTTCAAATGGACCACAAACCCCAGTCAGCTGTGAGGTTGAAAGATTTCTTATGCACCCTGTAGTGTTCAATAACTTGTCTCAGAGACATCAAAGTAGAACTGATCCCAACATTGGACTGTTAGCCAGTTGAGTTATGGGAAATGTTGTTATACAGTCACTACCCCATGAAGACCTAAATGTTATGTCATCACCTATTCTTAGATTTCTCTGTCAAGAGCCAAGTTAGATTTTAAATAAAAATAATGCACCTAATCTTAGATGACATGCTTGTATTGTACATAAGTGACTTCAGGATGATTGTCATAGTACATGCTTCTAGGGCCAAATTGAAACCTGTTGTAAGTAGGTGTAGGTCCACTGATGTGCATGGAGTTGCAACTGCTTTACATCATGTCTGAACTTGCTCTTTAAGGTCAGATTTAGCTCTCTGACTGTATCACTGTCAATTTGGGTGGGGTAACTCTGCTGAAGTCAGAGAGGTCATGCTCTAATCAGTGGAATTATTCAGGAATTACCAAGAGTGAAATTAGCTGCTCGGAGCTTTTTCATATTTAGATGGAGTGTCAATGCATCCCAAATCATTACATCCAATCTTCCGAGAAGTGAAAAACGTTCTTAAAGAAACCCCAAATTAGGAGCATTATGACTGGGGTTTTTTTTGTTTTTGTTTTTGTGGCTGGGAACCGTAGAGAACTAAGTAGCTCTGCATAGCTTCAGTCTGAAATCAGGAAAAACATGGGGCTACTGGCCAAGTTTGGGGCTTACCTGGAACTCAGCACAAAATTCAGGGGATGCAAACTCACAAACTAAAACTAGTGGGACATAAACTTGCACAAATCCCTGTGAGCTCAGATTGAGTTTCACACTGCTTTAGAGAAGCCTAAAAACTGCCATGATTTGGAAATGCTGGGGGAGGGAGGGAAGGAGAAAGGAAGTGTTTGATCCTTGATTCTCCTGAATTACTCCTTGAATAAAGAGAAAAATTGGCTCTGAAGTATGTAGCCAATATAGTTGTGAAAACATTACTTAGATGTCAGTGGCTAATGTTACAGGAAGACAGGATGTGCATGTTCTGAATAAGTGAAGCTTAAAGGAAAAGTAGGAAGGATGGTCTAGTCAGTGTATATGGCACTAGTCTAGGCCTCAGGAATCCTGGGTTTGGTTCCTGGCCAAGCCCCAGATGTCTTGCGTAACCTTGGGCAAGCCACTTAATCTAACTTGTGTCTCCGTTTCCCATCTGTAAAATGAGGGTGAAAATCCTGTACCTCATAGCTCTGTTGAAGATAAAATCCATGAATGACTGTGAGGCACTTGATAGTATGGTGACGAGTCCTATATAAGTACCGAAGTAGAAAAGACGATATGCTGAAATTTGGGCATGGTTTCAACAGGTGTATGTGGAAAGCAGGTCTGTTTTTTGTGAACAGCTGCTTCAGTTTCCCTGAAACAGAGCAAGTCATATGTTTTATTCATGCCTGGATTTTTTCAAGATCATTGAAGTGGGTTCTAACCCACGAAAGCTGATGCTGAAATAAATTTGTTAGTCTCTAAGGTGCCACAAGTATTTCTTTCTTTCTTATTTTCTTTTTGCTCTAATGCAGCAATTGTTTCACTTTATTTCCACATCAGGAATAAGGGGACTATCCATAGGACATATTTAGAAAACAGATATAGTTAATCTTACTCTGCACTTTAATTGATGCCATGAAATTGGCTTATGCAGGGGCAAAGACAAATATATTTTGGTGGTGTTCAAACTCCTCTGTAATGTATTTTTACATGTGTTTTTGTTGCATGTTGAGATCATAGTCTGCGCTGCATAGGACACAATATAGATTTAATCCTTGGTTATAACAAAGTTCACCTTGGATCGACTCATCTCTGTCACTCAGGCAAGCAACCTTGGTTTGCTCTCTGCTACCCTGCTTCCCTCCCCCCCCATAAATAACTTCTCCAAGCATCTCCCTACACCAAGAAAAGCTCCAAGTCATAGTCAAAGATGCTAACCTTTTTTAGCCAAATGGAAGGGTCAGGTTCAGACCTGCCATGAGCAGGCGTAACCCCCCACTGCATTCAAGTTGTGCCTATCCTTACCCGAATTGAATTTGCTCCATCAGCAACTGCTTCTGGAACCACAGGTGACATTGGTGGCCTCCTGCCAGTGTCTTTATAGGCATTTGAAAAAGTTGCTTTCAGATTTGCACTTTGCTTAAAACGATGCAAGTACCTGGTTTCTACACTGCGTAATTGCAATGCGCACGCTTTTACACAGCATTTCAAGATCACTTGATAGCTTTTTGCATTGCTTTTTTGGTGATGTTAGGATATGGGAATATTTTTTCACTAATTGTCCACCAGGTTCAATTTAAAGTGAGGATTTTGGTGTTGAAAGCCCTGTATAGCTTTGATCCTAGCTCTCTGAGAGACCACCTCTGTCTAATTTATTTGAGGTCTTCACACTCTCATCAATGTAGTCTCTAAGCAATGAAGTATAAACATATTGCCATCATAAAGTGGAAATGCCAATAGACACTGCTCCTTCCATTTCTGGGATTATCCATGAAGGGCCTGATCCAAAGTCCAAGACTCTATAGGTATGTCTGTGCTGCAGCTGGGAGGCATGATTCCCAGTATGGGTAGACAGATTTACACTAGCTCTCCTTGAGCTAGCACGCTAAAAATAGCAGTGTGGAGGCAGGGCCGGCTCTAGGACTTTTGCCGCCCCAAGCAAAAGCAATTTTGCCCCCCCCCTTTTCTCATGCCCCCCTGACCCTGCCCCAACTACGCCCCTTCCCAATCCCTTCCCCAAATCCCCAGCCCCGCCTCCTCCCCCAGGCGAGCGGCATTTCCCCCCGCCCCATTGCTTCCTGCGCCCCCCCCCCCCCCCGCAACCCTCCGCCCTAGCTCACCTCCGCTCTGCCTGCTCCCCTGAACCTGAGAGGGAGGGGGGAGAAGCAGAGCGGCAGCACGTTCAGGGGAGCAGGCGGAGCGGAGGAGAGCTAAGGTGGGGGGGTCGCAGGAAATAACGGGGGGGGGGGGGTAGAGGAACAAGAACCGCTCCCTGCCCCAGCTCACGTCCGCTCCACCACTGCTGCCTCCCCTGAGCGCGCCGCCGCTCGGCTTCTCCCCCCTCCCTCCCAGGCTTGCCGCGTGCAAAACAGCAAGCCTGGGAGAGAGGGGGAAAAGCGAAACAGTGGCGGTGTGCTCAGGGGAGCAGGCGGAGGCGAGCTGGGGCACATTTCTAGGGGTGGCATGGCCGGCGCCGGAATGCTGCCCCTAGAAATGTGCCGCCCCAAGGACCTGCTTGTTTTGCTGGTGCCTAGAGTCGGCCCTGTGTGGAGGTTGTGAGCTCTGGTAGCAGCTCAGGCTAGCTACCTGAGCTCAGACCCAGGGGGTTGGGCAGGTTTGGATTTGGGTGGCTAGCTTGAGCTGCTGCTAGTGCTGCTGCGTCTGCACTGCTATTTTTAGTATGCTAGCTCGAGGTGTGCTAGCACAAGTCTGCCTACCTGCTCTGGGAATCACATCTCCCAGCTGCATTGCAGACGTATCCTAATTGACTTCAGTGAGCTTGGGTCTGTGGCAGATGGGGTCAGCTGGAGCATTTGAACTAAGTCATTTCACGTAAATGTCTTCGAGTTGCTGGCACAAGGCGTGTTTAGTGGAAAGTACTGAATTCTAGAGTAAGTTTTCCCTCCCTTCCCGCCTCCCCCTCAGTGACCCAGTAGAGGCAGAGAGTGAAATCCTGAGACCATTGAAGTCACTGACAAAACTTCTATTGACTTCAGTGGGTCCATGATTTCACCCTGAACTTCTTGGCCTTTAGAAGTCAGATGAAGACCCATCTGTCTTCACAAGCATTTATGAGAGGGCAGAGGCTGTTTATATGGAGAGGACCTGGTTTTTGCCTGTGATAAAAGCACACATTTGGCATGCGTGTGTATCCTGAGTGAAGTGGAAAGGTGCATTTTTATAAACCTGTAAGTAAGGCTGTATCAGTACTGGAGCATTCCATTTAACTGGTGAAATCCTTTGTTAGAAAATAACTTTCATAAATTCTCTTGGGGTAACGAACTGAGAGGAGAAGAGAGAGTTTGGAATAGCTGATGGAAGCTGCCTACTTGGTGGTAGAAATGAGTTCAGAGCTCAAGGCTCTGTCTTGGGCTGCCAGGTGGGGGTGGGCGGGTAAGACACAGAGAGAGAGACACACACACACGCACACATACACACACACACACACACACTGGACAGAAAGAAAACTTATTTATATCTGCTATGACACCTTCAGCTACTGAGGAGAAGTATTGACTGACTTTGGCAGGGGCAGTATCTTGGGGTTGGTCAGGTGGGAAGGAGAGTATTGATTTTTCAAATTCAAAGGCCTTTATTGAAAGCCTAAGTAAACATTATGTGAGGCTGGTATGAATGGAGCCCCAGAAGTATTTTTCTTCCAAGCAGCCATCTGTGGAGTACTATAGAAATTGTTCAAAAGCAACCATCAGCTCAGACTTCAAAGCCTGTCCTTGCACCTGTGCTTCTGATCTCCTAATATCTTGTATTTAAAAACTGCAAAAGGAGATCAATAGTATTTCACTATTAGCATTTTTATTCATTTTTATTTCTATTTCAGAAATTATTACAAATGTCCTCACTAAATATTTAACACTTTACTGATATTCATGGACAACCTCTCAACCAGGCCATCCTCATCCCATGTCTGGATAACCATCTCCTTCTTGATCTTCCTAACACCCATCTCTCCCTCTCCTTCCCCTCCCAATCCATTCAAAGTGCAGCAGCTAAGATTACTTTTCTGGCCCATTGTTTGACCAGATCACTCCTCAGCCCTCTTTGAATCCCTCCTCTGGCTCCTTTGGTGGAAGAACTGCAGAAACATTTGTGTGAAAAGCTATTGGATGGATTAGGTGGGCATTATTGGCAGAGTGAAGGACACAGGGGTGACCCAATAAGAGACAAGAACAGACATGCAGTGAGAGGTTCCCATGTTTTGAAGGGCCTTATAGGTGAGGATAAAAAGTTGGAAACACAAGGAGCCTGTTAAGGCTGCTCTAACTTACACCATCTGGCATGGTCCCCGAGGGACTGTCCTCCGGCTGGGGATATCAGAGAACAGTGTGCTCTGGGTCACTCGTCTGGCCCACCTGTTTCCCCTGATATTCCCTCATCGCCCTTTGATGCACCCCCTGAGCTGGGGAGTTACATGCAGTCACTGCTCCCTCCGCACTGCCAGAGATTCCTTTGTTTTTCAGGTTTCAGTGTAGTAGCCGTGTTAGTCTGTGTCAGCAAAAAGAAAACAAGAAAAATTCCCCTTGGCACCTTAGAGACTAACAAATTTATTTCAGCATAAGTTTTTCAGTTTACAACAAAAAACATTACCAGCTACTCATCCCACTTCTTAGCCTGAATGAAAAATTTCCCCCCAGAATTTGAAAGAAAATCATGTTTTAACCATTGTTGTGACTTTCCCCTCAATGCCCTCTACAATATTGTAGAACCTTGCAAATCTGCACACCACTTAATCCTCAACCAAACTGTCTCTTTCTCCCCACATCTGAGCAAAGATGCAACCCCAGTGTGATACAGTGACATTTCGTATAACTGAGAGTGAGATATTATCATAAATAATTCAACCTAAACTGTAGTTGTCAAAATTAATGAGCAAAGTACATTTTGTGATCTTAGCTCTGTTGTTGTGTGTATTCATTTCCTTGCTAATTTGCAAAGATCAGGAGACCAATGTCTCCTAGTCATTAGTGTGAATTAACAAGGTTCTAATGTAATGCATTATTAGTGACTTGAGATGCATTTTTTAGTGTTTTTAGTATCCAAAATGTATGACTTTAGGAAAACAAAGTTCCAAGCACTTATGGGTCTTAAGCACTCTCCCTTTTCCCACTTCTGCAGATGTAGATTGGGTACTGATGCCTGAGGTCTGGGGCAGTGCATAGTTGTCACCCCAGGAAGGCATTGAACCTCTGCTGGATTAGTTAGTAAGAAGTGTCAGCCCCTTACACAATGATGCTTACTCCCCTCCTCCTGCCAGACAGTACATGGTGGGAAAGGTGACATCTTCACCTACTCCCCACTCTGCTCCTCCCACTTGCTTGTGGGGAGTTGTATTGTGCATGCATCTCTGTGATCCTTGTAGGTCCTAAATGGCCATGCAGGTAGGTGTTGGTGCAGTCTTGCACAGTCAGGTAGGAAGAGGGTAAAATATAGCACATTATGCATTGCTTCCAAACACATTGCTAAATTCGACTGAGATTTCAATGGAAGGGCCATTAGTTATGCTGTGTGGTCATATACTTAAATGAGACATTTTTCTCTTTCCTTAACTTTTCCTGAAACTATTTTAAAGTTTCAGGAAAAGAGATTTAAATCACAAAAGCCGCCAGTGTAATGTGCTGGCAGTCAGATAATCACACATAATTAGTGCAATTCAGTCGATGATGAAATGTACAGTACAATATAGCATCTATCTAGGCATTTACACTGCATTCATCATTGTGGTATCTATCTAAACCTACGCCTTCCAATATCTAGAGCCAATCGGATCTTCTTGTAAGAACTCTATCTCGAAAGGTGCTGAGCACCCTCAGTTCCCATTGAAATCCATCATCATGGGAGCAAAGGGTAATCAGAATCTCACAGGACAGGGCCATAAGATGTCATAGCTTATATATTAATTATATGATTACTTAAGAATTCCCATTTATCACTTTGAGGGTTGACAGCTTTTTGTCCCAAGATCAGACCCAGTATTAAAATTACTGTGTTGTTGGGAATCCCGATGTGCACAGTTGCAACACTCACACTATAGGAATCCTTCTATATTTATAATTTATTAATACATTTAGTAAAGTCTCTAACACGCTAACTCGGTAAGATAGATTGAGATGATACAGAATGTACAACTGAACATCCATATATTCACACCATCCCTTTCAGAACAACCTGGAATGTAAGCCATTGTCTTCCTCATCACCATCACCTTCCTCATCATCACCTGTGGCCATCATCCTGGCACCTCCCAAGGGCTACATCTCTCTCTCCTCCCACACACAGGCTGGGATACTGCTTTTATAATATGTTACGCTGACACGACCGTGTCTAATGCATATGCAGTAGAGATCTCTCCCCTCTTCCTTATTTGTATTTCCTCACCCTACTTATGTTGGGGTCCCCTACTCCTATATTAAATATCTCAACTTATTATCATGCACATCACTTCATTGCCATGGCACTCTTGTAGTCAGATATCTACAGATGTTAGCTCATGTTCCTGGGTTGGCTGGTATCGTTATGAACAAAATTTGCCCTCACACTCTACTTTCAGTTCCCCAAAATGTAGGGGTGACCGTTAGGTCATTTATCCAAAGTTCATGGGCCTCAAGCCTTATGCTAATGGCTGAAGCTAATGTCTTACAGGGTACAGGCCTGTAGGTTCCTTGCATTACTGCTGAATATAATAAAGACAGAATATAATGAAGGCAAGGCAGTGAATATAATAAAGGAAAGCTAGCCTGATGGAATACAGTACCTATTTATTGGAGCATTTTGATTTTTCAGTCTGACATAACAATGAACTTCCAGACAAATGTTAACGGTAATGAAGTTGTGTGCATTGATTCCCCGTATTCTGCAACCAGAATTCATCTGTGTTTGTTCAGAAACTGAATTGGTTATAAGTGTACTTTTCTCATTGCATACCTGGACTTAGTGTAAGTTACAGCCAAGAGTTATTTGGTACTACTTCCTTTTAAAATGATTTTTCAGTCTTTGGGAGAAGTAGTTAAAATGCATGGGGGAGAGTTGAGAAAGGTTATTACTGTGCTAAGGTAGCTTATTGGATTTGTAAAACGCAGCAGGACTGATCCTGCAGGGTGTGGAGGCCCCTTGACTTCAGTGTGAGTTGAGGTTGCTTAGCATCTCATAAAGGTGCTTAGCGCTTTGCAGGGTCAGGTTTAGTGAGAGCATGATAATTGCTCTGTGAACAGTGACATGCCTTAGGGCAGCAATTGCCAAACTTTTCAGGGTCATGCCTCCCCTTACCCCTGCCTGCACACTCCCCACCTCCCAAGCTGGGGCCAGGAGCAGAGCCATGGCTCCAGGGGCGCAGGGAGAAGAGGATGCGGACAGGAGTAAGGGGGCTGAGGCTGGGGTCACAGCTGGGGGTGGGGGTATGGCTAGGAGTGGGGCCAGGACTAGGAACGGAGCTGCAGCCAGGGGCTGAGGCTGGGGCTGGGGCCAGGCACGGGGCCAGGAGCGAGGGCCACAGCTGGGGGCGGGGCAGGAGCAGAGCAGGACTGTGTGGTGCTCCCTCCTTGCCATGCATGGGGGCTGGCCTGGGCCACACCATGCTCCCCCAAACGCTGTGCCCCCCACAGTTTGGGGAATTCTCCCTTCGGGTTTAAGAGTCAATGGAAACCTTCTATTCAGGGCTGGCTCTAGACACCAGCAAAACAAGCAGGTGCTTGGGGTGGCACATTTCTAGGGGCGGCATTCTGGTGTCAGCCATGCCACCCCTAGAAATGTGCCCCCGCTGCCCCAGCTCATCTCCGCTCTGCGCCGCCACCGCTCGGCTTCTCCCCCTCCCTCCCAGGTTTTCACGCGCGGCAAGCCTGTGAAGGAGTCGCCCTCCCTCCAAGGCTTGCCACATGTGACACCCTCCCAGGCTTGCCACGCGTGAAAGCCTGGGAGGGAGAGAAGCCAAGTGTCGGCGGTGGCAGAGCGGAGGTGAGCTGGGATGGGGAGCGGTTCCTGTTCCTCTACCCCCGTTACTTCCTGCGCCCCCCTCGCCCTAGCTCACCTCACCTCTGTTCTCAGGAGAGGGAGTGGGGAGAAGTGGAGCAGTGGCATGTTCATGGGAGCAGGCGGAGCGGAGGTGAGCTAGGGCGTGGGTTGCGGTGGGGCCACAGGAAGCAATGGGGTGGGGGAAATGCAGCACATGCGGGGGAGGAGGCGGGGCTGGAAATTTGGGGAAGGGGTTGGGAAGGGGCGGGGAAGGAGGCGGGGCTGGGGGTGGGGGGTAAGACAAAAGGGGGGGGGCGGCCAAAATGTTTTTTGCTTGGGGTGGCAAAAATCCTAAAGCCGGCCCTGCTTCTCTTAATGGTGCACACAGAAGCTCATTAAGGGAGCACCAGTCTAAGTGTTTCATTCTCTTCTCAATTACAGATTGACTTGGAGCCAGAAGGAAGAGTATATGTCATCATAGATCTTTCAGGATCATCAGGTGAAGGTAAGCCCTTTCAATATTTTATCTGGTTCCTCCCGTGAATGGTGCTTTTTAAATAGATCTATCATGCAAATGTTGTTGAGAAAACAGTGTACTGTAGTATTGCTTAACTAATTTGTGCAAGCTCATGTTAAAAAGAAAATGTTCTCTGAATGAAATATATGTTGTTGTACCTATAAGGAATAGCAGTCCATGTTGGCCCTGGAATTATAGACAGAGAACAATAAAAAATAAATAAGATAGTAAGCTTAGAGATGTTTAATATACCTGGAATTTATTTCCAAGTACTTATTTGTCTAGTTTTTGGGGAAACGTGCTATAAACCTGACACTAACTGTAAAATTTGTAGAAATAGATGTTATACACATCAAGTGTTTCATCATACTAAATTATTAGTATTTTCCCCACTAAAGTATTCCCTTTCCAAACAAAGTACATAAGCAAAATATTTTCATAATAGAAGAGTAATGGTTTGTATTTGGTAACACAGCAACTTGCACATTGGCTTGGGGAAATCCTAGAAATCAGGAAGTTTGGGTTTCCGCGGCAATTAAAGGTACTCCTCAGCAACTGTTTTTACTAGGGATACTGCCAGTGGCTTCAGTGGGAGCAGGAGCAGGTCATATATGGTATGAAACTAATTTATAACAGTCCCAACAATTAAGAGTCCCAAAGCTCTTCTGTGTATCTTCTCAAACATGCTCTTTATCAAGATTTTAGCTGCTGAAGTGTATTTGCTGGCATGGGGTCTTTTTTGGTGAGTCATTTTAAGCTGTGTTCTTTTGTGTAATGCTGCCTGTCTAAACAGTGTTTGTTGGTTCAGATTACTCAAGGCAAGTTTATGTAGGCCCTGGCAGGAGGAGAAATGGGAAACAGGAGTAAGCTACAGTTGTTTTGCCTGGATCACTTAAGGGATCAACAAAAGAATGTTTTGCACGTGTCATTTTGGTGTTGAAAAAGGAGTAATTGCTGTCCATGGGTAATTGCTGGTAGTTCGCAAAAGCACATACTGTACTAAAGCCCTATTTTAAAAAAAAATCTTATTGCTTACAGCTGGTCTTACACCCTTGTGGCCACATAGAGCATTCTTCACACCCTTCATTCTTACATATAAACTGCATACATGATGCTTTAATAACAAATGCATGCCCCCTAAGCAATTCTCACTCATGCCTAGAAAAGTTGTAAGACAATCTGCTTTGTTGTTTACTTTCATAGACTGATCAGCCAGTGTCTGCAATATGTGGAACAAATTTCATGTTAGTAAAATAGCCATATTTTTTCTTGCTTTTTAATTGCTGTGTCAAGTTTAGAGCTCATAGAAGTAAGGATATAACAGTCCATCATGGTGTATGCAGATGTTCTTCAAAGCTTCCATTCACAGTTGATCAATAAGATCTGAATTCTGACTAGCAACAACCTCGCTATTTCAGTCTTTTATCACACACTGCCAGTGGTGCCAAATTGCCATGGGATTTTCTTTTTCTTTTTAATGTGAATGGATGTCCCTAGGCTCTTTAAACCCTTAGGAAAAAAGAAAATCCTTTTGGAGAGGTGCACAGAATATAATAGAGATAAATCTAATAAAATTCCATAGCAAAGAAGAACGTTACAGAGTTCATATTTTTTTGCGAAACTCTGTTGTCTTTAAACGATCCTACAGAATTACATAAGTATATAAATTTCTCATATAGACTATAAAATAGGGCTGTCAAGAGAGAAAAAAAAATTAATCACGATTAATCGTGCTATTAAGCAATAATAATACCATTTATTTAAATATTTTTGGATGTTTTCTACATTTTCAAATATATGGATTTCAACTACAACACAGAATACAAAGTGTACAGTGCTCACTTTATATTTATTTTTTATTACAAATATTTGCGCTGTAAAAAACAAAAGAAATAGTATTTTTCAATTCACCTCATACAAGTGCTGTAGTGCAATCTTTTTATCATGAAAGTTGAACTTACAAATGTAGAATTATATACAAAAAACCCCTGCATTCAAAAATAAAATAATGTAAAACTGTAGAGCTACAAGTCCAATCAGTCCTACTCAGTAGCGCAGCCAGGTCCGGAGCGTAGGGGGAGCGGCGCTATAAAAAGGCGCCTCCCCCTCTACTTACCCGGCAGTGCTCCGGGTCTTCAGCGGCACTTCGGCGGCGGGTCCTCACTCACTCCAGGTCTTCGGTGGTACCCGCCGCTGAAATGCCGCCGAAGACCCGGAGCGCCGCTGGGTGAGTGCAAGAAGCGGTGCTTAAAAAGAAGCGGCGCCTGCTTCTGCCGCTTCTGCTTACAAGGGGAAGCGGCCGCTCCCCCTGCTCCCCCCCGGCTACGCTACTGGTCCTACTTCTTTTTCAGCCAATGACTCAGACAAACAAGTTTGTTTACATTTGCAGAAGATAATGCTGCCTGCTTCTTGTTTACAAGGTCACCTGAAAATGAGAACAGGGGTTTGTGTGGCACTGTTGTAGCCGGCGTCGCAAGATATTTACATGCCAGATGCGCTAAAGATTCATATGTCCCTTCATCTTCAACCACCATTCCATAGGACATGCGTCCATGCTGATGACGGGTTCTGCTCGATAACGATCTAAAGCAGTGCGGACCGATGCATGTTCATTTTTGTCATCTGAGTACCAGCAGAAGGTTGATTGTCTTTTTTGTTGGTTTGGGTTCTGTAATTTCTGCATCATAGTGTTGCTCTTTTAAAACTTCTGAAAGCATGCTCCACACCTCGTCCCTCTCAGATTTTGAAGACACTTCAGTTTCTTAAATCTTGGGTCGAGTGCTGTAGCTATCTTTAGAAATCTCACATTGGTACCTTCTTTGTGTTTTGTCAAATTTGCAGCAAAAGTGTTCTTAAAATGAATAAGATGTGCTGAGTCATCATCTGAGACTGCTATAACATGAAATATATGGCAGAATGCGGGTAAAACAGCAGGAAACATACAATTCTCCCCCCCACGAGTTCAGTCACAAATTTAATTAACGCATTTTTTTTAAATGAGCATCATCAGCATAGATGCATGTCCTCTGGAACGATGGCTGAAGGATGAAGAGGCATATGAATCTTTAGTGTATCTGGCACGTAAATATCTTGTGACGCTAGCTATACCAGTGCCATGAGAACCCCTGTTCTTACTTTCAGGTGACAGTGTAATTAAGAAGTGGGCAGCATTATCTTCCGTAAATGTAAACAAACTTGTTTGTCTTAGGAATTGGCTGAACAAGAAGTAGGACTGAGTGGACTTGTAGGCGCTAAAGTTTTACATTGTTTTGTTTTTGAGTGCAGTTATGTAACAAAAAACCCCTACATTTGTAAGTTGCACTTTCATGATAAAGAGATTGCACTACAGTACTTGTATGAGGTGAATTGAAAAATACAATTTCTTTTGTTTATCATTTTTAGAGTGCAAATATTTGTAGTAAAAATAATATAAAGTGAGCACTGTACACTTTGTATTCCGTGTTGTAATTAAAATTGATATATTTGAAAATGTAGAAAAACATCCAAAATTATTTAATAAATGTAAATTGGTATTCTATTCTTAGTGCGATTAATCACAATTAATTTTTTTTAATCGTCGTCAATTTTTTTTTTAGTTAATCATGTGAGTTAACTGCGATTAATCGACAGCCCTACTATAAAATGATTCCAGAAAGTTATGGAAAGATTGTGGATTTCTCCATAGGCAAGTTATACACTGTCTTACAGTACTGGTATAAAACACATCTGTGACAGGTTGGGATCACAGAAACCACCTTGGTGCTGCCACCTGGTGTGCTAAGGCTACTTCTGCCCCTGCTTCCTTGCCCTTTCCAGCTTGGGACTCCAGACTCCAAGGGGGGAGGGATAGCTCAGTGGTTTGAGCATTGGCCTGCTAAACCCAGGGTTGTGAGTTCAATCCTTGAGGGGGCCCATTTAGGGATCTGGGGCCAAAAAAATAAATAAATTGGGGATTGGACCTGCTTTGAGCAGGGGGTTGGACTAGATGACCTCCTAAGGTCCCTTCCAACTCTGATATTCTAATCCTGTCTGTTTTGAGCCAGATCCACTGATCTGCTGCAAACACAGACCCAGGTCCGAACCACGTCCACTAACAACAGTAAGGCTCCTGGAAGCAGCTCAGGAAGTGCTCTTGCCTTTGACACCCGGGTGCCCAACTCCCAATGGGGTTCAAACCTTGAATAAATCCGTTTTACCCTGTATAAAGCTTATACAGGGTAAATTCACAAATAGTTCGCCTTCTATTTCAAAGATAGAAAGATATGCACAGCTGTTTCCCCTAGGTACCAACACGTACTCCAGGTAACTTAATAAATAAAAAGTGATTTTAATAAGTACAGAAAGTAGGATTCCAAGTAGTGACAGACAGCACAAAGTGGATTACTAAGTAAAAGAAAATAAAACACGCAAATCTAGGACTAATTCAACTCAACACAGATAAAAGCCTCACCGGTTTCAGTCTTTTCCTTTTACAGGCTGTAGAACTTCTAGCCTGGGTCCAGCAATCGCTCACCCCCCTATTGTCTTTGTCCTTTGTTCAGTCTCTCTCAAGTATGTCCTTGGGGAGTGGAGAGCCTCTCTCTTTAGCCAGCTGAAGACCACATGGAGGGGTCTTCCAAGGGTTTTTATAGCCTTTCCCCCACTCCCTGTGTAGCATCATCTTACCCTGGAGTTTTGGGATCACATGGGCAAGCCACATGTCCATGCACCCTAACCAGTCCAGCCAGTTGCATTCCTGTCCAGGCCCAGATGTGGATTGGGGTCTGCACCTCCTATTGTCTGTGTAAGGGTTTCTTGATTGGTCTCTTTACATGCACATACCTTTCTCAAGACATGATCCCAGGCTCTTACAAAGGCTATGTACAAAACCAGCAAATATAAAACCAATATTCATAACTCCAACTACAACAATGATACATGCATACAAACAGGAGGAATAGATTCAGTAGGTCATAACTTTCACAGAGATATGTTACATGGCACATGTAGCATAAAACATATTCCAGTTACATCATGTATACATTTATAAGCCTCTCCCCATAAAGCCTTATGGGGTACACCGTCACAACATCTTACAGTAGTGATCAGGCAATGTTATGGGCTATTACAGTAGAAAACTGTCATATATTTTGAAAGGAATCAGACGAGCAAACTTGATCTCATTTGTAACCAGAAACCTTGGTTTTCAACTCCCAGTCCCTGGAGATGAAAGGCTTGTGCATTATAACCCATTACACCACCAAGACTCCTTTTCCTAAACATCATCTTTAGTTCCGTTCTGGACCCACAAAAATCTAATTGTCCTGCAAAGTAAATTCCAATCATCAGCTTGTTTTCCCCCATATGCTTTTTGCATTGGTATGGCACAGTACGGGTAATAGTCAATCTTGTGGTCCTGGCAATTTCCATAACACCCCTCTGCCCCACCCATAACAAAATAAAGGAATTTGCGGGCTTCAGCCACTCCTTCCCCCTTTGTGGATAGGGGGGTTGAAAACCTGGCAGATCCCTAGCCCAGGCCATGAGAAGGAGTTTTGGCCTCTTCTCCACTCTTGTCACTGAACGTTGTAGAAATCCATGTATAGGCAACAGAATCTTCATATCAGGAGTCGGGGACCAAGCTGTGACTGGGAGGAGTGCTGGGGCAAGGGACTAAATGTGCTGGCATTGCTACTTGGATTCCTCGCCTATTCCAGAGACAAGCTGGGAATCTACAGAAAAGTTAATACAGCCAGAATAATAGAATATCAGGGTTGGAAGGGACCTTAGGAGGTCATCTAGTCCAACCCCCTGCTCAAAGCAGGACCAATCCCCAATTTTTGCCCCAGATCCCTAAATGGCCCCCTCAAGGATTGAACTCACAACCCTGGGTTTAGTAGGCCAATGCTCAAACCACTGAGCTATCTCTCCCACCGTTATTGACTCTTTTGTATGCCCGCTTTCTGCACTGAGAAACATCTTTTAATGCAGGGGGAGTTCTGTCAGTGCCGCTGCACCAGAGAAGTGGTGAAGAAGGCATTTGGACTCGCCTCAGAGTTAATCTCAGTGTTTTACTGCAGGTTTTGAGGTATTCAGTGTTTTTTTCCTTAGAGCCCCATCTCCTGGAATCATGTTATTGTCTGAGAATCTCTGCTTTCATTTAAAAAAAAAATTCTAGACCTCATAGTTGCAGAAAAAAGCTTGAAATTATGAGCCTTATAGCCTCAGAAACCAGGAGGTAAATACAAAGATTCACAACTTTATAGATATTTGTTTACAATCTTATGATTTTTAAGATAATCATGTTGTCTAGGCCCTGCTCATAAGTTCTGAACATTTGAGGTTGACAGTGCTGCTCCTGAGACTTTCAGGTTGTGGCATCTGAACCATGTATCCATTCTGCACTGGAACAGGCAGGGGGAGGAGGAGAGGTGGAGAACAAGCTCTGCCCTTGATGAAATGAATTGTTTCAAACTGTGCAGTGGGAGCAATCTGGACAGAAGAGTTTAGGATAAAATGCTGAGTGGACACTACATTGTGGCACAAAGGTCCATATTTTCAAAGGCTTGTGTCTGTCTAGCAGTAAAATTGGTACATGTCCCTGTTGTGCTTTCAAAACCAGTCCTGCAGTTACGTCTGCAAAATGCATAGCTGGGCACCTAAATGCTACTTGCATATGCAAGTGGTTGTGTTTTATACCATATTTAGTGCATACACAAATTTGGAGGGTGAAAAGTTATTTTAGATGTCATTTTGGCTCATGGCATGGAACATCAAGTCCTTTTCCACAGTTACTAATACATGTGGGCTATTCATAACACAGGTATCAGTGTATGAAGATACTACATTTTGCAGTGATGGGTCCTGAAACTGCAAAGATTTATGCATGTGCTTAAACACACCATGAGTAGTCCCATTAAAGACAACAGGACAGGACTACTCACAGTGTGCATGGGCGTAAGCCTTTGCGAGATTGGGTTCCAAGTATGTGTTTACACCCTTCTCAGATTCAGTGTATAAAACATACAAAAGAAACAAAGAGGCTGAATCTCTTTTATCACCTGGCCTGCAAAACTGAATTTAAACTAAAGATGACAAAGCCCTTTTTGTAGATTACGGCAGTGCCAGAAAGGGTTCCCTACCATAGACTTTTCCATATAAACTTCAATGACGCATATGAGTCAAATCACAATTTTTAAAATGCTTTTGCATGCCAATTGGAGTTCAGATTGTCTTATCTTGGAGCTCTGAACAACAAGCACCTGTTTCAGTGCAGGTGTACGCAGAGTTGCACCTTGCTTGCATCCACTCTGAATTTGATGCAGGAGCTGCAATGGCAGTGCTAACACACTGGAGTTAGAAAAGCATTAGTAGGACTGGTTATGAAGAGCAAACCTTACAGCCTTCAAAGAACCTGCTTTGAAGTTGCTTGTATTTGATATTAAAAGTGCTTTCTAGGGATTTTCCTCTGCCCCTATGTCTTTTCTACTTCTTCTCTTACCTCATTTGCTCTAGGGATCATAGAGAAGATACATGCACAAGATTAAGGGCCTCAGTTCTAATTGTAAATTCATTATGTTTTTGAGTGGTAAGGCAAATTCTCAGGTTACAGCATAAAAGAACAGCTTTGTCTTGAAAGTGTTGCCAAGTAGAACAAGAGATCATTGGCAGCAGTTCTGACCTGATACACTAACCCCTACATTTGCAAAGAATTACACAGGGTTTTAGGAAAGCATTTGCTGTTATTGGAAGTCATCTGACAGAAGTCCTCTTTACCACTTTTAAAATGTCAGGGGAAAGGCCCATTGCAGGTAATAAAAAATGTCCAGCTTCTATGTGGCACGATATTTCCCCTCCCCCCCCCCCCCCCCCCCCCGGATCTAAGCACTAATTGGCTGCTGTGTCTGTCTCTGTGAGCAATAAAGTGAAGTTCCTGAAAGAGAGAAAAGTACTCTGTAAGCCAGAAGGACGAATTATGTAATAGTACGTATTATGGCATAGATAAAGGTATAGGCATGAGTCCTGCAACTCTTAACTTGTGGGAATAGCCTTTACTCACTGACCTCAATGGGACTGCTCACGTGATTGGGGAATGGGCCTTACAGGCTTGGAATTAAATTTCATTCCCTTGGAGAGAAACTTCAAACCACAAAATACATATTTTCATAGAACTTGCCAGACAGTTTGTTACATCAGAGGCGCAAAATCTGCCCTCTCAGGTGCTCACCTTGTGTTGGTTCTCCATTTCCCCATGAAATCAAGGGAACTTGACATGTTCAAAGTCAAAATCATAGAAATGTAGGACTGGAAAGGACCTCAGTAGGTCACCTAGTCCAGACCCCTTCACTGAGAGAGGACTAAGTATTATCTAGACCAGAGGTGGGCAAACTACGGCCCGTGGGCCACATCCGGCCCGCGGGACTGTCCTGCCTGGCCCTTGAGCTCCCGGCCGGGGAGGCTAGCCCCCGGCCCCTCCCCTGCTGTCCCCCCTCCTCCGCAGCCTCACCTCAACGCGCCGCCAGCACTCTGGTCCGCTGCTCCTGCCAGGCAGTGCGATGGTGAGGCTGGCTCCGGCCGGGCGGCAGGGCTGCGAGCTCCTGCTGCTCTGAGTGGCATCGTAAGGGGGTGGGGAGCGGGGGGGTTGGGTCAGGGGCAGGAGGTTCCAGGGGCAGTCAGGGGACAGGGATCGGTTGAATGGGGCGGAGGTTCTGGGGTGGGGGTCAGTCAGGGGATGGAGGACAGGGGGGCAGTTGGATAGGCGTGGGAGTCCAGGGGGGCCTGTCAGGGGGCAGGGGTGTGGATAGGGGTCGGGGCAGTCAGGGGACAGGGAGCAGGGGGGGTTGGATAGGGGGTGGGGTCCCGGGGGGGGCGGTTAGGGGTGAGGGGTCCCGAGAGGGCACGGTCAGGGGACAAGGAGCGGGGGGGGGGGAGTTGGATGGGTCAGGGATTCTGAGGGGGGCAGTCAGGGGGTGAGAAGTGGGAGGGGGCGGATAGGGGGCGGGGGCCAGCCTGTTTGGGGAGGCACAGCCTTCCCTACCCAGCCCTTCGCAACTGCAATGTGGCCCTTGGGCTAAAAAGTTTGCTCACCTCTGATCTAGACCATCCCTGACACTTGTTTGTCCAACCTGCTCTTAAAAATCTCCAATGATGGAGATTCCACAACCTCCCTAGGCAATTTACTCCAGTGCTTAATCACCCTGACAGTTAGGAAGTTTTTTACAGATTTAAGAATTTTATTAAGATAATGTTAAAAATAAAAACAACGGTACAGAGTTTAAGCGTAGAAGTTTCTGGTTATCAGGGAGTAAGGTACAGATTATCAAGGGGAGCGAAGTTTGGTTTAGGATCGAATGACATAAGAAATACATGTCCAACCTAAACCACCCTTGCTGTAATGTAAGCCCATTACTTCTTGTCCTGTCCTCAGTGGATAAGAGAACATTTCATCATCCGGCTCTTTGTAACAATCTTTTGTGTACTTGAAAACCTGTTATCATGTCCCCCTTCAGTATTCTGTTCTCCAGCCTAACCAGACCTAAATTTTTCAGTATTTTCTTCTAGTTCGTGTTTTCCAGAACTTTAATAATTTTGTTGCTCTCTTATGGACTTCCTCCAACTTGTCCATGTCTTTCCCTAAGTACTCCAATTGAGACCTTATCAGTGTTGAGTAGAGAGAAGAATTACTTCTTGTGTACAGCAATCCTGCTAATATATGCCAGAATGCTGTTTGCTTTTGTTTTAACAGTATTACATGGTTGACTTATAGTTAGGTTGTGATCCACTAATAACCCCCAGATCCTTTTTCTGCAGTACTCCTTCGTAGGCAGTCATTTCCTATTTGGTATTTGTTTAATAGATTATTCCTCCTAAGTGTAGTATTTTGTATTTGACCTTATTGAATTTCGTCCTAGTTATTTAAGATCATTTCTTCAGTTTGTTCAGATCATTTTGAATTCTAATCCTGCCCCCCAATGCTCTTGCAACCCCTCCTTACTTGGTATCATCCACAGACTTTGGAAGTGTACTCTCTATGGCATTATCCAAATCATTTCTTAAGATATTGACTAGAACCAGATCCAGGAGAGAGCCCTGCAGAACCCCACTCAATATGCCCTTCCAGCTTGACTGTGAACCACTGATAATTATTCTGAGTACAGTTTTCCAACTGGTTGTGCATCCACCTTATAGTAGGGTCATCCCTGGCTGAAGAGATTGAAATCCCTGAGAATCTAATGAATTAATACAATGGTGGTAGTGGAAACTTCCTAAAGCAGAGAAATATTTGTACATATTGAAGTGTCAAGTCATAAGCTGCAGTACCATGTAGCTTATCATGAAAGATGCATGGACAAAAAACAAGCCAAGCAAAAGTGGTTAAAGAGGGATATGAAGTTACTATGGGCCTGATACAACTTGCACTGAAGTCAATGGAAGTCTTTTCATTGACTTAAGTAAGTGCTGGATTGGGCTGCATATGAACAAAATATTCAGTGCTGAAAAGTAAGGTATTTATGAAGGTATAAACATTTTGGATTACCCACCTTTATGAGATCCAGTTCAAAATGTGTTGTCATTGTTACTGCTCCAGGATTCTTTATTTCAGTGCTGCATGGCACATTAGTGTCTCCTTTATTAATTGAATATCCAGTAAAGGAATAAATATGAAAAAAATAAACTCATTGAAAGAAAAGATTTACAACAGACCTATGTTTGTAATGAGTCACCAGCAAGAAGTCACCAGGAAGAAGTTTCCTAATACTTTCCCCATATTCTTTCATTGTATTGCACCTAGTTCTAGCACGGCTTCCTGGTATATCGTCCCCAGTAGCGTAGCCGGGGGGGAGCAGAAGTGGCGCCTTTTTTGTGCTCTTTTGCTCCTACGCTGCAGCCAGAGTGAAGCATTTTTTTTTGCTCCCGGCGCCTTTTTTTGCTCCCGACGCCTTTTGCTCCTATGAGGCAGCCAGAGCAGAGGATTTTTTTTTGCTCCCGGCGCCTTTTTTTGCTCCCGATGCTTTTTGCTCCCGGCGCCTTCTTTTAGCTCCACTCCCCCTGTGCTCTAAACCTGGCTACGCCACTGATCGTCCCAATGTCTTACAAGAAGAACGTTCATGTTAACTGTTGTGTATGCGCATGTGCATGCAGTATAGATGACTTTGGGCCAGAATAGCTTATGTTACAACCTTTAACTCCTGCTAATGTTCATCATTAATGGGGTCAGTGGCTAGCAGAGAAGGGTATTTCCATTCATTCTTTCTATTCTGTTGAAGGGAAGAATCTTTTGAGATAAGTTACCGTATTCTTTTATTTCTTTGAGGCTGGCTGTTGTCCAAAGTCATATTGATTTTTCATATTAACTTGGTGTGGTTGCAGTGTAGAGCTTATTTCTAGAGTGAAGTACATCCATTGACTATTTTACTGAGGTATTACAGCGGTGTTTTTGATCTACCCCTTGTGCTTATAAAACTTGTGGCTGAGTTTTTTATATCAGAAATGAGATATAAGAGCTCCAGTGTCGTCTCCCTGACTCTCTTGAACCAATTTCAGAGATGCAACAAAAGTTTAAAACTTTTATCCAAGAATTGATGGTAACACAGTGAGATGAGATGGGTGAGTCAGTTTATAAACTATCATAACAAATGGTCATAGAATGGGATAAGAGATGTACTTTGGCCAAACAATGGTTAAATCCCTCTTCAACAAAGTAGATTTTATGTAACTTTAAAGGGAAGACTCACCTATTTATTAAGTAGTTTTTGCTTTTTATTTGCTACAGCTTTCCTCTTCTACCTCCTTGCCATGTAAGTTGCACCAATGTACAGATACTTATGGTGGCTTGCACCACTATGTGACTTTTACACCACCATTTTGGCATGTGGCCCAGTAACTATAGAATGATTCAGAGAACAGACTTGGAGAGAGCACTTAGTTATTTTTCTTACTGTATCATTATGAATGGCTTATAATAGCATTCTAAATAAGAACTATCCAGAACCACATTTCTTTGCATTATGCACAGTAAGTTGTGATGATTAATTATCATCGTCAGATGCCTGAGTTCATATTAGGTAATTGCCTTTTCACACAATCACACACACAAGATTAAGATTTCATTTCGGAGTAGGCAGTTTAAATTCCGATAAAATATCACAGCTCACATTGTAGGTGGTGAGTATGAGCAAAAGCTGCTTTGGTTCAAGAACACAAACCATGTAGTCATGAAAGCCATTTAATTTCAGTGTTCAAATTCAGTAATGGGAGGTCCTGGCAGTATTTCTACAAATGAAGGTTTATTACCTGACCACTTGATCTCACTCTGTATTGGAAGCTCCAGCCCAGGAGTCTATAAAGATGCAAATAAAGGATGGTCAGAGCAAAAGAGCACTTGTTTTGACACCAGTCACATTTTATGCTTGCAAACCCAATATGCCAGATACTCTCAGAGCTTATTCCTGCTCTGTAAGTTCAGTGGCATCCACAGAATAAAGCCTGCCTGGTTATGTACCCAGGCAACTAGCCCATGTCACTGGTGCACCGGGATCTCAGAGCCTAATCTCAACAGTGCTGTGACCCCTGAGCACCAGGCTGAAATGCCACAAACTCAGTTTGGGCCCTGCTGGGCCTTCCCACCTCCTATCAAGACAGAGGGAATGTGAGGCCAAACCTGAGTGGGGTTGTGACCTCCATGCTCTGGACTGCAATGCCACTTACTCAGTTTTGGCCTCGCCATCAAGATGGAGGGCTATTGGGGCCAAACTTGTATGGGCAGTGGAGTGGCCAGTACTGCTCCTCCTTGTTATTGCCATGGGGCTGCCTGCTGCAACAGAGTTCCTGCCCGGGAGCCTGCCTAGCATTGTCCTGCTTCTTGCAGCTCATGTCCCCTCTCAGGGATGGGGAGTGATGCCACACCTGGTGGGCTGTGCTGGAATGTGAGGGCTGAAATTGGCATGGACTCAGTGGGCCGGCAGCTGCAGCAGGCATGGCTCTACAGAGATTATGGGTGCGTACGATGGGAAAAATTTCTGGAGTTGCCCCTGCCTCACACTAGGGCAGAAGAACATGCCCTCTATAGGGAGTGGGTTTCAGCACTGGCAAAGATGCTATATCTGTGCCCTGTTCACTTTCAACGGCTGTTTCTTCATGTCATTTGGGGTGTTATTTAGGGAGTCTGCACTGGAGCCTCCTGCGTAGGAACTGAGCCCTTAGTGTTCAGACTTGTGCCTGAAAGAGGAGACTTATCAAAATCTTGTGATCTGTGACTGTCACTCCAAATCAGTGGCGGTTTGTATTAACATATCTGTTCCCTTGAAATTCATCAGGCTGGCATTACATTGTGCTTCATAGCCAGATGCTTGCTCCTGTGATTAGAGAATGGAGGTGGGCTGCAAAAGAATGCTGGCATTAAGTCTGAATTTCCAGAACATGGTTGCTGGTTAGATATCTTGCAACTAGACAGAGGGTTAGTATGGACGGCCGGGGGGTGGAGGGGGAAAGCTGTCATGATAAATCTTAGACCAGCTCTACTTTTTCTAGCAGCATTTCTCAATTTCTCAACAACTATAAATTACAGACAAAGAAATAAACTATGCTTTATTCCATCTATATAGCTCTCCCACCAAGATATAACTTTAACACCATCCCCCACAACCCGTCTTGGCAGTGGCATCTTTCCTTTAAATGAAGACCTGTCTCAGGCTGATCTCTCCTAATAGCAGCTGTTCAGCTCCCATCAGTAGAGTAGGATTTTAGAATAGAAAACTTTTACTCCATCTGTAGGTACAGCTTCCTTCATTTTACTAGTTCTCCCTATGATGGAGGCCCCATTAGGGAGATTCTGCCACTTGTAGATCAAGTACTAGGCTGATTCTGTAACACTAGTAATACACAACAAACTTTCCAATTCTTATAATGGACACATGAAATGGAAGAACCACAAAGTCCATTAATAGTTTCACTGCACAGTGCCCCTGACCCTTTCCTTTCATAACCCAAGGTGTCTTGGGTCACCTACCTGCGACATCTAGTGTGTGGAATCCTAATCTTCCTCTCTATTGTAGTGGAGTGTATTGGCAGTCGTCCCTCCCCCTCAGGCTCGGAGGGAGGCCACTCCAGCTCACTAAGTCACTGCGGTCAAAGCCAGTTAGCAGGGGGATTAGCAGATCACCAGCCTGTAGCGCTGGCGCTTTGTGCGGGGCCTACCAGCAATCAATATTTATCCTAGCCTCCTGTCTAGGACAGACAGCATATATAGTTGGGTGCTCTGGCCCTCTGGGCAGGGCAGAGCAAGGAGCAGCCTTTAGCTCAGCCTTCTGGCTAGGGCAGGCAGCAACCAAAGCAGTCAGGGCCCTGATCCTCTGGGCAGACAGAGAAATTGGCAATTTTTAGCCCAACTCTCTGGCAGGGGCCAACAGCAATCAAGTGTCAGGACTCTGACCTTCTGGGAGGGGCAGAACAATAGCAGTCTATGGCCCAGCTTTCGGGCTGGGGCAGACAGCAGATAAACTCAGGCCCTTTGGCCGAAAGTGGGTAGGCTGCCACCCGAGGGATGGGGTTGGCAGCAGGGAAGGCAATACGGGGACCCGGGCCCACCCTACTCCACTGGGTCCCAGCCTATGGTCCTAACAGTGATGGAGGGATCTACCACTGAGTCAGCGGGGATCCCATGGAAACACACTGACTCGCACTCTGACAGCAAAACCGGACTAAAGGCTGGTTTCCCCGGGCAAACAATGCAAGAAACAATATAGGAGTGTGTGGGATTGAGAGTGGGTATTGCGGGATGGGATGGGAGCGGGATTAAAAAAATAGTCCCGTGCAGGTTTCTAGCTCCTGCACTCCAAGTCCCTCTCCAGGTATATCCAGCTAGAAGAATGGCCCCACGCTTGGACACACCTTTCACCCCCATGTCCCCTCAGTTGCCATGAGCAGAATTCAGCCACAGGTCAGGGTATAGCCCTGACACTTTTGTTTATAATTAAACTGATTTGAAGGTAGGATGGAATTGTTTTCTATTTTCTTTCTTTAGGCTTCTGTGCTGCCAGTAACTTGTTTTTGCAGGATAACAGCAAACCTTAGTTGGTTCACAAATTTCAAATGTAAGTAGAATTGTTGTTTTCAGAAGCCATTTCACAGTTTATCAAGGGTGAGAAGAGATGTTCCTCTTTGGAGCCAAGCTGAGCAAAATGGGCAGAGTATTCATTTCGCTTGCTCCTTTCATCAGCATCAGAAAACTAGTATCTCTGCAAGCCAAGATAGATCTGAAGTTATAAAAAATAGATGTCTGAAATCAGATTTGAGTGCTTATCTTTCTACTGCATAATAAATGTTCTCCTCCCAGGAGATTAATCTAAATCAATTTCAAATATGCATTTCCTCTCAGGTCTTATTTTGATTACAGCAAGATATTTTAAGTGTATAGTTGGGGACACTTATCTCAAGAATGAAAGTTCTTCAGTCTTGCTTTTTCTCCTCTGTTCTTGCAAGCCTTCACCTATGTTATGACTATCTGCACAGCTGTGTAAGAAACCTGCACCCATCCAGACCCCATCACTCGTCTCCCTAGTTTGCCTAGGGAACTGTTCTTCCTTTTGAATATCAGTTTTAATGTTGATATTCAAATGGGGGGGCAGGGATAGCTCAGTGGTTTGAGCATTGGCCTGCTAAACCCAGGTTGTGAGTTCAATCCTTGAGGGGGCCATTTGGGGATCTGGGGCAAAAATTGGGGATTGGTCCTGCTTTGAGCAGGGGGTTGGACTAGATGACCTACTAAGGTCCCTTCCAACCCTGATATTCTATGATCAAAGAGTAATTCCCTACAGTATTTTGACTGCTGGACAGTCACTTGTTCTAAGATGGAAACTTTGAACAAAGTTCCATTATGATCTATGAGACGACTCTTTCCTTTGATCTGAAGTACTAAGAAGAATATTTAAAAGCTCAGGTTCTAAACTACAATAACACGCTTATATTCTCTTCAGAACAGCATTCTGGGTTACATTTGGCCCTATGAGACTTGTTTATTCTCCAGTGTAACTGGGTGTTGGTTGGTGTGTAGATAATCATTGCAGGAAAAACTAAGTCTGTGATTCAAGAGCAGGCATAAATAGCTGAAGATGGAGGAGGATCAAAGGTGGAGCTAAGAAATAGTCATGCATACTCCTGTATCACTTTTGTCTGTTTGTTTTTCAATCAGCAGAGTCAACACTAGACAGGTTGGCTTTGGTAACTGACAAACTCCTTTAATTAGGAGGACAAATCTTCAGTACTAGAGGGCCACATCTTTAGAATATGGTATAAGGTGAGGCTGTCCAGCATGACCTTTTGTGCTTACAAGTCCCTTCTCAGCAAAGAGGCACTCCATAAGGTGTTTATAGAGATTTTGATTTTTATATGGTGAATGCTTTAGTAACAAGCATCTCTTTGTAGATTTACAGCCCTCCCTTGGATCATATCCAGTTAGTTGATGGAACATCTGGAAAGCATTGTATATTTGTAATAGGCCCTTACCGTATAACACTGGCCAAACTTTTCAGGCAAAGATCAGTGACCTTTTCTTGGCAAGCTTTTAGCTATTTGCCAAAACATATGTCAAAGAGAGAAAATCATTGGTAGAGAATTTAGTTTAAATAGATTTTTGTAGGACTGCAAGATTCTTTACTTTTTTGAGAAAGTATACAGTAATTTGAAGTAGGAAAAGCTGTGAAATCTGTATACGTAACATATTCCAAGTAAAATCTCTCTCTCTTTTGTGCAATATATGCCCTGATTTTCACATGCTTTCAAAGGAAATTATGCAAAGACTGTATTCTGCCTCTGGAGAAGCCATATTTGTATGAGAAGGGTGTGCACTGAAGAAAACTAGGAAACTCTCATTTACTCACCCAGTCTTGGGAACTGTTTAATGGAAACAGACCACTAGATGTTTCACCTTTAAATCTAGAGAAGACCGTAAACTAGAAATAAAATGAGATTTGTTTTAGAAATGTGTAAAATCTGCATGGCTGTCCCTCCTCATCAGTCTTGGAGGGAGACCACACCGCCTGGCCCTCAGGTCCTTAGGAAGGCAAAGGTTATTGGGGAATTAGCAGTCTCTAAGACCCTGGCCCTCTAGGCAGGACTAAGAAGCAAGTAGTCCAGGGCTTAGGTCTCAGGCAGGGCAGAGCACCAATCAGTCTCGTGTCCCTGGGCTACTTCCTATGACCCCTTCGCTCTGTACCTTGGTGTCGTCTGTCTTCCCAGCATTCCCAGCTGCAGTCCCAGCAGCTCCTTGGTGCCTTGGTCAGCTGGTGGCTCCGGCAGCTCTGGCAAGTTCTTAGCACGGCAGGGGTCCTCTTCAGGTTCTAGCCCCAGTACTGGGTTGGAGGTGTCTGTCTCCTCTGGTGGCTCCAGCTCACCTGTGCTGCAGGGCCTGCCTTTTATATTTCCTGTCCCACCCCTCTGCTTCCGGCGGGGCAGGTGTGGGTGTCCTGGCTCTGCCCACCAGGGGCTGGGTAGGGGTTCCTCACTGCTAGTCTTGGGGGAGGCCACGCCCCCAGGCTACTGTACAGTTAAATAATGTACAATACTGGATACATTAAGCAGAATTTAATCCAAAGTGCATACTGTACCACAGTATATTATCTGAAGATAACTTCATTAATATTTTGACTGTAGTTACATATTTATAATCCTTGTATTCTTGCATTACTTCTAATAATCTTTTTGAACTACAGTAGAATTCATTTAATCGACCCTCTGATAAATAGCATATCTTTTTAACTGGTATTATTGCCAGGAGCCAGTTTCAGTATGATATATTTTCAATTACTGAACAATGGATAAATGGCTCACCAACTTGTGTTGTCTGCAAGCTTATTCATAGCTCTTTACTGGTGTGAATGCTGCCATTACACATCTGCATCTTGCTGTTCATTTCAGGTTCTTCTTGGGCTGGTAAACAATCAGCATTCCCTTGATAGTCTCTGAGAATGTTTCAGTACTTGTTCTATGCTTATTTTTAAATCGATTCATAAAGTCAACATGAATATACACTCTCACAACTCTCTTAAACTTCTGTTAACAATGCTGTTAATTTATATTTTTTATTTCCAGCTGCCCTTGTGAGCTTTTCAGTCCACATTTGAGAATTATTTTTGGCCCTGCATGTGCTTGCACTCTCTGAAGAAGAGAATGAGAATAGAATCAGGTTCAGAAAGCTGCAAGCAGGGACTTTTTTTCCAGACACCAAAATAACCATTGGTGATGTTGAAATGCCAGTCGTGATCCTGAAAGACCCAGCCTACCCCTTACTCCCATGGCTCATGAAGCCGTACACAGGCAGCCTGGACAGCAGTAAGGACCAGTTCAACCATAGCTTGAGCAAGTGCAGAATGGTGGTGGAATGTGCCTCTGGTTGTTTAAAAGGTCGTTGGCATTGTTTGCTCAGTAGGTTAGACCTCAGTGATCCCCACTGTTATTGCTGCCTGCTGTGTGCTCCATAATATCTGTGAAACAAAGGGATAAAAGTTTCTGCCGGGGTGGGGAGTTGAGGCAGAATGCCTGGCAGCCAATTTTGAGCAGCCAGACACCAGGGCAATAAGAAGAGCACACTGAGGGGCTCTGCGTCTCCATGAGGCTTTGAAACCCAGTTTCAGCAGTGAGCCAAAGTAATGTGACACCTCTCTGTGTTGTTCCTTACCAAACTGCCCCCTCCATTGCATTTTCTCCCCTGTAAACTCCACCCCCACCAACCACCATGTGTTGAATGAATAAAGAGCCTTTTCTCCTCAATCCGTTTAGTTTTATTATACACACAAACACACAGAGACAGCAAAGAAAAATAAGATAACCTGGGGCAAAAGGGCTGATAACACTGTGAGGAGAGAAACAAGGAAAGCTTGCTTACAGAGGCACTGCAATAACAATCAAAGGTGTGGGAATGGGCCCTTTCTGGTCCTTGTACCCTCCCCTGGTGTTGAGTACCAGGGATACTGAACTCTGCCCATCCCCACCACCCCTCAGTACACTCACTGCAAGCCACAACATAACCACAACCGCTGGCTATTGCAAGAGTTGGTCTGTTGCTCCAGCCATGGTGAGTAAGGCCATAAGGCATGGATGAGGGGTCTTGTACTGCTGCTTTTGTGAAGACATCCTTGGGATCACTCGTGGGAACATGAGAAAATCCCCCTTTCCACTAGCAACCTGGATGGTGCTTGAGGACAGGCACCAATGTAATGGGGAGCCTGCCCCACATTGAACTCTCGGGGGTTAAGAGAGCCCTAGGGAGGTTGCACAGGAGGCAGCCAATCACAGAAGGGCTTATAGGAGCAGCCGATCAGGCTCTTGGCGGCTGCAGGAATCTGCAGGCGGAGGCCCTGAGGCAAGGGCAAAGAGAGTGCTGTGGCTGGGGCCGCTGAGAAGTGGCCCACAGAGATCTACAGAGGAGTCGCAGGGGGCGCAGCAATAACAGTCATCTACAGGGTCCCTGGGCCGGGACCTGGAGTAGTGGGCAGGCCTGGGTCCCCCTCCGCCCCCACTTGCCACTGAGGAAGTGGCTGGACTGAGGGACTGTCCCCAGGAAGTGGGGGAACACGGAGTGCGGCACAGCCAGAGGGCTGTCCTATGAAGAGGACGCCAAGGTCTTGGGAGTGACGTGAATCCCTGGAGCAGAAGTGAAGGTGGTGAGACATCTCCAGAAGAGGGCGCACTGGCCTACAGAGCTAATCCTCAGGACAGCTAGGAGGAGACACCCCATCACAGGTGAGTCGAACCCTGTCACATCCCCAGATAGTTTGTTTTTTACAAAAGCTACACCAAGTTGAGGGGGAAGGGAGACAAACAGGAAGCTGCCACCCACCTTTTTTTTCAATGCTGCTTGCAATACATGGTGATCTCTTCCAACCACAACCACGGCACGTTTGGGAAAGCGTGGTTGTGTGACTCATATTTCACCAAACGGGGTGGATTACTTGCTGAATTGTTTGCGATTTAAGGTATATCATTAAAAACTTCCCCCATTTCCCCTAGGTGACCCTATGCAATATCACTCTCCTAAGGGTAACGGAGGCAGCACGGGAGCAGATGCTGCAAGCGTCTGTGTACAGACCTGGTCCTTATGCTGCAATATTGTGTGCTGCAATGATGCCAGAAGAGTTAATACTGGAGTGACACGGGAAAGTGTCCTACTATGGTGGATGAAATAAGGCATCCCTTCTCAGAAACCTTCTGCAAAGGATTGCAGAGTACCTCCATGAAAGCTTCCTAGAGATCTCCATGGAGGATTCCCGGGCCATCCCCGTGCACACAAACAGTTTTTTTCGGAGAGCACCGTCTGTGTAGCTGGACTGGCAACCTATACCCACTACATCTACTTTTTTGTTCAGATTAAACATTAAAAATAATAGCCTGTATCCCCTACAGTTTGATTGGAAATGTGTACTCACCAGAGGTGCCTTCCCCGGCATCATACTCCACTGTCAACTGGTCCTGTGAAAGGATGGGCTCCAGGATTAAAAATAGTTCTTGGCTGTTGGGGAGAATGTCCTGTTATGTCGACCTAAGTTTGTAGTGTAGACCAGGCCTAAAGGCCTGCTTTGCAGAAGTACTGAGCATCTACAGTTCCAGTTGCAATCAATGACAACTGTTCAGCACATCTGAAAATCAGGCCCAAGAGGCATAATGGGAAGGACAAATAAGACAATCTCGTGAGAGAAATAAAAAATTCAAAAAATCTGCCCGTTTGGCTTTCCCATAGAACAAAATAAAGGGACACGGTGGAATTGTGTGAAACTTCACTGTTTCTGCTTACAGAGGTTTGTACGATTCTTTTTTTTATTGTTTTGTTCCAGTTCCCTCTGACTCTGGCTTCATTCTCCATCTGAATTTCACTTTGAGTTTTAGGTTCAAACAAACCCTCAAAATGAAAGCATCAAATTTTCCTGCTTTGCACCTGAAACTGTAAATAGTCTCAGGCACTTTTGGAACTTGTCTGGAGTTTGCTTCAGACTTTCTCTTCATTGTTTCCAGTTTAATACAAGCTTGACAAAAGGTCTGGGAGCTTTTCAGCAAACCTGGCCTGACATTTGGCTTTTCACTTGAACAATTTCCATTAAATTAACAATTTCCATTAAAATGGGTGACCCACTGGTTAGGGTGCACCCTAACCAGTGGGTCACCCATAGCTTTCTGGGCACCCATTGTTCTCCATAAAGATAGACAATCTAATTTTACATATCTGGTTTCATGTCAAATCAAGAGAATAAGAGCATTATAAAGCTTAATATAAAATGTTCAATACACAAAATTTAGATCTTCATCTGAATTTCAAGCTCACCTTAGTTTTGAGGATGTTTGGATCCAGGCTTTCGGTCATACCATTATAATGATAGAGACCCTTTGAAGCCAGGTCCAATCCAGATTTTTACAGATTTCAAACATCTTCAAAGCTGTGCTCAGAACTGTGGGTTTGGTTGGAGTCCATCTCTGATGAAGTATGCACTTTATTTATATTATTTGCATTAGCCTTTGGCATTTGTAGACCCTGCACTCTGTTCACTGAATAGGCTTCTCTTTTTTAATAGTAATTGAAAGAATTTTAGTATGATACAGAAACTGCTGCCATATTATTGATTTGATAAATACTTATTAGCAAGAATTAAGACAGAGCCATTGAATTGTATAGTGGATTCAGAGGAATAAAATCCTGCACAAGTAAATATAATACTCCCTGCACTCCATAATGTAGCTACCAAGAGGTATACGAAACAGCTCATTTTCCCACTTGACAACTAGAATTTCAAACTTAAGGCATTTCAAAAATTTTGGCTTATTTTAAAAAATAAACAAACTAACACGCAGATGTGCTAAAACGTCAGCCCCACACTTCTCGATCTTTCCAGTAGTGAATTGAAAAAGGATCTTAAAAGAAATGAATTCAGTCTTCTGAGCCTCAGCCTTTAGACAAAGCAAAAAACCTGTGATGTATAATTTGGCAAAATCAAGTTTCTTGTGAAGAGAAAAACAAAGTCTGCAAGAACAGCTAATATAGTATACCCTTTAAACCAATACAGTATATTTCTTTTAGTTTAGGTCTGACACAATACACATGACGGATTGTGAACCCCCATGAAATGTACTATTTGTTAACCAGAACATTTGAGTCTGTACCTTATCCCTGTCTTTAACTTCTGAAAGAATTGAAAACATATGCCCAGTTTGTGAACCTCTTCTTACATTGTGAATAGTTTCATTGGCTTCTCTGGAACCGCTTGTGAGAACAACTGCTCGCCGGAGTGAATAAGAGATGCCCATAATGGGCCATATTCTGCCCTGAGGTATGCACACCTAACTCAAACTGATTCCAGCACAGTTACACAGGTGTATCTGAGGACAAGTCAATAGTCTTTGATACTCTCATCCAAGGTGTTTCCTTTTACAATTTTCAATTTTTCATATAGTCTTTTTAGCATTTAATAAAGCCTATAAAATATACTCCTGGGTTCACCTATATATTTTTATGTACCACTACCATAACTGCATGAATTTATGATTTTACCATTGCCTCCTTTTATTATGGGATGCAGATTGTGATGGTTATCTTCTTATAGAATAATTAAAATACTGATCATAGGGAGGGCTAATTCTATATCAAGTACGACAAGGCTTTTTTCCTCTCAGAATTAATGGACTGAAAAAGATATGCATCTCCCAGAAAATGGAACAGACATACAAAGATGCAAGAATGTTAGTTTTCAGAGTAGCAGCTGTGTTAGTCTGTGTCAGCAAAAAGAACAGGATTACTTGTGGCACCTTTGAGACTAACACATTTATTTCAGCATAAACTTTCGTGGGCTACAGTCCCACTTCATCAGATGCATAGAATGGAACATACAGTAAGCAGATATTTATACATTCAGAAAAACATGAAAAGGTGGAAGTACCTATACCAACTGTAAGAGGCTAATTAATTAAGAGGAACTATTAGCAGGGGAAAAAAACTTGAAGTGATAATCAAGACGGCCCATTTCGGACAGTTGACACAAAGGTGTGTGGATAGTTAAGTAGGGGAAATAGATTCAATTAACGTCTGTTCCGTCTATCATCAATATGAATATGTACGTAACTGTTTGGGCAACTGAAGTTTTAATACATGTGTTAATCACATACAGGAGGGGAGGATAGGGCTGTATGAGTCTGCACGGAAGACAGAGAGATGTGGACAAGTAATGCACAATTTTTGACAATACTATATCCCAATAGCTAGAGCCCTACGGAATTCATGGCCGTGAAAAACATGTCATGGACCGTGAAATATGGTCTACCCTATGAAATTTGGCCTCCCCCGTGAAATCTGGCTATTATTGGGGGACCACGGTATAGCTACCCTTACTTCTGCATTGCCTTCAGAGCTGGTGGCCAGAGAGTGATGACTACTGGGCAGGCACCCAGCAGCAGTTCAGAAGCAAGGGTGACATGATCTGGTATTGCCACCCTTACTTCTGCGCTGCTGCTGGCAGCAGCACTGCCTTCAGAGTAGGGTTCCTGGCCAGCAGCCACCACTTTCCAGCTACCCAGCTCTGAAGGCAGTGCAGGAATAAGGGTGGCAACACTGTGATCTCTCTACAATAGCCTTGTGACCCATCCCCCCATAACCCTTTTTTGGGTCGGGACCCCCATGGTTACAACACTGTGAAATTTAAGATTTAAATATTTGAAACCATGAAATTCAAGATTTTTCAAATGCTATGACCGTGAAATTTACCAAAATGGGATCATGAATTTGGTAGGGCCCTACCAATAGGTTAGTGTACTTTCTGTATTCAGCAGATGGACATCTATATCTCTTCAGCAAGAGTGATTTACCTCAGGCAGATGAACATGTCCTGCACGTGCAGCCCAACGGTGTGGAATGTACTGCTGTGGGTCTGTCACAGATAAAACCTCAACTAGCATAATCAAATGTCATTGCCAGCCAGGTATTGGTACAAACCTACCATGTTGGTTTTGCCTAATTCTATTTCGTGATATCACTTGAGTATATATTCTGTTTTTCCTGATACTACCTGACAACTATTTGATGAAGACAAGGACTCTGGCATCATGATAGCTTTCCTCTCATGGACATATCTTTCCTCCCTAGGGAATGCAACTCTTTACTGCACCTAAGGTAACAATTTAGCATGCCCCATTCTCATTTTTTCCATGGCTGAACTTGAGTAGTCTGTTTGGGTATTGAATATAGATGCCCATATGGTATCTTAGCCAAAATACAGAGTTGGGGGGAGTGGGGTGTGTGTGTGTGTGTGTGTTTGTTTGTGTTCGTTCCCTATCAGCTATCTTTATACATGCCCTTTGGGATATGTGTTTGGTGTCACTTGTGCAAGTCCTATGGTTCATCATTTTTGGATTTTTCCAACCAAAGTACTGCACATTTGATGCTGTACAGCAATTTCTGTAACACTGATGAACATTAATGTCTTATGTCCCACCATATGGCTCGATGGATCTCAAGTTTTTGAAAAAATGGCCCTGCCTGTTTAACTATTCACTTTATTTCATATCTAAATTTATTTGAATGCTGTTTTTAGTTGTAAATATTTGATAGTGTGCAAACAATTTTTGACACTTGTCCCGAATCCAATAATTAATATCCATGACTTTCACCATGGCTGCCCTCTAGAATGGACCTGCCAGCCTTATCACTTTTGGGCTGAGAGCTCTGTAAGTTCTCTTTCGTGATGTTAAGACACTGGGAATTGCTGAATATGTTCATTGGAATCCCTTGAAATGTTCAAGAATCGGTTTTCCATTATAGCACCATATATAATGACAAAACCTAGGGTCAGAGTCTGAGCATGTGTAAGTTGGTGTTGCTCCATCCTATTCCCCAGTGTCTGAAAGAAGCCCCTACCTGAGTGGTCTCTAACAAATTATTAGAATGTTTGAAATATTTAATGAAATATTCCATAGCTGCTCTAGAAGTAGCATTCTCTTGATCCAGTCTCTGGTAACTAGGAATAGCCTTCATAGCTGAAGAACACAGAAGCCTATGGAGATTTTGTGGTCTATTTTCATTTGTACTGAGTCCATGTCTTGTCTTATGATACAGTTCTATTAATCTTGTTATGTATTTCTTATTTAGTGGGGGCTGAGCACATAAAACAGACTCCCTGCCCACTAACAATGATGTTGGATCAGAAATTGAACATGTATTTAGATTAGGGACTAAATACAGTGAGACTGTCCGATATTGTGCAGAAATTATTCTAATAATATAAATAATAGGAGATATGCTAGTCTCCTAGAACTGGAAAGACCTTGAAAGGTCATTGAGTCCAGTCCCCTGCCTTCACTAGCAGGACCAAGTACTGTCCCCTGACAGATTTTTTTTGCCCCAGATTCCTAAGTGGCCCCCTCAAGGATTGAACTCACAACCCTGGGTTTAGCAGGCCAATGCTCAAACCACTGAGCTATCCCTGAACATTTTGTACCTATTGATTTTAATTAAGGATATTTATAAAATAGACTCCTGGGGGTGGGTTCTCTTGATGCTTACTCGTAATTCCTATTCATTAGGCAAGTGCATGTCTGGGACTGCAGATATCCTTTATTCATGATGCCAAACAGTCCAAGTTGAACATGCTTATCTTTAGTGAATATGGCTATTGCTGGAAGGGTCTTGCACACTGTAATCACATATTTATATGGAGATATATAGGTATTGTTTTGGAAATAGATGTGCTTTTCCAGGGGACCCCATTCTCTGTTTTACTGGAGAATAAAAACAAATCTATTTAACTCAAGTGTTCACAGATGTATTTAATGTAATGAAATAAATAAGAGGCTTAAAGAAATAGACTCTTTTTTTCTGCTTTTCCGTAGGTGGAAAGAGCTGCAGGTATAGGACTACTTGCTCTGCTAGTCGACTGGTCCCTGTTTGCAGGCTACCCAGATTAAATTCAGGTAGTTCAATCATCTTATTGACACTTGGAGGTGACCCACTTGTGGCTTGTCTATACTAGTTAGCTTTGTGGATCTTTTAAGTAGATTGATGGATAAATCTGAGAGTTTGATAACCCCTGAAGTAAAAATGACTTGTAACAGCCTTGTCCCATAATCTGGAGGCTATTCAAATTGCTTTTTCATATTAAGAGGGTAGTGTTTTGTAGCATGCTTTTGGAAATGCCTTTCCAGAGGGACCTGCAGTAAGTGGTATTGATATGATATTGTTACCATTGCACTGTTACCAGAGAAACCTATAGAATCATAGGACTGGAAAGGACCTTGAGAGGTCATCTAGTCCAGTCCCCTGCATCCATGGCAGGACTAAGTATTATCTCCCATTCCTGACATATGTTTGTCTAACCTGCTCTTAAAAATCTCCAATGATGGAGATTCCACAACCTCCCTAGGCAATTTATTCCAGTGCTTAACCACCCTCCTTCTTGTAACAACCTTTTATGTACTTGAAAACTGTTATTATGTCCCCTCTCAGTATTCTCTTTTCCAGACTAAACAAATCCAGTTTTTTCAATATTCCTTCATAGGTTATGTTTTCTAGACCTTTAATCATTTTTGTTGCTCTTCTCTGGACTTTCTCCAATTTGTCCACATCTTTCCTGAAATGTGACTCCCAGAAATGGACATAATACTCCAGTTGAGGCCTAATCAGCACAGTAGAGCGGAAGAATTACTTCTCGTGTCTTACTTACAACACTCCTGCTAATACATCCCAGTATGATGTTTGCTTATTGAGTAACATGCCTACCCTGTCCTTGGTCTTCCTCTTGCTTCTAATGTATTTGTAGAATGTTGTCTTGTTATCCTTTATATCTCTAGCTAGTTTGATCTCATTTTGTGCTGTGGCCTTTCTAATTTTGTCCCTACACACTTGTGTTATTTGTTTATATTAATCCTTTGTAATTTGACCTAGTTTCCACTTTTTGTAGGACTCTTTTTTGACTTTTAGATCATTGACGATCTCCTGGTTAAGCCAGGGTGGTCTCTTGCCATACTTCCTATCTTTCCTGTGCAGTAGGATAGGTTGCTCTTGTGCCCTTAATAATGTCTATTTGAAAAACTTCCAACTGTCTTCAGTTGTTTTTCGCCTTAGACTTACTTGCTTCCCCTGGAATCTTACCTACCAACTCCCTGAGTTTGCTAAAGTCTGCCTTCTTGAAATCCATTGTCTTTATTTTTCTGTTTTCTCTCCTACCATTCCTTAGAATCATGAACTCTATCATTTCAGGATCACTTTCACCCAGCTGCCTTTCACTTTCAAATTCTCAACCAATTCCTCCCTATTTGTCAAAATCAAATCTAGAACAGCCTCTCCCCCAGTAACTTTGTCCACCTACTGAAATAAAAAATTGTCTCCATTCCAAGAACTTGTTGGATAATCTGTGCCCTACTGTGTTATTTTCCAACAGATGTCTGAATAGTTGAAGTCCCCCTCACCACCAAATCCTGTGCTTTGGAAGATTTTGTTAGTTATTTTAAAAAAGCCTCATCCATCTCTTCTTCCTGATTAGGTGGTCTGTAGTAGACCATGACATCACCCTTCTTTTTTACCCCTTTTATCCTTACCCAGAGACTTTCAGCAAGTCTGTCTTCTATTTCCATCTCAACCTCAGTCCAAGTGTATACATTTTTAATATATAAGGCAACACCTCCTCCCTTTTTTCCCCTGCCTGTCCTTCCTGAGCAAGCTGTATCCGTTTATACCAATATTCCAGTCATGCGTCTCTGTGATGCCAACTATGTCATAGTTGTGTTTATTTACTAGCATTTCGAGTTCTTCCTGCTTATTCCCCATACTTCTCGCATTAGTATACAAACATCTAAGGTACTGATTTGATTTGCCTCTTCCTAGTTCTGTCTTGTCTCTCTTTTATCTCTGCTATAGCAGCCCTTGCTCCCCCCAAATTCCGAACCTTCTCCCAGGTTTCCACGTTCTTGACTTACCTGTGGGCTTTGGTCACCTGTCCTCTTCAAACCTAGTTTAAAACCCTCCTCACTAGGTTAGAGAGTCTGTATCCAAATATGCTATTCCCCTTCCTTGATAGGTGGACCCCATCTCTGCTTAGCAGTCCTTCTTCTTAGAACAGCATCCTGTGGCCAAAGAAGCTGAAGCCCTCCGGGCAACACCATCTTCGCAGCCAGGCAGTCACCTCCAGGATGCATCTGTCTCTGCCTAGGTCCCAACCCTTGACCGGAAGGATTGAAGAGACAACCACATGCACTCCCAACTCCTTCACCCTTACTCCCAGAGCCCTGTAGTCACTTCTGATCTGCTAAGTATCATTAGTGCCCACATGGATGAGTAGCATGGGATAGTAGTCAGAGGGCCGGATGATCCTCGACAATCCCTCCGTAACATCTCGGATACGGGCCCTTGGCAGGATGCCATGTCAGGGCAACAGCTGGGTGCCTCTCCGTCCCCTTCAGCAGAGAGTCACCAACCACCACTACCCTATGTTTCCTCCTGGGAGTGGCTGCGATTCTCCCAGCCTTGTGGGTACATGGCTTCTCTTTCTCCACCTTTGGAGGTGATTCCTCATCGCTTGTTGCCAGGGCAGCATATTGGTTTTCCATCACCATGGTGGGTGGGTTGGCAGTAGGGCTGGAGCACTGCCTGTTGCCAGAAGTAACTAGCTGCCTGTGACAGAGCCATATCCTCCTCCCCCGGTGGTGTGACAGCAGTCCTCTCTAGCTGAATAGCCCCCTCAGCGTTGGATGTTTCCATATGAATACTCTTGAGGAATTCCTCATTGGCACGGATGCTCCTCATCCTAGCCCCCTCCTCCTGTAGCTCTCCCACCTGCTTCCTGAGAGATTCCACCAGCAGGAACCTTTCACACTGGATGGTCCCCCCAGCCTGGCTTTCTGAGAGTGGGAAATGCAGGCCACAGTCTCTGCAAATCCACACCAGGATGGGTAGAGGCATCCATGGTTGGCTGTCTGGATACAGGCGCAGGTGGAGGAGATGGTACTGGCGATGCGGCCCTTCCTAACCAGAGTGATTATATTACATCTCCCTCCTACAGTCTCCCTCCCAAACTCCCTTGTTTGCGGTCCCCTGTTCGCTAGCTCCCCTTGGTTGCTCAGCCTCTGGTTTTTAAGGCCTTCTCTCCTAGGTCATCCCTACCCCCTCGTTAATCACGGCGGGGGAGGGGGGAAGGGTGATCACAAGGCTGATTGAGGCTGATCAAAGATTCTCAAGGATGACCCAGGGAACAAAGGCTCAAACAGTGCCCAGACTCACAATCCCAACTGACCCAGTAACTGAAATAACTGAAATAACCTGAAAGAGAGAGAAACACACAGTCAGCCAAACAAACTCACTCACCCCAAGGTTAGTTTAGTTTTGAAAGGCTGTTACCATTACTGCCCCTGCCTCCACGTCCCCTCCCTCCCGCCGTGCATTTCATTTGGCTGAGACAAGAGAAATATTCTGGCATACCTTTATTCGATGTCAGCTGGATTGTTTCTAATGTGATGAGGTATAGTGTATAGATTTGGATTAAATTAATTTCCATTACTATTTATTTTTTCCTTTTTAAAATTCAATTTGTTTTGTCTCTTTTTTTGAGCCATTTTGTGCACATTAAAATCTGATTTTTAGTGTCTAAAACAATTGCTCTGCCATTCAGGAAAACATCTAAATCACTGTTTAGAGTATGCGTTTGTTACTAGCAGTCCAGGATTGTTTATAGAAAATTTTAGCAGCAGCAAGATCTAAACGAAGATGGTCAGGACCTTACACAATTCCCCTGGATTTTATGAAAGCCTTTGATAATTAAACCATCAGAAATAGTAACTGATGTAGACTTTACCTAGTCCTGTGTCTTTCCTATAGATAATGCATTTTAATTCATATTCACTATCGCCTTCAGATTTCATTCAGATTATTCTACCAAATGTAGATGTAATGTGTGTAATGTTATGATAAATGTAAAATACGAATCATTGACAGTAGTCGCCATGTATAATTGACAGATTTTCAGCTATTGCATAGTACACAGGGTTTCAAACTTTGTATTCCCTTGATTTCTCTCCCATTCCTATTAAAGCCTTTTCTAGAGGTTGGGGAATATTCTCAAGGAATAACCTATTTGTATACCAATTTGGAACACAAACAAACAGTTCCAACAAAACTATGTGAATGCCCCAATAATAAACGATAAACCAGTATCAGAGACTCTGGGATATATCCTCAGGGGTTGTAAATCTGATTGAGTGAGTGAAACCAATTCATATCAGCTGAGGAGCTGACTGTTAAACTGCATCACATCAAAAAAAGCTGAATCATATAAGAGTATCTTAAATTGAAATGTACTCTTTTCTTTTTATTTACTTTGTAATTCTCAGTTCAATCTGAGGGAACTGCAGCTGCCCTGTTAATTTCTAAATATATATGGGCACTTTTCTTTTCTCTACCAGATTCTGTTGTTTTTTTCAAGAGTTTTTAACCTGGCATTTTGTTTACTTCTTTGCTTGTCCACCAACATCACTGATTGATGTCTGCACTATGCTGAGATTCATGCCAGCTGAGAAGCTCACATGTTGAGGTTTTCGGCTAGTCCTCCAAAAGTGGTGGCATTAATTTTGTTTTTGAAACAAACACTGATGTAATGGTAGATTTAAAAATAAAATAATATTTGTAAATATCTTATATTTTTATAGCTCCCTTTATCCAAAAGGATCTCAGCGCCTTTTACAAACTTCCCTAGCAGATACGTAAGCTGTGAAGAGATCAGTTCATCCACAACTGAAATGCAGCCACATCAGGGGTGAAATAATGTAACTGTTTAAAGTGCCCATCAACATTGAATAACAAGAGACTAAGAAGTGGAAAAACAATTTTTCCAGTTGAAATTTCAGGGGAATATAGCTTGGCAAAGATATAGTCATGAGTCTTAGAATTTGTCCAGGACATTGGAATAATGACCCACCCCGACTATGAAAACTGCCGTGGGATCTTTAACTACTGCAAATAGTAAGGACCTCTCTTTTGTCTTATTTGAAAGACTGCACCTCTAGCAATGCAGTATGGCCAGTAATTCCTTGAAGGGGTATTTATTTAGTACTGACTGCCCTGGTCTACACTATGAGTTTAGGTCGAATTTAGCAGAGTTAGATCAATTTAACCCTGCACCCATCCACACGATGAAGCCATTTTTTTCGACTTAAAGGGCTCTTAAAATCAATTTCTGTACTCCTCCCCAACGAGGGGATTAGCGCTGAAATCGACATCACGGTGTCGAATTTGGGGTGGTGTGGACGCAATTCTACGGTATTGGCCTCCGGGAGCTATCCCAGAGTGCACCATTGTGACCGCTCTGGAGAAGCACTTTCAACTCAGATACACTAGTCAGGTACACAGGAAAACCCCTGGGAGCTTTTGAATTTCATTTCCTGTTTGGCCAGCGTGGCGAGCTCATCAGCAGAGGTGACCACGCAGTCCCAGAATCGCAAAAGAGCTCCAGCATGGACTGAACGGGAGATACTGGATCTGATCGCTGTATGGGGAGACGAATCCGTGCTATCAGAACTCTGTTGCAAAAGACGCAATGCCAGTATATATGCCAAAATCTCCAAGGGCAAATGTGAGGTGTTTATTTACAATGCTCACACCTGCAGCGGTGATCTTAGCGGACTCCCGCTTGCAGAGCTATGGCGCATGCACGGGCACTCCAGGAAAAAAGCCGTGAAACGATTGGCTGCCGTTGCTTTCACAGAGGGAGAGAGGGAGGGAGGGGCAACTGACAACATTTACCCAAAACCACCGGTGACAAATTTTTTGCCCCATCAGGCATTGGGAGCTCACCCCAGAATTCCAATGGGCAGCGGGGACTGCAGGGATTGTGGGATAGCTACCCACAGTGCACCGCTCCGAAAGTTGACGCTAGCCACGGTACTGTGGATGCACTCCGCCGACTTAATGTGCTTAGTGAGAACGCACGCATTCGACTTTATTCAATCTGTTCCCAAAAATCGACTTCTAAAAAATCAACCTTTTTTCGTAGTGTAGACATACCCACTAAAAGGAAGATTACCTTTTGTTGAATCATCACTTTACAATGCAGAAAATAAACCCAAAGGTCAGAATGTTATGGTTGATAGGATTTGACATCTAAACTACTTGAGAGTGTAACTAAGTCATGAGTCATGAACTTTCAGTAATATTACAAAGTTATATTACAGTCCAAATATTTTACAGTCATCACAATACAGTTACAAATTCAAGTTAGTTAAAGGACTTGAACATTAGTGTCACAGATATTCAGGGTGTTTCAACCCACAGTTTGAGAACCACTTAAAGAAAAGGCTAATACAATGGAAAAATAAAAGGTCTGGTCTCTTAACTGCAAATGCAATAATTACAATTTCAATCATTTTACTGGAATAAGGTTTCAGTAAGGTTCCTTTTAAAGTGCAGCAGCTTGCATTGTGGCGCCAGGTTTGCTTTGATGTTCAAGCAGCTTGTTGGCTGCGTACATTTTGTTAATTACCCTCAAGTGCTTCAACCTATGTCTGAGAGAAAAATAGAATAAAATGTATTTGAGAAGAGTTCTAAGGATTTGTGTAATTCATATTAATGCACTCCATAATTATAGCAGGCTCCTGGTAGTACCCATTATAATAAAGGTTTGCATTAAAACACCCTAGTTTTACATATTAATAATTTTCTTCATGTACATATATAACCAGATATTATATTCAATACATTTCAGAGAGGTACAAGTTTAGCACTAAAGAGTAAGCAAGATGCTGCTGAGCTTTCAACATCCATATACTGAATTATTGAGGACTGATTTAGTGTGGAGAAAGACAGGATAGTCAGGTTCTGTCATCTACTTTATTGTGTGACTTTGGGTAAGTCATTTAATTTCTCTGTCTCTATTTTCTCCTCTGTAAAATGTGGATACTTCTCCAACCATAATATGTTGGGAAACTAAAATAATTAGTATCAAGGTTTTTGTTGGAAATTTTCATGTAGTTACTGAGCCAATATGAACCAATTCTTGCTGTCCTAGTTCAAGAAAAACTGTCACTGAAACCATGGAAGTTCTGCTAGAGAGAGAGAGAGAGAGAGTACTAAATGGAGACTGAGTTAATGATTAGAAGATTTGGCTCATTATTCATTCTTAGACGAGTTGCCCACATTTTATCAAAAGGGAGTGAGAAATAAAATGAAACATCACTTAAGCCTGTTAAAAATGAGAATTTGTTTCCTTTTAAAAATCATCATAGAACTTTTCTCGTTTTGAAAAAGCAGAATTTGAATAAACTATATGTGCAGAAATTGTTCATACTAGGTGTACGTGTTAAACAACAGACAGTGAGAAAGCACTCTTCATTATCCCATTCCAGTACATTTTATAGAATACAGGACATCTGTGTACAAAGATAGGGCCATATTCTTATCTCAGTAACACTATTGTAAATTGGGAGTAACTGACTGTAATGAAAGGATTTACTCTTGATTTATAGCATTGTAACTGAGTTCAGAATTTGGCTCATAATTACAGCGGCAAAAAATTAATAATGGAAAGTTTCTCCTAACAACCATGTCTTCAGCTGTTCCTTAAAAGTCATCCCTGAACTTCATGAGCAGAGTACACAAACTGTGTATACTCCGAAAAGACTCCAGCACCCATAATTCATAATCTGTATTTTGCTTCTGTTAATCTAAGCACATCCTGTGGCAGAAGGGGAACACAGAAGTATAAAAGAATGCAGAGCTGCCGTGGGGCCCACTGAAACATAAAGCACTCCTATAGATGAGAGAGTAGAAACCAGCAAGCTTATCAAAGAGTTTAGGTTTTCAAACTAACCAACGCTTCTTACTGGTAGATCATCCATCTCAGCTATCATATTAATGCTCTTGAGGATGTGGGAGAGCATTCTAAGACATGCCTGTTCTGCTTGGGTTGTCTGTAGTAGGAAGCCACAGTGCAATAGTTTTATTGCATGTAATCAGAGAGATGGGGTTATTATAGCAAGCCTTATAAAACAGATGGGGCATACTGTTTTATCAGATATGTGAACTTGTCTCTGTTTCTTGTTTTGTCGGTTTTTCATACTTTGAATAGTATCTTGATGATGGATGTGTGTGTAGGTATGTAAAGTACTCCTGTGGCACCATAAGTTCTTCAAGTGCTTCTGGGTAGATTAAACATTTTCTTTATCAGAATTGGAGCCAATGTTTTACTTAATCATATGAAAACAAACTTCACAGGTAAGAAATAACGCTTTTGTTTGATTTTTCTCTCCCCACTCCCTGGGGATGATTCAGTTATATATATATATATATAGACTCGTATTAATTATCTTAGCCAAAGGTGTATATAGAGATTTCCCACCTAACATTGTCAAGGATTTGGCATATTGGACTGGTGTTCAGCTTTTCACATAGGCAGTTAGCCTGGAACATGTTATTTGCAGATTTTGACTTTATGCAACCCCATTGGGTTCATCAGCATTTGGCCCTGTATTTTTATGTTTTCTCAATCCTTCCTTTTATTTAATCTGTATTCAGGGCTTGATCCAGAACCCATGGAAGTCAATGCGATTCTTTCCAATTCCATTGGCATGATATCAGTAGGTTTGGATCAGGCACTCAGAGCATGCTTCTGTTCTTGTAAACTAGAAACAAACACAACAGTAAAATATCCAGAACAGGCTGCACAAACAGTGCCTTCCTTGTACTGCACTATTCCTTTAGAGGAAAAACCTTAAGAGCATTGCCTCTTCAGCGCTAGTAGCTTGGGTGACAAAGGCTTTGAGAAACCTGAGGTCACTTTCAAATGAGTTAATGAGAATCAGATGTAACTACTGCCATATACTTAATTATTCTACACTGGTATATTCAAAGCCATGAGCCTCTGCAGGATTCATATTGTTCTAGGCAGCATAACCTTGGCGATTAATATAGTGTTACATAGTGTTGCGCTCATGTAGACTCCTCCAGATGGAGAACAACAAATGTTAGCATTGCTTTATTTAAATACTGTTGGGCCCTGGATATATAAAGTCAATCAAGCACATGTTAAGTAGCTATTTTATAGCCAAGACTTCCATACTACAGACGGTCGGGTTGTTCTGGGGTTTCTGACCTACTTTTTGATTCTTTACCTGAAACTGTCCCAGACCCCTAAAATAGAAAACTTAACTAATATTTTATAATCAATGCTTTTTAGAGTTACAAATGCTACGTACTGTATAAGTCCCAGCAGTCCTTTCTCAGAGTTACATTTGCATAATACTCCAGTCAGGTTCTATTCCAGCAGCACCACCTACTGGTAAACTCATCAGTACAAACACTTTGCTATTAAAGGGTTATATAAATTAATAATACAATTATGTGTTCCACTGAGGAACTTGAATTGTCTTAGAGCACATCTTGGTAAAATTGAAACTAGCGTAGCATTGTTGTTCTGAAAAACTCTGGATAATATATTATATGCAGTCTATCTTCTGGGCCACTAATGAAGCCAAAACGTTTTATTGAACAATCAGATGTAACATCAGTAGGAGATTTGAAAGACTACATGGAAAGAAACTCCCATATTCCAGATATACCTACACCAAAAAGGGACTGAGAAAAGAAACTGCCTCTGAACATCTGGAATCTATTTGTTCCTTTTTTTTTCTATCTTTTTTTGGTATTTTTTCCTTCTTTAAGCTTTCTCTTCTCCTGCACTCCTGGGGGACATAGGTCTTTGGATTAGTAAATAGTTTCTGTGCAGAGCTGCAACACTTATTTTATTTTAGAAAGTTAAACATCATGCTGCTAAATTTTAAATAAAACTGTGTATCTTTTCCCATTCGTCCTGCCCAACAAACTTGAGGAGTAGGATTTCAGTTGAAGTTAGAGTGGTCAATTAAATGTCAGATAATGTAAATCCTGATTGAAAAGGTGATCTTAAGTTTAACAATATTAAGGGCACTGATCTAAATGTATTAGTGCTCCTGTGTTGCTGTTTCACTGCAATTGATACAACAAGGTATACTGAAACAGTAATAAGCATACCCAGAAATCCTTTGTAAATGCGATGAATGAAAAATTGATTTTGATATCTGTTCCATGAGTTTGAGGGGAATGTGTTTTTCCCAAAGCAATATCTGCATAATTCCAACTGCATATTTTTATCTTTAGTTAATTTGCAAAACAAAAGACAATATTAAGTGTCAAAATCTGATCTAAAATCTGTGGGAGTTTTATCATTGATTTCATTAGGACCATGATTTGACCTGAAATTAGTCCTTATTGAATAGTTGCCTCCCTGAATGCTAAAGATACCACTTAAGTGGTGATAAATGGAGGCAGGTGCTCTTATTTAGGGAATCTGGAGTGAACCAAGAAGCTGCCCATGATGGTTATTTACAGATCCTCAACTTAATCCAGAAAACAAGGCTCAATTCAGTATATCCAATCAATATTTTAATAGAACATCATAGATGTCAGTTTTTTGCTCAGTGCCTACTATCAGTAGCTCCTGCCTGCAGGGCTCTCCTTAACTTCTCCCTAGAGAGATCCTGAGGGAAGGTTGTTGAAGTGATGCTGCATGCCCTCTGTGAGGTGAATCCCCTTCTCCACAGGCACATAGGGACAGATGTTTTTGATTTGATTTAATTGATTTTGTTATCCATTGATTTCAGTACCAACTCGCTTAGGTGCCTACTGGGATTTTCCACTATGCCTGTCTGCATCTTTAGGCACTAAATACATTTGAAAATCTGGCCTCTGAGTCAGGGATGGGTAATATACAGTTCTGTGCTACTGCGTGACAGCCTCTGACCCAAAGTCTTCAATCACAATAAACACTAGCCCAGTGGAACTCTTTAATTAAAAAAGAAAAGCTACATGTGCAGTCTTATATTAGATGAAGGTAATAGTTAATTGGTAAAATAAGTTTATGGAATGAAGGGCTGTAAACATTTGGGAATGGTACTGTTTGAATTTGGGCTGTCGGGCTGCTTAGGAGTTAGTACCCCTTTGCTTCAGAGCTCAGATGGAAAATATATTTCCTTGCTAGGATGGGGTGTAGCTGCGCCAGTAGTCACTGACTGACATACTCCTTATCCAGTCAGAAAGCAGCTACTTTGTTTCCCTCGCCACTACCAAGAAGCTGAGACTTTACTGTATATGTGGTATCATGGGATAGCACTGAGGACAGAAGCAGCTCACGCAAAGCAACTCCGAGTCTACAGTGGGAAAGCCTGCCTAAATGGTGCTTCCACAATAAGTGCAGTCATATGCCTCAGTGAAGCACAGACATCTGCTGTGCCAAGTGCTGGTAGAAATTGGAGGAATTAGGTGTGGGAGAGAGGGAAACCCTGATCACTAGCACCACAGCCCAGCTTTTGTATTGTATTTTTTGTATTGTCCCCATTTTCTATTGCCAGAGCCCAGATGCTGTTTGTATCTTGGTAGGGGAATGAGCATGTCTTGCTTATGGTTAGTACTCAGTGAGCAGCCAGTGGAGTGATATAACAACTGTCTATCCAAAGGGCCCCCTGTAAGACAGCCTTCATTCTGATGTGACTTTTCTTAGTTCCAGAGTGCAAACTTTGTAAGATTCAGCTTTGTGGAGACTCTGGGGTTCTGGGTAAATATTTTACTGTGTCCCTGTTTTGTTGTAAGGGGGGGGTGGGGAACAAGGTTTCGAGCTTACACCGAGCTCTCCTTCAGGTCCTCTGTGTAAGCTCCAAAGCTTGTCTCTCTCACCAACAGAAGTTGGTACAATAAAAATATTACTTCATCCACCCTGTCTCTCTAATATCCTGAGATCAACACGGCTACAATAATTCATACATGAATTATTCATGTTAAATAAATAATATAAAAGCATTTAAGGGGAAAACAGGTCTTAAAATGATAAACAGATTGTAATCATGTCTAGCTTATCAGGTGTCCGTCCATTTTCCACATTGGGATCATGGCAGATCTACGTTTCCTATAACTCGCCTTCATCCCACTCCCCACCAAGACCACTAGGGTTTGGGTGGCATAATGTGTTCCTTTAGCTCACAAAACTGTTCACTCCCCCTCCTTTGGGGAGAGATGAGAGACACTTTTAAAAGCTGCTGTCTGTTTGATCACTTCCCTTCTCAGAGACGAAGTCACTTTTAAACTGTTTATAGCCCTTTGATCTCTTAGCTTCCGGCACTGGCAAAACTGCTGTGGGATCTCAGGCTAGAGCCTGGAAATAGTCCATTGTGCTGTAATTGCCCACCAAATCTTTGTTGGAAGGTGGCTTATCTATATCTTGGGAGGTGTTGTTTTCCCCTTGTTTTTCCTATTAAGCTAGACCAGGGGTCTCAAACACGCAGCCTGCCGGGCCCCCCGCATCCCCCCTTTAAAAAAACCCCTATTTATTTATTTAATTATTTATTTTAACCCCCAGGCAGTTCCGGCCGCCAGACAGTTGTTCTGGCGGCGGGAACTGCCTGGGGGTAAAAATAAATAAATGGGGAGGCTGGGGTGGGGCACGGGGAGCCCGGCGGGCTGCAGGGAAGAGCTCCGCGGGCCGCATGGGAAGAGCTTCTCGGTTTCTGAGAGGGAGGGGGGAGGAGCGGGAAGCCGTGCGCACAGGGGAGGGGGCGGAGAAGGGGCGGGGCCTAATGGAAGGGGTGGAGTGGGGGCGGGGTCAGCGAGGGGGCGGGGTCAGTGATGCGGCCCTCTTTGTTGCCCTCTGATTTAATTACAAACTGTACGTCTCTATTCATCACTTGCTGATGTGGGAAGCACCCGTTTGGTTACCTAAACGTTTCTGTTTTCTTGGAGCTCAGCACATGGGATCAGATATGTGATTAGTGAGGAAATACACCTAAAATGTGACAAAAGGTTAGCACCTGAACCTTGCTATTTTTTGACAGGAGGGTTACAATTATACCATTAGCAAACACCTCTAGTAGCAAACACCTGTATCATATTGTGGCGCGGTGGCTACCCCCGCTTCTGCCCTGAGGGGCTTGAAACAGCCCTAGGAGAGGGCTGCAGCTTTGAAAGCTGAGCTGATCGGGGGAAGTAGCTGCTTCTGGGCCACGCCCCAGACAGAGCCCAGAGGGCCACTATAAGAGGCTGCGAGCCAGAAGCCCAGAGACTCTCTTTCTGCTTCCAGAGAGAGATGGGCCTGGCTGCCAGGAGCTAAGCAGGGTACCAAACTGGAGCAGGGCTGGAGAAAGGCTAAGGGAGCCGGGGAGCTCTGGCCTAAGGAAACCCCAGGCTGCAGGCCTGGTAAGGCCAGACCAGGTACTGGGGTTGCAGGGGCAGCCCATGGATAGGCAGAGGCAGCAGGTTCAAACCCCCTTTGCCGATGATGAGTGGCTTACACTGCAGTCTGCCCCAGTGCATGGGGCTAGATGGGGACTGGCAGTAGCTGTACACTGAGGTGTAGTGGGTGGGGGTTCCCCTGGGAGGGGGAGACCCTAGGATTAAGGCTGTGGGGTACTGCCAATGGGGGCAGCACCCCAGAGAAAGGGGCACCGGGTCCTGGGAGGGACACAGGGGCCAGAGAGTGGTCAGGTGGATTACCGGCCAGAAGAGGGTGCTCCGGAGGCTGGACGAGCAATTCCCTAGATAACCAGCGGGAGGTGCTGCCGGGTGAGTCCGACCCTGTTACACATGTATATTGGGTTTACATTGGTGTAATTTCATTGACCACAAGAGCAACTGTCCAAACTCAAAGTTTCTAATTCAGAAACTGATACATTCAGGCCCTAGTCCAAAGTCCACTGGAGTCAGTAGAAAGCTTCACATTTACTTTTTGATCAGCCCCATCCACAATATGGAAAAAGCCTTTTAAATCTCATAGTTGTAGTCAACAAATTTAAGACCTGACCCTGCAGTTTTTACTCAAGAAAAAAAAAATCCCACTGAAGTTGGTAGGATTTTTATACAAGTACGTACTGCGGATTTGAACTCTACACTTTTTGTTTTCCAATAGTATTAATAGTAATGAGCCAAATTTTTAAGTCCTTACCGAGGAAAAAAATCCCACTGGAGATTTTGCCTAGGTTAAGGATATTTAAAAAGAAGCCCCTCCCCTTACCCAGGGGCTTAGGGCACATTACACTTAAAAGTCAGTAACAGGTTCATTGATAACACTATAACTTTCACTACAGATCAGATTTTAATCTAAGGTTTGGTTTGGGAAGACCAATGAAGTGTACTTAATTTGGCTTTGTGGGGAGTGACTATTTCTGAATGCCAGAGAAACTGCTGAATTACCAGAATTTAAAGATTAGATAAAGAGGCCACTACTGGGAGGATAAACAATTGCTTAATAAGCAAAGCTATGAATAATCTTTCAAATTACTTAATATTACCACTACTACTAAAAATTACTACCAGAAAGATGCACCCCAATGAGGCAAGGAGTTTCAAATCAAGAACAGATAATTTCTGGCTATTTTGGATTGGATAACGTTAAAGGAATCCATAGAGAAGATTGGGTAGATTGTAGATAAATAGCAAAAGGATTTACATGGGATTAATCTTTAAAATATTTAAATTAAAAAGAAAATAGTCAGACTTGGCTATAGAAAAATTACTATGGCTCTAGTGTGGTCAGATTTTTAGAAAAGGTTGAAATCAAGGAATTCTGCAAAACAGATATTTATCATGAGGCTTGAATTCAGACTGAATGACCACATCAATTCATGGAGTGGAAATCACTTGTGGACTCAAAAGCTGAAGGGGGCAGGGTAGGAGAAAAGCTACAATTCTAGGGATATATTCCAGTTGCTTCTTATGCAGGTGTACGAGGAGAGAAAAGGCCCAACTAGCTCTCTCTTGTCTCTGTGTAGCTTGTGCAGGGGACAGCCAGAATCCTGGTCCTTGGGCTCCTCAAAATGCAATCAGGAGTGCCAACCATAAGCATTCAAAAATCAGGAGGTTGTCTTAAAAATAATTTGTAAAAGTGTTACTCTTATTTGCCTTCTGGATTCTGAGCCTTAGGGACTGATCAGGTCATGGTTTTATTGTTTTCCCTGCTACCACAAAGGCTAGAAATTAACTATTCTTTTTAAAATCTAAAATTGAGATTATCATTTTGTCACTTGAATCCTGGAACTGGGGCTTTCAAAAAACCCCCACACCAAATACCATGTGACCTGTGATTAAAATCATGACAGTTGGCAACAGTGCACAATATGCAAATCATCATGATGTCAGCAGTGCTTGATGCCCCCAAAAGTTGAGCATATCCAATGGATGACCCCTTTCTGCACTGGCTAGCAGTTACACCTTCCTTAAATGCAGCATTTTCTTCTTTCATGTGTGCTCTCCCAATGCCCAGAGACATACTGCCTGTCTCTGTCCTCCTCTGGCCACTGACTCCCCCCAACCCCTTGTTCAGTGCCTCTCCTGAGCTTCCCCGCCCCCCCACCAAATTGAGGGTTTCCAAATTCTTGCAAGATAAATGGATGAAATCATTCATTTAAGAGGCATACTCAATAGCAGAAACGAATGCCCAGAAAATGCATGCTTCTAGAATGTATGCATATAGAATTAAAGATAGAAGTGTATCTGCTGCCCTGGGAGGGGCTAGCCTTCCTGAGTACAATCCCATACAAAACACTGGCATGTACTCAGGGAAGCTAGCCCTTTCTGATGCTTGCACTGCGACGGCTGCACTCCTATTTTTAGTGTGCTAGCTTAATCAGAGCTGGCGAGTGTATATCTCCTTCAGCTGAAATTTGACCGATTAGTGCTTGAAAAGCATCAGATATTTTATATATCATCTCAGAAAAATAAATATTTCCATTCCAGTTTAATCAGTTTAAAATGGGATATTGTTGGCTCTAAATTCCTGCTGTTTTAGTACGTGGCTCTTTGCTGAAAAAATTTATATTATTCTGTTTATAGATATAATTCGGCCTTCTGCTTGTGCCTTGGAATTCCCAGGGATAACATATTACAAAAGTTAGAGTTTGGTGAGTGTTACAGTACAGAAGGTAGCATATTGTTTAAAAAGAATTGTTCTGCAAGTACTATCTGTCACTGTTGTGGTCTGCCCTAGTTTTGGTGATCTTTGTCTTATACTTGCTACAAGCACATCTAATCTTTATTTGAATGAGGGGAGAAAAAAAAGTAAGGCTTTCTCTTGCTTCTGTGCAGTCAGCGGCAAAACTCTACATGTCAGTGAGAGCAGGATCAGTCCCTTTAATGTGTGTGTTAAATTTATGACTGTTACATGTGGATGCTTAGGTCCAAATGTAGCAAGAATGGTTTCTAAGGGTGGGTTGCTTGCTTCAGTTTCCTGTCTCTTGTTTACGGACTGCAGGTAATTCTTGTTTCACTTGTGGCAAACCCACATAAATGCACTGTCTGAAAACCGAAAAGAGCCAAAATGAAAAACAAAAACCCACTGGCAGTTATCACAGAGCGTGAAAAGCAAATCGTCTCTACTAGGTGGAAGATGGAACAGAGTATTTATATGCAAATATTTGAGGGTGTTCTCATTGTTTGCTGAAACATATTTACTAAGCTTTTGAAAACAGTGGGTACAAACAAGCTGTAGGGTAGTGGTTACTATACATTTAAAGCATTAGCATTTCTTTCTTCTTTAATCCTATTTAATTAGCAAAATCAGTATCCTTATTTTGTGCCTACAGTGTTTGTGCTGGCATGGCTGGTGTCCTCCTTCTACAAGGAAAATATAACATGGCCTGTTATGTAATATTTGCACTTATATAGCATTTCTCCTCTTCACAGCCCTTTAGAAACATTGAATCAATAATCTTTGCAACACTCTTGTGACATAGGTAAGTATAAATTAAAATTGCCCTTTTTTACAGATGGGGAAAATGAGGCAAGAAGGGAAGTAGGGTCTAATGGATTTGGGAAATGGACTGGAATTCAGGAGAATTAGGTTGAATTCCCAATTCAACTGCAGACTTTCCTGAGACTTTACATAAGTCACTGAATCTACACTGTACATCAATTCTCCATCTGTAGAGTGGAGATGATAATGCTTCTCCACTGCACAGGGTTCTTGAGGAAAAATCCATAAATGATTGTGATGATGATACTATGGTGATAAGATGAAAACCTGGACAAGTTTCTAGATAGATCACAGGTGAGACTCTGTCTGAGAAAGGGTTAGCACTCAGGAGTTCTGGGTTCCTGGTCCTCAGATACCTTGAGATATGGTGGACAGAATTAGAGAAAATCTAGGATAAACTAATGCATATTGTCATGGCAGGAGTCACCAGATGGCAATGTCACACAGTCTTACAAATTCTTAACATCTAAGCAAGTTTCTAGACTTGGAAGAAAATGCTGTGGTGTTAGTTTTCTGGTGTGGTGTAACTTTGCAGGGAGCTATGGTAAACAGCAGGGAAGTTTGCTTTTTGCTGTAATCTCTCTAACTAGAATCAGTTCTTGAGGCAGAGGTGCAACCTGGTAATCGGGCATTAGTGTTTGGGCTGAGGTTCCTGGGGCTGGGGATATCCTGCATACTGTTTGTGACCACCTCTGGTCAAGATGATGAACTTTTGCTGGTGCTTTAAACTGATGCCCCTTTAAAATATGCATTAATATTCCTTTGAGGGCGCACAATGTATTTGATCAATCTCTCTTCTCATCCTTGTATATCTTTCTGTCACTGTAGATGTAAAGTTATTGTGCCAGATTCTGTCCTGCTCTGTTCCCCTTTCACTACCTCAATGATATACGAAGGGCAGACTCTGTATCTCCTTAGCTGGGATTGCCACCGTGTCGGGGAGTCTGAGACAGGTATAGCTGGCTCTTATGCCACCCCCTGCAGCTAGGTGCTCAGGCTGCCATGAAGTGGCTTGAGAATCAGAGAGCCCCAATTGGCTCCCTTGTCACCACTGTGCCCAGTGAAGGTCTGGCTCATTGGCTTTCCTCTGTTGCATCAGTGAGTCAGTCAGTGGTGCGGAGTGTTTGTATTCACATTAGCATCTGTTACCTACAGAGATGTATTCAACTCTCCAGTGTAGGCCACACTTGTGACCTACTTGAAGATATTAAAGAATTTGGGAGCTAAATTAATGTAATTAAATTAACTTGAATTTATTAGGTATTAAATGCAGAATTGACTGATCCCTTGTTTAGGTCCAATGCTCTAATCCTGAGTCACTGGAGGCAGCTGGGATTATTGATAGAAGTAAGGGTGGCAGAATCAGGCACTTTATTCTCTTCCTCGCCTCTGTGACATGAATGGGACGGGGGTTATCTGAAGGGTTCCTAATTTTATTTTAAAATTTGTTTTTACTGAAATATTTCACACTAAAGATTTAGTGCAGGATATTCCAAACTTGCTCCTTCTCACCCTGACTTTTATCAGAGACACCTGTCAGTGAAACATAGGGTGGATACAGAGTAATCTCTTTGCAGCAATATTGGACCATTGTGAAAAGGAGAGAAGCAGTTGATTAAGAAAATGTAGAGATCGATATCCTTTTTGAGCGCAGAAGGTTGTGATAGAACCAGACTGTGCGTGTGTTTGTAAGAGTGGCTGAATCCTGAGAGCCTTACTCACTCACTTCTCGGTCTTACTCAAAACTCCCATTGATCAGGATTTGGTCCAAGGTAAATTGGTGCTAAAAATCTGATTTATATATTTTTTAAAATCTTGTAAACTAAGGAAAATGCTTTTTGTAAGTAACATTGCTTGGAGAGGTTTCATATTATTTTTCATAACTTATACACTGCAAAAGTTTAATTGGAAAGCATTTCAGTCCATGGTTGTGCCTAAGCAAAGATACACTCATTAATAGTACAGAGAATGGATTTTGATTTGTAATTGATTAACTGTCTTAATGGGTTTACATCAATTGAAAAATGTACTAGCACAAGCAAAAGCACAATATTGCTCCAAGTAATTTTCCAGGCCTTTGCTATTACAGTGGTTGATGGCATTTAAGGTAGCCATGCAATGTAATGGATGCTGATTTAATCCTATATTGCTGTCATGGTAGTGACTAATAGTGCTGGTAAAAGGCAGTTGAGCGTTTGCCTAAGGCATGGAAAGCTGGCTCTCCACAGTGAGCTGCACCATGATGTCAGTGTTGTTTGTAATGCATGGATTCCATCATGGGCTGTGTGTGTCCTATTTTTTAGTCCTTGTTTTTTAATGTAGGATTTTTCTGTTATTTTAGCCAGCAGGACTGAGAATTTCTCACTCTGTTATTTTACTGATTTCTGTATTACAATTGACAATGCACACACACACACAAGAAAAAGGAAAAATCCTCTAATTACTCAAATCCTGCTCTTGTTTTATGCTGTGAGGGGTTCTTGGGTGGCCTGTGTGAAATTAGTTGGTGGTCTAACTCCAGTTCCTAGGGGATCTATCACAAAAAGCTTTATTACAAATGGCACCCCTGCTGATGTGCTCAGCATAAATGACAACAATTGAATTGACATGGAGATTGAACTTCTTTGTGACCCTGAGGTGTTAGTTCTGTTGGAATACAGCCCACTTTAGTAGGGCGATATGGGGAAAATTGCATCGTATTGCCTGTTCAATACTTGTTTTGTTAGAGGACATCATTTTCCATAATTAGGGTGGAACAGGAATTCATCTTTGAATTTTTTAAAAATGAGCTTCTATCCTCTCTGCTGCTATCTGACTTCTGAGAAAGAACCTATTATTGGAAGAGATGTTTAGAAACCTGGGGTTCAATTTGTGTACTTGATTAATTCCTTGAAGTTTCTGCATGTCTTACCATGACACTATTCCACTTATTTGAATCTTATAAATTTGCTTGCCTTTGTTCCTATTTAATTACGCAGTACAAACAGTAAATATTATTTGATTGGGTCTGTTCTGCATGGTCAGATCATATTGCTGTATTTCAACGTGTTATTCAGTATTCACCAAAAGAAGCAAGTGGAATGAGGGAAACAGAACTCCTTTTGCTAAACAGTATTTGCTTCCATCTTTGGTGTGGCTAAGGAAATCCACATTCAGATTAGTGATGTGAGATAAACTGTCTTCTTAAGAAATCTTCAAGCTCTATTGGACATTACAGTTGGACATTGGTTGACAGATCTGAAAAAAAAAAAGACAGATATTTAGCTCTGTAATTAAATGGTCTCTGTCAGCATTTGCAGATGCAAAATATATTTGTTTCAATTTGAAAAATAAATTTCACTTTATGAAATTGCAATGGTTACAGGTGTAATAACAATAAGAATGTAAACAAAAAAAAATCCTTTATCTTTAATGAGAATGTCACACACATAAGCCAAGGTAGCGGACATTAATGCAAGAGACAAGGTGACTGCATACCATCCTGCAGATTGACTGTTTATTACTGCCATTTGGTGAATTACTTGGGAGCAGGAAGAAAGGAGGGAGAGCAAAGGAAGTATTTCTCTTGTCCTATCTGAACTCCATCGATGCACCAAGGAATAAGAGTGCCTATATTGCAGCCAAATGGAATCTAGGCTATAACAACCACGTACCATATTATTGTAACAGATTTATTACGTTTACTACATGTACTAGGGAAAATAGAAAATATAAGTAGATAAATTCTAATGCTGATTTTATCAAAATTCTTTGAAAAATAATATACTTTTAGAAAATCTTGACTCATTCTTCTATAGCCCTTGTGTAGCAACTTTTCTAACTCAACCACTGTAAAGTTATCAACTTTAAGTGATTCCTGTGGAATTTTTAATTGGTCATGGCTACTTGCTCTAGTTGCATGGCATACAACCCTAATCCAGGGGAGTTTCACTGCTTAAGACATCTCATATTATCGTATGCTTAGTTTGTCTAAGTGTTTAGCTCATTTAGTAGGAAGAAATAGTATGTAAATAAACTAAAAACTCAGACAAATACTCTTTAGCAGATCTACATATAGGTTTACTTGAGGTTACCATAAGTTAAAAGTGAAAGTGACACACTTTGATGAAATTGGCAGTTTACACAAAATAAGTTTAGGGCAGAAAGTCAATGAGAAATGGATTACTTTCCCAGCTTGAAATAGTAGTTCTTCCATGTATGGACTTTCATGAATTGCAGGACAATGTGACTAGTATATAAGTATATTATGTTTTACGTAGTTCCAGGGGTTCTGTTTATCCATTGTTTTCAAGTGACAAGCTCCTGAGGGGTCAGATCCAAAGCCCACTGAAGTGACCAGGAGTCTTTTAATTGACTTCACTGGTCTTTTAGTCAGACTTTGTTTGTAGACCTCAGGCTACTTTTAGCTTGTTTTAGAAGCAGGGCCGGCTCCAGGCACCATTTTTTCAAGCTGGTGCTTGGGCCGGCAGGCGAGAATGGGGTGGCAGTCCGAGTCCCGCGGCGGCAATTCGGCGGCAGGTCCGCTCTTCCCGCCGCCGAGTTGCCGCCGCGGAACTTGGACTGCCGCCCCATTCTCGCCTGCCGCGGCGGCAATGGGGCAGCAGGTTCGCCGCTCTCCCCTTGCTGCCGCAGACTGGGACTGCCTGCGTCGGGGGCGGGGCCCTGCTACGTCTGCCTGCGTCGGGGGTGAAGCCGCCGCCCCTGCTTGGGGAGGCAAAATTGTGAGAGCCGCCCCTGTTTAGAAGGGGACTTCTATCCACAAAACTCCTGTTTTCAACCAATTGTGCACAATTTAAAGCAGAACACCAGGTTCTGTGTTCTGTGTTGTGGCCCAGACTGTGGTTCCTGTGCCACTAATAACGCAGGCTTGGTGGAGGGTAGTTCAGCACTGCATGGGTGTGTGGGTGCAATACTCTTGCTAATCTCTGGGATGCAGAGTAGCAGCCAACTTCCTCAGTGCTGCAAGGACTTCCCTTGGTGCTGCAGGAGCTCTCTGCAGGGGCCGTATGTTTGATCAGACAATGAAATCTCAATGCTCAACTGACTGAGCCAAATGAGCCAATGAAGTGCAACAAGAGTTTTGTTTTATTTTAATTATGACATTTGGGGCTTCATGCATTCCCAAGTAGGAATAACCTGCTTAGGAGAGAGTGAGTTTCCTCTTGCCAGGTGCTGGAAGCTAAACATGATCATGCAACTGAAATCCTGCAGGGCCCCTACAAAGCCCCTTCCATTGGTTCGGGTGCTAAGAGATATCATGGCATTAGAACAACACAGTCCCCACTGCTGACTGCGTGCCTGCAGCAGGAATTCTTCAGCTCCAGCCCAACAGACTAAGGAGTGAAAAACTAATTAGTCTTTTAAAATCCCTCTGTTTTTAGTATTGCTAATTTTTTATGAGTGTTAACTAATTCTGTGGGATTATTTTTTAAATTTGAATTGTAACCTGACAGTGTCCCTTAACATTTGTATGTGTAATAGAGCCAGGGAATTAACTGTGTGCTGTAAATATGGGTGTATGCAGTTTTCTGATATATTCAGGGTTGGGCCAATATATTCTTATCAAAACAGTGAAAAACACAAATATATTTTGATATGAGTTTCACTGCTTATAGATCCGGGGAAAATTCTGCATGAATTGTTTTGAGAGTTTAAAAAACCCCCAAAAGGAATAATTTCATACATAATTTCTTTTGTTAATTTCAAAAAATAAAATCGTGGCTAGATTATCTGTAGGGCTCCTGAAAGGCAATGAGATTTAACAGCCGTTGAAGGGGAAAGCTGACAGAGTGTACTTCTATTGCAGAAGAGGGAGAAGAACAAACCTGTTCCATTCCATGTTCATCATAATAAATGCAGACTCATAAAAATGTCCAGTGTTACGGGGGTACGCTTTTTTCTTTTTTAGCTTCAGATTTAAAATACTCCTTTACTTTGTTAGGATTTTGGTTACACTTCATACACAAGCTGTGCAGAAAATCATTGTTGCTTTGTTTTAATCCTGTGTGGCAAGATCTCTTCTTCTGCACAAGGGGAAAGAGGCAGGAAAAATTCTGTGAGGCCCACCTAACGGAATGACTTCAAAAATATCTTCTAAGTGGGGGAAATATTTGTGAAGGCATGGCCCGTAGGCTTCTTCCCAGGGCCGGCTCCAGGCACCAGCCTACCAAGCACGTGCTTGGGGCAGCACCTGGAGGGGGGCGGCACTCAAGGGTTTTTTTTGTTTGTTTGTTTGTTTTTAATTTACAAAAAAAACTAATCTTCCTCTGGCGCCCCCGCCGGGGCAGCGGGGCGGCCGGCGTGCTCCGCTCCCCGCCGGGGCAGCGGGGCGGCCGGCGTGCTCCGCTCCCCGCTGGGGCAGCGGGGCAGCCGGCGTTCCGCGCTCCCCACTGGCAGGGGGAGCGGGGCGGCGGGCATGCCGCCCTCCCTGCTGGCCCCCCCCCCGGCGTTTTGGCGGGGCGGCGTTGGGGGGGGTGTGTTTTGGCCGGCGTTGGGTTTTTGTTTTTTTTTGCTTGGGGCGGCCAGAAAGCTAGGGCCGGCCCTGCTTCTCCCCACCCCAGATCTCTTTTGCTTGGAAGAGGCATTTCTACACAGCTCCATTGAGATCCTTTCCCTTGCCTGTCGCAGGATCCATGCTGAATTGGCTGCCACCGGGCCCTCCAGTAGCAACTTGCTAGCAGTCATGGAGGAGAGACAGTTCAAGTGTTAATGTCCAGATATCTGCGGGTGTGCAGTGGATGGTACCCACTGAACCATGGTGTCACACCACTTATGTATCCAATGTGCTGTGCATGGGGGGGAGCCCCTTTGTGTGGCGAGGAGATGCTGCAGAAGCAGTACTCTTTCTTACACAGGTAAGAGACAACTGGTGCTCACATGTACAGGGGATCCTCTGAGATATTATTCAGTGTCCGTTTCTGTTTTCTTATCTAAAAGGGATGCAGTGTCACTTTGGTCATTGAAAAGCAATGCACCAGGGTTGGTTAGGAAATGGTTTTTCCTCCTGTGAACACTTAAATTGCTGTTCAAAAGTGTCTGTGGGGTTTTTTGGTAGTAGGGTTTCCAGATGTCCTAATTTTATAGGGACAGTCCTGATTTTGGGGTCTTTTTCTTATATAGGCTCCTATTACCCCACACCCCATCACGATTTTTCACATTTGCTGTCTGGTCACACCATTTGGTGGGGAGGGACAGGGAGAAAGAACCTAAACCCTGAAATTCAAAAATTTTTTATGTTGATTGCAACCAAAATTTTTGGTTTTACATTGGAGAGTGGGGCGGGAGGGAGCAGCGTTGGTCAAATTTTGTTTCTTATTTTTTTTTAATGCAAACCCCAACATTTGTGCCAAAAAATGGACATTTCCTGGTTTTTCGGTCTTACAAAATACATTTAGAACAAAAAATGTCAATCAGCTCTACAAGGCATGAAATAAATGTGTGTGGAACATATAAAGGGAGCCTGTTGGGGTTTGGTGCTGTGTGTCTATTACTGCAAAGTAATTCTGTGGTAGTAATAATTGCACCCTGTTATTTGCAGTTAGTGCAATTCCAGCGTGGGCCTACAGCACATATTTATAAGTAATTGTATGCAATTACACAACCTCCCTCCTCCAGTTATGAAATATAATATCAAGCTCTTATTTCTGTAAACGACAATCTGTATGGGATACTAAAATACCTCTCCTAATATTGCAACCCCAACTTGCCTAAAAGAGCTCCTCTCCCTTGTTTACCATGAGCACCTGCAACAGCTGCTTTGCATGGGAACTAAGAAAATGTACCTATTGAAAGTGGGGATGAGATATTGCTCCTTGGAGACCCTTAAAATCCCATTGTGATCTACCATTTTAAACACTGGACCCCAGCACAATTTGTTGTGACCCATCTAGCAAAGAATTGCAAATACTGATACTCAGTTTCCTCTGGGTGCCTTCTAAATCAAACAATCATATCAGTGGATGTCTGATATGTTTTGTAACCTTATGTATTTCTGAGAAAGTCTGTTACTTTGGGCTGGCCCACACTGGGCGGGGGGTGGGGGAGATCGATCTAAGATACGCAACTTCAGCTATGTGAATAACGTAGCTGAAGTCGAATATCTTAGATCCATTTTTAAAAGAACTTTTCCCGGTCCACACCGCAGCAGGCAGGCTCCCCCATCAACAGCGCTTCCTCTGCTCGCCAAGCTGGAGTTCCGGTGTCGACGGGGAGCGGTTCTGGGATCGATTTATCGCGTCTAGATGAGACGCGATAAATCGATCCCAGAACTTCAATCACTACCCGCCGAATCAGGCGGGTAGTGTAGACTAGCCCTTAGTCTCTTTAACATTGATAAGTTATTTACTAAGAAAATCACAGCTAAATCTGATCATTAAAAGCAAAAGATCTAGGTGAAATCATCTCCTGTTGCCCTTGTAAATGAAAAGGCCCAGAACTGGGTTAGAGTGAATTAAAAGGTGAACTGTGGCTGCTTTATGAAACACAGCTGGAAACATGTCCTAGAATAAAGTATCCATAATTCATTTTGCGTTTCAGTAGATGCAAAATGCTGCAATGCAAGTACCCCCTAGTAATGAGACTAATTTTTTATAATTTGACAAACTGTAAATGGCAGAATAATCAACGGAGGTGAGTTTGGGGGCCCACAAAGTCCAGACCTGCAGGCTTCCATTATTTTGGGGATTTTTATAAGAGGCAAGGACAATCTCTGCATTTCTTTTTAAAAGTAGTCTGTAGTGCTTTTCTAGGGAGAGTGCCTTCAAAATATACACCAATAACTGGACTGAAAGCTTCCAAAATCAATGTAACTGAAAGACATGCGCTAGTCACAGGACCCATTATAGCTACCGGGGGCTGGCCTTTGGGCTCAGCTTAGTTGTTTCCTGGGTTTTATTGAATCTGGATCATTGCTATGGAACAGGGTGGCTAACCTGAGCCTGAGAAGGAGCCCGAATTTGCCAATGTACATTGCCAAAGAGCCACAGTAATATGTCAGCAGCCCCCCAACAGCCCCTCCCCCCCACTCCTAGTGCCTCCCACCCACTGGCAGCCCCGCTGATCAGCACCTCCCCCTCTCTCCCGCACCTCCCAATCAGCTGTTTTGTGGCATGCAGGAGGCTCTGGGGGGTGGAGGAGGGAGGAGTGAGGGCACTGCAGGCTCAGGGGAGGGGGCAGGAAGGGTTGGAGTGGAGGCAGGGCCTGTGGCAGAGCCAGGGGTTGAGAAGTGAGCACCCCCCAGCACATTGGAAAGTTGGCGCCTGTAGCTCCAGCCCCGGAGTTGGTGCCTATACAAGGAGCCGCATACTAACTTCTGAAGAGCCGCATGTGGCTTTGGAGCCACAGGTTGGCCACCCATGGTATGGAATGTTGACTCCAGAAAGCCAAATATAGGGCTTCTGAGACTGCTGAAGTTCTACATGTCTGTTATATGGGGAAACCCTATGGAGGGGAATGGAAACTCCAATCACCAAACTTTCAATACATTGTTTTGCTGAGGAGCAGTGTCCCTACTCCACCACTCACCCCATTCCCTCCAAGCACAACTGGAAGAAAGTTCAGCTCTGTAAACCCATGTATCTGCCCAGATCCAGGTAACCTGGGCTGATTTCTCTTATTCTGTGATTCCCAGTGTGTGGGGCTAATGAGTGTCATAGAGAACAACTAAGCCTCCACTCCGTCACCCTGCCCACTTCCAGTGAGTGGTGACCTGAGGGGTCAGGAAAATTGTGTCTCCCCTTCTGCAGTCCATCTAGCAAGATCCAGCAAATCTAGGTTCTCATAGCACAGCCAAAAGGATGGGACCATCTGGCCCTGAGGTTTTTTAAGAACATCCTTCAGTTACATGGAACAAAACAAATCCAAATAAGTGATGATGGTTGCTGATTGTGTAATTATTATTACTTTTTCATTTTTGCTGCCATATGTATGCATATAAAAATGTCAATTAAAAATTGTGAAAATAGAAAAGTTTCTGTGACATCATTACAACTTAGTATTACCCATTATAAACCCATCAGTAGGTTTATCTGAAATGAAGCAAACTTGTGTAAGACCCATCCCACTGGATCAAATTCATTGTGGAAGAGTTGCTAAAACCCAGCAACCCTGCTTGAACTTAAATATCCCAAATTAGTTGTGTAGAATTTTTTTTCCTCACAGGCAACCATGAGGTGGTCTTCCCCTTTGCTTCCAGGCTCCAGTTAACTTTAACTTTATTTTTCATAAGAGCCCTAAACAGATTAAAATTATCAGGAAAAAGTTGCATCTTGTTACACAGGGATTTGAAAGTGTTTTTTTGGAGTAATTCAAACTCTATACATTATTAGATAACAGCTTTTTGCAGAAAAGGATTTAATGGCATTTGGTAGAGGATACTGGACATGTATTACGTAGGGCCTAGTCCAAAGCCCATTGATGTCAGTGGAAAGACTCCTATTGCTTTCAGGGGGGCCAAAAACTCCAATTGTGACCTCAACTACATGGCCACAAGTCCTTTTGACTGCAGTGGGAATTATGCCTGAGGATGGAATTGAACCATTATGGCCTCATCTTGCAAGGTGCTTAGCACCTCCTGCAAGATATTTGTCATCTTGTAGGACTGGTTCCTCTGCACAGGGGTACTCCCTTGCTTCCAGAGAATGCAGTACTAATAGCGTTGAATGCAGCCATTCTGCGGGGCTGTAGCTTGTCAGTCCTCTCAAGGATTTTGGTTAAAGTTACTCATCTGGGCCCATGACCTTCCCACCTGTATACATGTATCTGGAGGGGAATGCTTTCATTGCCAAGAAATAGATCTGTGGATTCAGTATAGCACTTTCCCAGGCCACAGAGCCATCATGAGGAAGGGGGTCTGAGCACTGAGTGGAGGGTTACAGATCCAAAGGGATCCACACCTTGGCTGTTTGTAGGTAGATAGGTGAGCTGCAGCTGCCCTGTAGCCTCTGCCTCTCTCCCCACAGTCATCCCGGCATGTAAGGATCTGTACCTGTGCTGCTGTTGGCTTGCTGCCCTAGCTGGACTCAGACTCCACAGAGAGAGGCAGAGCACATAGTGGGAACCTATGCTGACTGAGACAGCTGGAACTTTATTGATGATAGAGGAGCTGTGTGTGTGTGTGTGTGTGTGTGTGTGTAAGAGAAGATAGCAAGGAGGACATTGTGTGTCCATTTTCACAGGGCTGCAACTTTCTCTGTGGGTTTGCTCTACTCCACAGTGTAAGATCACATGGGCTGCACTGGATACTATGTGTCCTTGTCCAGGCAAACCTAGGTTGCTCTTTCTCCTTTGGCCATTTGAGTTGGAACATGTGATTTGGCTTGGCTTGTTGTGCCTGATGTGTAGCTTCCAAGGGAAAAAGCAACTGACAGAGTTGCAAGTTAAGCCTCGATTGCTTGAACAATAAGGACTATTTCCAGTTTAGTTCTGAGCACAGAACGGTGTCTGAATTGACTGAGAGGCAGTTTAGAACTTTGATGTAATTCATCTGTGCTTATTAATTGTGTAAGGCTTTGTCTACACTATGCAGTTTTTAGCGACATGGCTGTGTCGATACAGCCGTGTTGCTAAAAGTCGGGCAATGTAGCACCTATTTGTTGGCTCTTTTCCTGACAAACTACTTCTACCCCCAACGAGCAGCGTTCGTGCTCCTTCCGACAACGTGCTGTTCACACTGGCACTTGCCACGGCAAAACTTTTGTCTTTCAGGGGTGGGGGATTAACACCTCTGAATGACACAAGTTTTGTTGTTCAGTTGCCAGTGTAGACAAAGCCTTAGTAAGTTAAAAAATATCTTTGTCAGGCACCTTTATTACGCTACTAGTCACAGGACCTTGAAACTATATCTTCCTTTAACTGAAAGACTTCTTCTTGTGTTCATACCCTCTTAGTCAGCAGGCCCAAAGTCATGCTAGGCAACTTCATTTGGGCAGCTATAATTTTTGCATCTTCCATGACTACATCTTGCAGCTTCCAAAAGTGTTTAAAAGCACTCTGTCCAGGGATATTGGAGTTTAATGGGCAGCAACAGAGCAGATTTGTGTTTGAAATTTTATAGGACAGCTATTTGGAGTTATCAACATATATTTATAAAATGATGTAAATCAGATGCCCAGAATTCAGTGGTAAGAGGTCTGTATGGTAGAAAGCAATGTAGATGACAAGGACTGTGTGCTATGCATTTTTAATTGTTGTTCCTTGTCTGGAGAATAAGGTGGAAACAAATGTTGCTCTTTCAGGTCACATGCTTAATTGCACCAAATTTCTGAGACAGGAAAAGAACTGTTTTTCATTCGATTCAGAGGTGAACTGCACACCTACGACTTTAATGAGGTAAATTGTGTTTTGGGGGCCAAAATTTGAAACATGGCTGCAGTAAAAATGCTAATTTGTTAGCACTTTTGATGATGTTTGGAATAATAATAAAAAGGCAGCCTCTGTTTAAGCACATTGTGTTTCTGTGAAATTTGGGGTGTGTTTGAGATTCTCTAATAAACTATTTCACATTAGAAGCAATTGGCTTAGAGGACTGTACTATGTGACCCAAATCCTAAGGTCTCTGCTCAGTTTTTAGTCAGTCCTTACTCAGGCAGAAAGCTATATGAAATCAGTGGGAGCCTATATGAATCACAACTGAGGGCCAGCTTCTGCCATCCTTATTGACGTGGTACTTTTTCTCAATGAATAATCTGATTGAAATCAATGGGGCTAGTCATTGAGTAAATTGTTACATGAGTAAGGGTAGAAGAAGATGTCACTGTAGTTGCAATGGGGCTACACATAGGATAAAGAACTATTCAGTGTCACTAAGTTTGGTGAAATCTGGTCTTGATTAATCACCTCAAGCTTTTGGCCATGTGTGTCTGTGGTTTGATTTCAATTTAAGTGCTTCACATTTTTGAGAGCTTCAGATTTCCAAATAGGAGTTTCAGGGGAAAATTTATCCCCAGTGTAACTTCCTTGAACTAAATAGAGTTACACCTGAGAGAGATTTAGCTCCCAGTGTGGAATATTAAAGCTCTCCTAAACATAATCAAATATGGTTGAATTGTTAAATCCTCTGGCAGAGTGCAGGCCCAAAGTAGTGATCACTTCCACGCTGAAATGTCTATAAAAACTGAAAGCATTTACAGACAGACTAAAGAACAGAGGAATTCTTTTTTAATCCTTGACGCACTTAATACTGAATTTATTTTACTTTTTAAATATGAATGAAAGCTCCCAATATTCCAGTCTAGGAGATATTTATGCCATTTTATAAAGTAACAATTTCCACACTTGTCAACAAAAATGGAAATAACCATTTTTATTCAAACCTTTAAACTAATCAACTTTAGCTATTAACTTCTTACATGTAAATTTCTATATCTTTGTATTAAAAGTGCAAGAAAAACTTAGAATATCAGGGTTGGAAGGGACCTTAGGAGGTCATCTAGTCCAACCCCCTGCTTAAAGCAGGACCAATCCCCAATTTTTGCCCCAGATCCCTAAATGGCCCCCCTTAAGGATTGAACTCACAACCCTGGGTTTAGCAGGCCAATGCTCAAACCACTGAGCTATCCCTCCCCCCTTTGTGTAAAGTGCATACAACAAATTGCACTATAAAACCTAAATTTGGCATATTAATAAAAAAGATACAGTACACTAATACAATGTGAAGATGAGTGTTAGGCAAGTTGTTTTAGGACTACTCTGTTTCACAACTGCGGCCAAATTCTGGGACCCTGGATCTTCATAAAGTTATCAAGAAGAACTTATTTACTGGTATTTTGGAATTTCATAGCTTAATGGATTTTAAGGCCAAAAGGGACCATTATAATTATCCATTATTGCCAACCCCAAAGGTTCAGAATCATTATTTTTTTTTATTATATGTGCTCTTCAAAGGAGGGAGGGGTAGCTCAGTGGTTTGAGCATTGGCCTACTAAACCCAGGATTGTGAGTTTAATCCTTGAGGGGGCCATATAGGGATCTTGGGCAAAAATCTGTCAGGGGACAGTACTTGGTCCTGCTAGTGAAGGCAGGGGACTAGACTTGATGACCTTTCAAGGTCCTTCCAGTTCTATGAGACAGGCATATCTCCTTATATATATTTGTTATTGTAAGTAGGTGGGATCCAGTGCTGTTTGTTCTGCTTTAAATAAAATCCCTTTTAGGTTGTGAGGTGTGGTTGTTTTGTTTTTACTACCAGTTGTATTATCTTGTCTACCATTTAACCTTTTATCCTGGGATGACCCTTGGATGTATTTCAAATGATAACACAATAACTCTACTCTGAGAGGTTAGTTTACATTGGTAACGCACAGTTGTATTTTTACTTTCTTCATCCTCTTTAACTTGATCTTCAATTTAGTGATACAAAGGTTATGGATCTGCCCAGATCTGCTGCCTTATATGCATGTATGTATGCCAACAAGTAGCAAAACTTTCTTGGAATGCAGAAGTGATCTATCTGGTTTGTTGTACTTCCATTTGGGGAGTTCCGTGTTGTTTTATGGGTTTCTTTATGAGGAAATATTGTTTAACCCATCATTAGGTTGTTCACACTGCACATTTCTACTAATCTTTCACCATTTAGGTTCATGTCCAAACCCCTGCTGCATTTGCCCATGACTTTATCCAGCCCATTAATGTTACTTTCAATCTTTGCATTAAAATCACCGATAGCCACTATATCGTCATATTTTGGGACTTTGGTTAACACATCCCGAGACAGATAAGACAAAGATGCTTTTTATGGTTTGGGTTTTCATTGGTTGGTGCATCGCATAATATGACTGTTAGTTTGAAGAATCTAGTTTGAAAGCGATCTCTAATTCTTTCATGGACTGACTCCTACTTGGTCAGTGCCTGCTCTGTTTCATTCAACATTAGGATTGCTACGCCAGCTTTGTCTACTATCCACATGATAAAGCATAACATACAGAAAAAAGGATTTTAAAACAGTCTGTCTTATGCATGTCTGTTTTACCTAAAGGCCTATCAACCCTCAGTGGAAGCCTAGGCTGGCCTAAGTTCTTTACACATGCTGGAGGGCATCTCTGGTGTCAAATCTGTTCCCCCAGAATGGCGCCCTGACAACTGTCTGCCTGTTGTCAGAGTGTCTTTTTAACTCTTTATAGCCTTTTTGCTTCCAGCACGGGAAGAATGAGTGTTGATACTTGGTTGAAGCCCAGATGTATTATCTTCAGAGTTACTAGCTGAGGCATTGTCTCTCAACCATAATAGTGTTTACTGGGAGATAGCTGATCCCCAGCTATTGTTTTGCCTTCCTGTTTGCTTCCCAACAGCCCTGCTCATTTAACCCAATATAGTCATACAGTAAAGATCCCAATAACAAGGTCATACACAGCATTTATAAATTATTGCACCCCCATTTCTGCCACAGTAGGATTTTACCAAGTGATTCCTGCATCAAGCTTATAGGTTCTGGTTGAGTTAAAACATATCTTTTAGAAAGATGGTCATGAGTAAAAGACATCAATTGACAGCAAATCCACTATGTTCTAAGGTAAATTGTTCCAATGGTTAACTACCCTTACTTAAAAATGTGCACCTTATTTCTAATCTGGATTTATCTAGCTCCAGTTACCAACCATTGCATCTTGTTATACCTTTGTCTGCTAAATTAAATAGCCCTTGATATTCTCCCCATATAGGTACCTATAGAGTATGATCAATTGACCTCTTAGCCCTCTTTTTTGATATATTTACATTTTGAAAGTGCCATGTTAATGGGGAAGAGGCTTCTGAAATTTCATACCAGGTAAATCTAAGTAATTGGAGAACTAAGGAAACTGTTATCAAGAAATGTAGGCCTCACATTGTAAACTCCTGGTTAAAGTCCACATTCTGATCTCACAAGCACAACTCTCATTGATTTCAGTGAGAGCAGGATTGAACCCAAAACCGGGAAACTAGAGAAGTATGTCACACGTTTTATAAAACTGTTTCTCTTTCAATACTTTCTTAGCTCTGTTTTTCTTTTTTCATATACCTTTTGTAGTCTTTCTACGTCTGCTGTACAGAGGGAGAAGTTAAGGTGATGTCTGCGCTCAGGCAAATTGTTTGGCAATTCTGATTGATCCACTTAGTATACAGGGATTATAGTGCCCAATCAGGGAAGAGATATTTGTATACTTGCAGTACAATTCTTGAGAAATAACTATATAGCTCTACCACGATAACTGCAACTAACATTTCAAACCTTCCATTGTCTTCATGGTTCATTTAAGTGTAATAAGGAGTGAGAAACTTAGATAAAGTGCATTGTCCATAGCAGAGTTCCTCCAGGCAAGGTCAGGTATTAACAAGGTCCACTCCAAGGCAGGTCAAAGCATATTTCATAGTATTTTGTCTTCTTTTCTAGATGAATGCTTGTGTGTATTGATAAATGCAGATGTGCTGAGCAGAAACAAATATTTTAGTTGGAAAAGATTTGCAAAATGCATTCATCCTCTACCTTTGTGCTGCTTTTCAGTAGGGAAGGGAATAGATTTTGTTTTGCTGAATTACTGTGACATTTAAAGATGTTAGACAACAACCGCGATTTTGGTGAGCATGGACTGAATATTGTGCAAAAAGCAGCATGCAGAATGACTCCAGTTCATCGAGGCAGCCGTAGGCTATAACACAGTCAGATTGTTTTGCCATAATGAACTCTAATAACGACCAGTTACTATTAACTTCTGCTTCATGCTGTGTGGGAACACTGGCTGCTTGTTAGTTCAGGATAGGGCCTATAGTGTTACATAACATCTCATGCAGGCCCGACAAAGTCCTGCTAATTAAGGTACAGCAGCAGGCTCATCATTTTTTACTCTTCCTCCCTCCTCCCCACCAATAATTCAGATTGTTGTTTTGAATAAGGACCTGGGTGAGTATCCAATGTGGAATTATTTTAAGGTCACAATAAACTCCATAATGAGTCCATTAGATGCAGCAATCAATATCAGGCTTCTAGCTCTTATGTATATTGATGAGCTGATTGCAATGGGATGGTAGTCAGGGCACTGGGATCCCTTTTAATACAGACAGAATGGTTAATAATGGCCTTAGTAGACTGACTTCAGTAATCGACTTAAAATATCTTGGGCTAGAGTAAGGCATACCATTAAGAACTGCAAAACCATTATGCACTTTATAGAAAAGTTACACCCTTTGAAATCTCTGCTGCATTATGGTGCTGGCAGCATTTCCAAAGACATTAACGTCACTAGCCTAATGTGAATCATCTGGCTTGGATTGGAAGACAAGGAATTAACCCACTCTGTGCAATAGGAAATAACCAAGTCTGGAGTGGCAAAATATGAAGATAATCAATAGTTCATAGAATAACATGCTGTTTTGTTCATCTGTCCAGGTAGCACTTGGACTTCATGAAGCTGTGATAATGTATGCATCTTGCATGCAGGGCTAGTGCAAGGAAGTTTCGCGCCCTAGGCGAAACTTCCTTGCACTAGCCCTGCACCCCCCCAGCTAATGCCACCCCCCGACCCCTGCGGCAGCCAGCTCCTCCCTCCCCCCGCGGCGGCTCCCCACCCCCCCGCAGGCCGTGGCAGCTCGGATCCCCACCCGGCTGCGGCAACCTCCCCCCACCACTCGCGGCGCCTCCCCAGCTCCACGCTCTGCCACGGAGCCGGGAGGCAGGAGGCAGCTGCGGCAAGCCGCCCCTCCAGCTCCCGGCTCCACACTCAGCCGCGGAGGCAGGAGGCAGCCGCTCGCCGCCCCCCAAATCCTGGCACCCTAAGCGACTGCCTAGGGTCGCCTAGTGAACGCGCTGGCCCTGCTTGCACGCTCAATAATTCTTGATCTCTGAGAATGCTTTCCTTGATTTTCATTCTACGGGCTTCTTTACTGTTGGAGAGGGGAAGAACCAGGTGGGCTTGGGTGGGGAGCTATGAATATTAAGCCCATTTGTGCACTATTCAGTGCCTCTTCAGACTTTATATGTGGAGTACGACAGTGGGCTCATCTAAGCCCTGTAATTCAGTAGAGAGAGCTTTGAAAAATATCAATGGTGCTTTCATCTGAAAGGTAATGTGGGGTTGAACTCTAGCGCTGATAATATTGACAGGAGTTTTTAACACAGGCACTTGTGTTTCTGCAGGGAGCTAAGTAAACGACTCATGGAAAAAATGAGATCAGCTGCTGGTGCCACTTTATTTGGAGGGGAAATAAACCTATTTTCAAAGCAGTTAATGTTATCATTTATGGTAGCTTTGTCTCACAGTCCTACCAAGGAAATGTGTACCCATCCAGGCTTTTCCACCAAATAGGGCCTTATCTAGACTACGATTTGGAAGGTGCTGGCTAGCACATGTGAACAGCCTCGTGTGTGAGGCTGTACACTAGGAAAAAAGGTGGTTTTTTAAGCTGTTATCTAATGTGTTGTCTGACATGTGCCAAATCCTAGTGTGGACAAAGCAGTTTGTAGTTTTCACATATGTTGAAGGTTGAGGTAAATGCAAGGGGGAACCTTGGGTTTACCTCCATCTTTCATGTGGTAAAAACTCCACCTTTTTTTCCCTAACAAAGACAAGTGCACAGTGCCTTGTCTGCACTAAGCATGTTAGCTAACCTTCCAAATCCTAGTCTAGACAAGGCCTAGGCAGTAAATGTGGTGGTGTGTAGACTGAAAAAATGCATGGTGTTTTTAAAATGTTAGCCAACACTTGTTAGTTAACATGTTTTTAAATGCCACTTAGCACCTAGTCTATACAAAGTGAAGTCTAAAAATATTAGTGGTAAGTTAGCTAGCCCTTAGCATTGACCACACCAAGCTATATATTTGTAAAAAATCACTGTCTTTGGATATGTCTACTCTACCGGGACTATACTGGCATAGCTACATCACAGTAGCTAAAGCAGCATAATCCCTTAGTGTAGAGATGAAGCCTACACTGATGGAAGGGCTTCTTTTCCATCAGTGTAGGAGTACCACCTCCCCAAACGACAGTAGCTACTTTGATGGAAGCATTCTTCCATCAACCTACCTGCGTCTACAGTGCGGGTTAGGTCAGCATAGCTGTCAGTTAGGGTTGTAGATATTTAACACCCCCGACCAACGTAACTATGTTGACCTAAACTTTAAGTGGAGACCAGGCCTTTGTGGGACATACTAATTTTCCTTGTCTGGAAAAGCCCTGCGTGTCTAAAGGCAACCTATTACGCTCACTTTCTATGTGCTGCTGCCACAGACTTCCAATGTGACCATGGGTAAATCACATAATTTCTCCGTAATTGATTCCCAGTCTGTAAAATGTGGTGGGTAATAATTCCCTACCTCACAGGGAGTGTTCCAAGGATAAATCAATAAATACCTGGGAGGTTGTCAGATACTTTGGTGGTGGGATCTATACAAGTACCAGGGTGTATTGATGCCAGGAGGAGTGGAGTGTATGGACTAGATTCAGTTCAGTACATAGCCCCAAATATGGAACACATTTAGTAAAGTTGAAGAGAAGGGGAGAAATACAGAAAACATTAGTGAAAGGAAATCTCTATATTAACGGGAAATAGTTTTGCAAAATAAGAGCCAACCACTGAGAATTTTACACATCAGTCTAAATAGCACAGAATTTTGAGAAAGAAAGGAGTAAAAGCTGGAAAGGTATCAGGCTCTAGCCAACAAAGAAAAATGTATGTTATTTCTGTTTCATAAATCTTCACGTGAAATAAAAAAATATTTTTTTAAAAAAAGGATCATTAGTTAGCCTTAGCTGGTTATCATTAGTTAGCCTTTCCCATTCCTGAATGGGAATGTGGGAGTTTGGCTTCAGAATATGGAACAATCTCTTGGGATGAGGGACTTGAAAGATACCGTATTTCACCAGCAGCGATCAGTTCACTATGATTATAGGCAAAAAATGCTCAGTGAGATCAGGTGTTGGCCCTGTGGGAGTTTTCACTTAAGTAAGGACCAAGTACCAACTGAGCATGGACCTCAGGATTAGGTCCATTATCATTAGCTAGAAACATAACAGGTCTTCCAGGTGCTTCAGTACTATCGCAATGAAAGCAGTGTGTGCATGTGCACACAGATAGTGAACATAGATAAGTTGTAAGGAGTAACAAAATACTTGCATTGACAGACGCCATAAAAATGTTGCCGATAGTAATAAATATTTCTTAGATGCAATTGTTTTCTAGTGACTAAAATAAATACCTAAAAATAAATGCTGGCTATAAATAAATATTGGCTTACAACCAGATTTCCTTGCTGTTTATGGAAAGGCAGTAGCTATGACTTGCTTTCCATTATATGACCAATTTTGACCTCTTCTCTAACTTTGCCTAAATGAAACCAAATGTGCCTGAAGTTTCTCATGTGGAGTCTTCTGCCAGAGGAAAATTGTTTTAGAACAATAAAAGGCAGTTGGGCAAGGCCTTTTTTTAGATATGAGATTTTGCACTTTAAAGAAAAAAATACCTTAACTCTCTCTCCTGTTCCCCTCTTTCCCCCCTCCCCCACCGCTTGGTATGTCATCTCAGAAACAGTTTGACCAAATTTTGTTTGTTTTTTTCCAGTCTTCAGTGATGGATGGTTTCTTTGGTTATTTTTGGAAAGTATGTTGGATTGATATTGGAGTTGTTTTGCTGTGGCTTTTTAAAAAAATCTAAATTAGAAAATGAGCTCTGGAGGGTCATTTGCTGGGCTTTGTGGGACATTCATATACCAAGCAAAGCAGAGAGCTCTACCAGATCCAAATAGCTTTCAGAGAAGAGAGAGATGATGGGGCAGTAGTGTCATTGGTCTTGCAGAGTGTACATGCCGGTGAGCCTCCTAGAGGGAATTGGTAGTGGAAAATAGAGCTTTTCACTTCACTACATCCCTGGTTAGGAGTGGCCTAGCATTGGTAGCTATTGATGTTGCTTTAGTGTCCTATACAAAATGATGCTGCTTTCAGTCCAGTCCCTAGTGGACAGGTATCCATGTAACAAAAATTGACACCGGAACTGTCACAGTTAGTCAAGGAATTTCACATTTGTTCCATTCTTCCAGTTCTTATTTTATTTTGCCTTTGGAATGGAAGAGGTTTCACACCAAGTGCATACACAAGAGGAGCACCAAAAAGAGGTATTTAGGTATTTAGAAATTTGGTTGCTCTTTCTAGCATACTAAGAGGAGGTGTAGAAGTGACAAAGGGTCCTGTGGCACCTTATAGACTAACAGAGGTATTGAAGCATAAGCTTTCGTGGGTGAATACCCACTTCTTTGGATGCAAGCAGTGGAAATGTCCAGAGGCAGATATAAATGTGCAGGGAAGATTCAGGCTAGAGATAACGAGGTAAGCTTAATCAGGGAGGGTGAGGCCCTCTTCTAGCAGTTGAGGTTTGAACACCAAGGGAGGAGAAACTGCTTTTGTAGTTGGCTAGCCATTCATAGTCTTTGTTTAGTCCTGAGCTGATGGTGTCAAATTTGCAAATGAACTGAAGCTCTACAATTTCTCTTTGGAGTCTGGTCCTGAAGTTTTTTTGCTGCAGGATGGCTACCTTTAGGTCTGCAATTGTGTGTCCAGGGAGGTTGAAGTGTTCTCCTACAGGCTTTTGTATATTGCCATTCCTTATATCTGATTTGTGTCCATTTATCCTTTTGCGTAAGGACTGTCCAGTTTGACCGATGTACATAGCAGAGGGGCATTGCTGGCATATTATGGCATATATTACATTGGTGGATGTGCAGGTAAATGAACCGGTGATGGTGTGGCTGATCTGGTTAGGTCCTGTGATGGTATTCCTGGTGTAGATATGTGGGCAAAGTTTGCATCGAGGTTTGTTGCATGGATTGGTTCCTGAGTTAGAGTTATTATGGTGTGGTGTGTAGTTGCTGGTGAGAATATGCTTCAGGTTGGCGGGTTGTCTGTGGGCGAGGACTGGCCTGCCTCCCAAGGCCTGTGAAAGTGAGGGATCATTGTTCAGGATGGGTTGTAGATCACTGATGATCCGTTGGAGAGGTTTTAGCTGAGGACTGTAAGTGATGGCCAGAGGAGTTCTGTTGGTTTCTTTCTTCGGTTTGTCTTGCAGCAGGAGGCTTCTGGGTACACGTCTGGCCCTGTTGATTTGTTTTCGTATTTCCTCATGTGGGTAGCATAGTTTTGAGAGTGCTTGGTGAAGATCTTGTAGGTGTTGGTCTCTGTCAGAGGGGTTGGAGCAAATACGGGTGTACCTCAGTGCTTGGCTGTAGACAATGGATCGTGTGGTGTGTCCGGGATGGAAGCTGGAGGCATGTAGGTAGGCATAGCGGTCAGTGGGTTTTCGGTATAGGGTGGTGTTAATGTGACCATCGCTTATTTGCACCATGGTGTCTAGGAAGTGGACTTCCCATGTAGACTGGTCCAGGCTGAGGTTGATGGTGGGGTGGAAGCTGTTGAAATCGTGGTGGAATTCTTCCAGAGTTTCTTTCCCATGGGTCCAGATGATGATGAAGATGTCATTGATGTAGCGTAGATAGAGAAGGGGCGTGAGTGGACGAGAACTGAGGAAGCGTTGTTCCAGGTCAGCCATAAAAATGTTGGCATATTGTGGGGCCATGCGGGTGCCCATAGCGGTGCCACTGGTCTGGAGGTATATATTGTCACCAAATTTGAAATAATTGTGCGTGAGGATAAAATCACAGAGTTCAGCAACCAGTTGTGCTGTGGCATCATCAGGGATACTATTCCTGACAGCTTGTATTCCATCTGTGTGTGGGATGTTAGTGTAGAGAGCCTCTACATCCATGGTGGCTAGGATGGTGTGTTCTGGAAGATTACCAATGCATTGTAGTTTTCTCAGGAAATCAGTGGTGTCACGGAGATAGCTGGGAGTGCTGGTGGCATAGGGTCTGAGTAGAGAGTCCACATATCCAGACATTTCTTCAGTGAGAGTGCCAATGCCCAAGATGATGGGGCGTCCAGGATTCCCAGGTTTGTGGATCTTGGGTAGTAGGTAGAATAACCCCGGTCGGGGCTCTAAGGGTATGTTGATTTGTTCGTGTGTTAGTGTAGGGAATGTCCTGAGTAGATGGTGCAGTTTCTTAGTGTATTCCTCAGTGGGATCTGAGGAGAGTGGCCTGTAGAATTTGGTATTGGAGAGTTGTCTGTCAGCCTCCTTTTGGTAGTCAGACCTGTTCATGATGACAACAGCACCTCCCTTATCAGCCTCTTTGATTATAATGTCAGGGTTGTTTCTGAGGCTTTGGATGGCATTGCGTTCTGCACGACTTAGGTTATGAGGCAGGCGGCGTTGTTTTTCCACAATTTCTGCCTGTGCACGTCGGCGGAAGCATTCTATGTATAGGTATAGACTCATTTCGACCCTCAGGAGGAGTCCATGTGGAGTTGTTCTTCTTGTGCTGTTGGTGGGAGGGTATCTGTGTATCTGTGCGATGTTCAGTGTTATCTTGAAAGTATTCTTTGAGTCGGAGACGGCGAAAGTAGGCTTCCAGGTCACCGCAGAACTGAATCATGTTGGTGATTCTGATACTTAAGAGGAGGTGGGCTCCCCAGCAGGCAAACCAGAATCTTTAGCCAGGTTCTTTGAATATTAACCTGATCCTGAATAAGCAATGTACCATGTACTATGTTAATGTTTTATTGTAACTTTGCCTTAATAAAAAGGTTTAAAAAACTCAGACTTCCTAGCAGTTTCATTAATGAGGTCAAGATGTGAATAGTTACGAAGAATGAACTAACTGTAGAAGTCTATTATCCCACCAGGGTTGAAAGAAGCTTGCATTTCTCTTCCCATGCTGTGCCTGCTGTATGAATAGACAGAGGACTTTGGTCTGCTGAGTATTCAAGCACCTTCATAAGCATTGAGTTCACACACACACACACACACATTTAAAACATAAGATATTTTTGTTAAATATTCTGTATGTCATGAAACTATATTAACCTTCTTTGTTTATAGAATCATAGAGTTACAGAATGGAAAAGCCCTATTGGGTCCCCTAGTTGATTTCTCACAAATAAATATTTGGTGTTGCTTGTTTGCTAGTGCTTTGTCCAATCTAATTGCAACAGAGTAACTTTTAAATTGGTTCTTTTATTTTCATTTTTGAAGAATAAAATCATATTAGCATTCTGTCTACATTTCATGAAAACCTGCATGCATGTATGCCAAGAGTTTAAAAACCCTAATGGGTGTCCCAGTTTTGGGGTGATAGATTAGATTAACTAAAAGGGGTTTCATTTTTTAAAAAGTGCTTAGCACCCACCCTCTGAAACCAGGCTCCTTGAAGTTGTGTCAAGTTGGGCACCCAAAAATCGAGGCACCCAAACTCTATTAGAGTTTTGAAAAACTTGGCCTTAGGCCTTGGTGTGAATTAGGGAACACATTTTTGAACTTTAAACAATAACAAATATCTTATTTCCTTATGGAAATCAAAACAGATAATTAAGTTATTAAAAACATAAGCTAAATTCTCCTCCAAAATTGAAGGAAATATGTCAATGTAAACCACGTCCATAGATGTCAAATATCTATTTTGAAAAATCTGGAAAAGGTTCTGTAGAATGCTGCTATTGTTCTGTATGTTCAAGTAACGCATTCAGGCCACAGTCAAGATCGAGGCCACAGTCAAGATCGGGGCCCCTTTGTGCCAGGCCCTCTGCATATACATAGCGAGAGAGAATTCCTGCCTCAGAAAGCTTACAGCATGGGTGGGCAAACTTTTTGGCCTGAGGGCCAATCTCGGTATGGAAATTGTATGAAGGGCCAGCTGGGGCAGGGGATTTGGGGCACACGGGGATGAGGGCTCCGGCTGGGGGTGCATACTCTGGGGTAGGGCTGGGGATGAGGGGTTTGAGGTGCAGGAGGGTGCTCTAGGCTGGGATCAAAGGGTTTGGAGGGTGATCAGGGCTGGGGCAGGGGATTGGGATGTGTGTGTGGGCTCAGGGGTGCAGGATCTGGGCAGCACTTACCTGAAGCAGCTCCTGGAAACAGCGGTCTGCCCCCCTCCGACTCCCATGCAGAGGCGGGGCCACGCCACTCTGTATGCTGCCCCGTCCACAGGCACCGCCCCCACACCGGCAGGCACCGGCCAATGGGAGCTGCAGAGCTGGCACTTGGGACAGGGGCAGCGTGCGGAGCGCCTGGCTGCCCCTGCTTCCGGGAGCCACGCAGAGCAGCTGCATGCACGTAGCGGAGCAAGGCAAGCCTCCGACCTCACACCCTGGCTGGAGCACCAGAGCAGGGAAAGCTCCTAACCCCGTTCCCCAGCAGGAGCTCGAGGGCCGGATTAAAAGGTCTGATGGGCTGGATGTGGCCCGGGGGCCGTAGTTTGCCCACCCCTGGCTTACAGTCTAAACACGAGTTAGATAACAGATGGGGGTGAGGGAATTAAGTAACAAAAAGGTAAAGGGACTTGTTCTGTGTCACACAGCAGGGCAGCAGCTGAACTGGGAATAATATCCGTGTCTTCTGACTCCCTGTCCAGTGCCCTTTCCACTAGACTGCACTACTGCCTCTAGTCTCCCCGTGTGTGTGTGTGTGTGTGTGTGTGTGTATATATATATAGTGTTTTTAGAATTGAAATAAAAATACCAGACTTTTAAGAGCCTTTTCTTAAGAACCTATGCACAAATCACATTTTTCTTCTTTAAACTTAGTACAATAAAACCATATGTTAAATTGTGCTACATCTCTATGAATTGTCCTGTAAAGCAGGGGTCTCCAAACTTTAGGAGACGAGGGCCACATTAGGTTTTTGAAGGGGCTTCGCGGGCCAGCTTTAGGGAGTGCAGGGCCTGATTTCAACGGGGCCCCACCGCCGAAATACCGCCGAGGCGGCAGCAGCGTTTGAACTGCCACCGAAGTGCTGCCGAGGCAGCGGCAGCAATTGGTTGGGGGGCCGGACAAATTGAAGCCGCGGCGTGGGCCATAGTTTGGAGACCCCTGCTATAAAGTATTAAAAATGGGTTCCAGATCTTATTAATCTCTTCCATTTTGTTGTGTGTTCCATAAATTACTTAAATTACTTTTTCACATGAGGCTGGGACTGTAGAATCAGTTAGGAATCGGTTGCCCATTAAGGAATTTCTATCCTTCCAGTATCTTAATCTGATTCTTTTAGCAATCACATTAAATTGTAATGGATCCATTTTAATGTTGAACCATAGCCCCCATTAGTTCCTGAAATGCTGACTATAATGCAGACATATGGTTCTAAATGTATTTGCTCCACAACTTTTTCAGTTATTAATACTGATTTGCTTCAGAACATCGTAACCTTTTTAGACTCTCAGACAAGTTTATGTAGTTGCTTCGAACCATATCAGTACCCAATCACCGCCCTGGCAATCGGGCTTTGTGCACATAGTGAGTGGGCAGAACAATCAGAACAGAGTGGGAGGGGGTAGAATCCTCTTTCCCAAGCCACTTTGGACTTAGGGTTGCCATGTTTCTAATTGCTGGTAACAGGACCCCCAAGGCCTGCCCCTGCTCCGCCTCTTCCTCCAAGACCCCACCCCCATCATTCGCTTCTCTTCCCCTCTCCCCCCGCATTGCTCGCTGAATAACCTGCATTAATGAAGTATTTCTTCTAATTTGGTAGATGTGTGTCTCTCCCTCACCCCTTCACCCTCCCAATTTTAATCCCATTTTCATCCATACATTGAAAGAGTAGGTCTTATTATTAGATGTGTTTTGGACAGATGGAAATACTGGTTATCTGGTTTAACAGAAAACAATACATTTTAGAGGTTTGATGGCCCGTGTGTATAATTTTTCTTAACAGTTATTATAGTTTTTGTACAGAATGTACAAAGTTTTAAACAATTCCTAGAGATCCAGTGGCACAGTTTTTCCTTTTATTTTACTGAAATTCATAAAGGTTCTTTTATTAATGAGGTCCATTGCGTCGCAGATTTAGTCTGTGATCCAATTTCCTAGTACAATGTGTTTGTTTACCTTTAAAAAAACAAAAAACAAACAAACAAAAAGCAGTTTCCAAAACATAGATATCTTTATGTGCTGGGATTGGATTTTGCTTATATACAAACTGCATGCAGCAGAAGAAACCTACTACAGCCCTTATAAGATTGTCAGTGTCAATACATTTAACTAAATGTAACTATGGAACCGTTTAGATTGAAACATAGTTTCAATTGAATAACATCATTATAGCAAATTTTCAAGATTTCACAGTTGTCAGGATGATGATGAGCTGGTGATAAGCAGATGAGTATGAGCTCACTGTTTTTGCGTTAGGCATAGTGGGCTAATGTTGGCAGCAATATTATATTACTGGCTTAGTGTCAACTGCTGAAAAATATGGTGAATTTCTGGGGATTCATAGTGTGGGCTTCATAAAGCATTTTACTGCCCTAGAAATCTCTCACAATTACACACACACACAAGATCCAGACAGAATTTGAAGGAATGTAAATGCCAATAAATTGTGGCATGGGAGTCTAGTTTTGTTTTGTTTTTTAGTGGAAGGAATTGAATGCATATAATGCTGGAAAAGCTATATGGTGATGCAGAGTTACAAGGAGCCTTGATCAAGGCCAGTTAGAAAACCCGAATGTAGTAAAACAGGATAAATTGAGTGAAAGCAAGTAATGAGATTTGTAGCAGAAGAAACTAAAGCAACCTCAAGAACAACAAAAAGAGAAAATTGAGCATTACATGCTCTGTGTGATGCAGAATGAGAGGTTTTATCTACACAAATTAACAAAGGAAGGAAGTGATCAGTTTTCTGTAGAGTGATTGTCAGAAATTTGAGGAAGCTGAGTAGAAAATAGAAGGTATATTGAACAGTAATTTTGCAGAGATGAAGATGGTTGCTTGCCAAATTGAGGATCAGGTTTTTAGTGTGATGGTTGATTTCATTCTCATGAAGGAATGATTAGCCTTCAAAAGTCTTGAAAATACTGTACTGAGTTTCAATTTTTAGTACTAAATTGTAGACTTAAATTTGCAAAGATATTTAGGCTGCTAGAGACACAGATGGACACCTAGTGGGATTTACAAAACCACCTAAGTGAGTTAGATGCTTAACCTGCTTAGATGCTTTTGTAAACTCTATTAGGCTCCTATCTGCATCTTTAGGTTCCTAAATACCTTTGCAAATATGTTCCTTAATCCATAACCCTCACTGAGCAGAGCATTGCTGCTACCTCTTCTGATAGGATACACTCTGAATTCATACCAGCAACAAGCCAGTTTTGTATGCTGGTATTTTTGGGGAGATGGGGGGGAATGGCTTTATTCTGAGCACTAGCTTGCAGTCCTTGCATACTTTAAGCACAAAGATTTGTTGTTAGCCCTTGTGTGGGGAATGCAATGATTAGGGAAGGATCTTTTTCCCCCATGCTTCCTCAATCCCTTGCAGTTTAGAGGCACAGGGAAAGTAACAATCTAACCCTGGGTTACTACATTCAATCTAGCAAGAGTCAAGCTGTCATTGTGGATTAAAACACCAGGCTTTCATCTCTGCAAACCTGTGTTCAAACTTGACAGCAGTCACAAATGAAGTGTTTGTCACAGTAATCTGGTCCCTATAAAACAAAGCTGCCACACTGCATAGCAATAAAATATGAGGTTATATTAAGGAAGGGATACAGATTAATGCTGTAAAAATGTATAATTCCATTAGATACATTCGTAGTATGTCTTTACCCTGAATAGCGTTTTCACTATTTTTCCTTCAAATTCCTCTTTAAAACTCTCCTTTACCATGGTGCTTACAAAAATACATGACAATGGTTAGGCTGTTGGTGATCTGAGACCATTGCTTATCATGCTGGCCAATGTTGCCTTATTGTTTCCTTCCACTCCCAGCTCTGTTTGTATCCATTTGTTGTTTCTTGTTGTATACTTAGCTCTTTGCGACAAGGAATGTTACGTGTTTGTACAGCACCTAGCACAATGGAGTCTGGGTCCATGACTAGGGCTCCGAGGTGCTACAATCAACCAAAAGTTATTTGTATATTTTCATCTCTAAATGGGTCTAACAGAGTGTCCAAACTTTTCCTCTCGTATTCCTTCCCCCCCCCCCCCCCCCGCCCCTTGCCAGTAATGGAATGTGTCCGAGGTCCCCTGGGCTGGAAGCCAAGCTGTGGCGGGGGCTGGGAGCTGAGCTGGGATAAAGCCCAGGAGTGGAGCTGGGGCCACAGCTGTGGCCAGGGGCTGGGACCGGGAGCGGAGACGGAGTGGAGCTGGCGGCAGAGCAGGGCTGGGTGGCATTCCCTCCCCACCCCACGTTGGGTATGGCCGGGCTCTGACGCATCCCCCTGGATGATCCTCCGTGCCCCCTTAAAGGGGCACACCTCACAGTTTGGGTACCACTGGTCTAACAGAATTAGAGGAGCTCTGAAAACGGGAAATGAAAACAATTCCATTAAGGAGAGATTCATAAAAGATTCTGACTAGTAAGTTTAGTCACAGGCACCTGCTTCCAACTTTCTCTGGGGGCAGGGCCATCCCAAGGAGGGTGCAGTGCCCGGGGTGGAAGTGACGAATCCATCACTTCTGGGACCAACCTGTGACTTCCGGGACCGACTGCGCTGGCCAATTGCACCGGCCCGTGGGGCCCCCCAAAGTGCAGGGCTCAGAGTAGTTGTGTTGATTCGCTCTACCCACAGGACGGCTCTGTCTGGGGGAGCTCAACTCCTGCTCAGCCCCAGGCTCCGCCCCCACTCCACTCCTTCCCCCTAGCCCCTGCCCCGCCTCTTCCCGCCCCCACTCCACCTCTCCCCACCAAACCCCCACTTCACTCCTTCCCCCAAACCCCCACCCACACCCCACCTCTTCCTGCCCCACCTTGCCTCTTTCCTACCTCTTCTCACCCAGTTCTGCCCCCTCTTCTGAGTGCACCCCATCCCCACTCCTCCCCCTCCTTCACAGCGCCTCCTGCATGCCATGGAGTATCTGATCCACGGTGGGCAGGAGGTGCTGGGAGGGAGGGGAAGGAGTTGTTCGACAGGGCCGCTGGCTGGCTGGGGGTGGAGGGAGGGAGGAAACTTGGCTGCCGGTGGGTGCTAATCACAGAGTCAGCGCCTATGAGTTTAGTAGTAGGTGATGTGAAATAGCAGAGAGAGAGCCATGACAGAGGCGCATATAATAATGAATAGAGTGGAGAAGGTCAGTCAGGTGCTCCTATTAACCTTTTCTGATGATAAAAGTTAAAAAGAGACCCAGTGAAGTGATAAAGCAATGAATTCAAAACTGATAAAAGGAAATAATTTACATAATTAACCCATGGAACTGCCACTGACAGTTTAGTAGAATTAAAAAAGTTTCACATAGTGGGCTAGATTGTGAACACCTTGTTCATATTTTTAACAGTGACTTACATGAGTAGACCAACTAGAGTCAATGGGCAACCACTCATTTGACATACTAGTCACTAGCGTGAGCACTGGGTTCCCCATCTGGCTCTTCAGGAAGAACTAGTTAAGATAATTATTTATTTATAAGGTAAACACACACACATGCTTTAGGGTGTAAACCAACAAGGAGTTGGGGGAAAAACTTCCCACTGGAGGCATGTTATGATATAATTATCAATTATGGTGGTTTTAGTTCTTCCTCTTGTTACCGAAATATCGGGTCCACCTAGCTGAGAGCCAATAACAGCCAGTCAGGGATAAGGAAAGAGGGTTACTTTATTCTGCAGAAAAAAGGAGAGCTTGTACCTTGGTACCGAACTCTAATTTACACAGAAATTACAGGTCTTTTATACACACTTAGACAAAGCCCTGGTCGTGTTAACATCTGATTGGTGGTTGCCAGACCTCGGATGTCAGCTATCTGGTTAATAAAAACTGGTCTGGGACAGTGATTTCTGCCTTAGCGAAGGGCAATGTAAAAGCTCAGGGTCTTGCGTAGGCGAGGCATCTTCTTCCCCCTAGTGGCCTCTGATTGCCATAGCTGCTGGTTGTTAAGGGGGGTTCATTGTACCTTATGACTTTCACACTCTGAACTACCTGGTCATGGCCTCTGTGAAAGATATCGTACAACAATTCATAGTATGTTCATATAGGGCCTAATGCAAAGCCCACTGAAGTTAATGGCAAGATAAATGCTCTGGATCAGGCACATAGCAAGTAGTTTGTATTTCAGGAGAGGTTTTCAGCAGCACCTAAGGGAGATAGGTGCCCAGTTCTCTTTAGCTTTCAGTGGGATTTGGGCATCTAACACCTTTGGGAAATCTTGAATATCCAACCATTGATGTGGTGTTTATAAAATGTTCATGAAACTATTTCCCTGATTCTGTCAGTTACAGCTGTGCAGTACACTGGGATCATGAAAAGTGGATGTACAAGATTCTACAAACCTTCCTCCTCCACTGATTCTCTAGTGGACTATCTGTTTAAGAAAACATTCAAGCTTTTATTAGGTTGCATATTCTGTGCTTAGTGTAATCCCTGGAGATAATGCTTTTTGTATTTGTTATACTATTATTTTTTGGGATAAAAGCTTTTCTTCCTGTTTGTACAATGTGTGATGAGTAAGAGCAATGCAAATTTCCCTTCTACTTTGGTTACACCAATTTTATTACTAATATAACTGAACACTTACCAAAGCAACACTTAAACTGAATGCAAGTAGTATCACTTGAACCCTTGATTAGAAATTTCCATTAAAGTGGAGTAACGAGCTATGTCTTTATATTCAGTTGGTTTGCCTGTTTGTCCCATTTCTGGAAACAAATCTAATTGTTCTTTTCCCTGGCTCTTTTGGTCCTTGAGCAGAAATCCAAGGCTGTTTCTACACTAGCAGCACTTTACCAGTATAGAAATACAATAACAGCAAAGCATTGCTAGTGTGGACGCTGCTTTATTGGTAAAGCTGCACTTTGTACCAACATAATGAAACCACCCCCAGGCAAAACAAGCTCTGCAGGTAAAAGCACAGTTTTCCTGATATAGCTACATCTACACTAGGGGAGTCTGCCAGGTGTTGGTCAAGAATCATACCTATAAATCTGTTTCTTTATCTCCATTTAAGCCTACTCGGTGTTGCCCCCTCAGTCATAGAGAGACATGGTAGAGCTGACTGCAGAATTGTTGACGGGTTTGAAGTCCATTCCTTACTTTCTCTCCTGTGTGCTAAAATTTGTCCTACTCAGATTAGTTGCTCCCTTCTGAGGATCAGACAATTCTGTACTGTAACTAGGAAGCTATATGTCTGGGGCAATACATTAAAGGGGTTTCTTTCAACAGAATTGAAGGGAAAAAGATGAGAACCTCATTGATCAAGGGTAAAGACAAATCTGACTTGTGTGCTCCCTAAAGGCCGGATTGTGACACCTGTGATCACATATTGACTAGTACCTTGCCTGGAGTAGGGTGGTTACCCCACTCCTGCCCTGAGGGGCTTAAAACAGCTCTGGGAGAGGGCTGTGGCTGGGCTGATTGGCAAAGTAGCCACAGCGGAGGCCAGTTTAAGCAGGGCCCAGCTGGCCCTTATAAGAGAGCAATGGGCCAGAAGCATACAGTCTCTCTCTGAATGCAGAGAGGGATGGACTTGGCTGCAGAAGGTACCTGGAGTGTAGTAGGGCTGGGGGAAGGCCAGAGGCTATGGGGAGCTCTGGCCTGGAAAACCCCTAGGCTGCAGGCCTAGTAGTTTAAGGCCAAAAAGGGGTACAGGGGTTGCAGGGGGCAGCTCATGGGTAGGCAGAGGCAGCAGGTCCAACCCCCCCCACCCCCCGGCCTATGATTGTCTAATACAGGCTGCAGGCTGCCCCAGTGAATAGGGGCTTGATGATCACTGGCAGTAGCCCATAGGCTGAGGCGAGGGGGGGATAGTGGGTGGGCTCCCCTGAGAGTGGAGACCCAGACTGAGGGGGGTACTGCCAGGGGGCAGCACCCCAGTTAAAGGGGCATCATGGTCCAGGAGGGACATGGGGCCAAGTGGCAAGTGGGACACTGGCCTGCAGAGGGTTCTCCAGAGGCTGGATGAGCTAATTCCCTGGACGACGAGCAGGAGGCGCCCCAGGGATGAGTCCTGCCCGCTTACATTGACACATGAGTAATCCTATGGGAACCATATTAATTTTAACTATTAGTATTTGGATTGCTGTTAAGAGGTCTTATAATCCCACAAAAGCTATAGCCCCCAAGCTGTGGACTAAATGTTATCTAGCTTTCTTTTGAGTTTTCAAGAAGTCACTGATAGTAATAGTCTCCTTTCTTCAGACTTGTCATCAGATTTAATCAACGTCACAAGAAATTTTACTGGAAAGGCAATTCTTTGAGTAGTTGTCCCTATGAGTGCATATGCACTTTCAGGTGCATATGCATGCCTGTGTGCTTTTGATCAGAGATTTTTGGTGGCAGTTCCTATGGGTCCACACTGAGCCCTACAAACCATGCTCTGATCGGAGGGTGTATAGGGAAAGGTGGACCCACCAACATTCCTGTTCCTTTTCACTGCTTGCACCCTGAGACAGAGCTTTGTGGTATCTGTTGGTTAGCTTTACTAATCCTTTGTTTTTCCATACTTTGTTTCATTCTTTTTATTTCTTTTTTTTTAGTTCAACTTTTTTGTTTTTCTTGCACTTTCTGTTCAAATTTTAGGCTCTTCACCCCACATTGTGCTTTTTCCCAGCAGTTGGGGTCTCAATGCCCACCTTGATTCCTTTAAGAGCCCCTTTTTCTGCTTTGGATAGGTTCAAAACCCCATGGGTTTAAACTTTGCCAGATCTGCAAAAGGTCTTTCCCCTCAGTAACAGACAATTGCTGCCTCAAGGAGGCTCGTTATCTGTCAGTGTCTTCACTGTCTGCTCGGGCTTCAAGAGCGGGTCTAGGAAGTTCAGGGAAAACAGGCTCAAGGTACTCCTCATTGAACACTCATTGAGGCCTATTTCTGATTCAGGGCATAGATGGACACACATGCCCCCACACCCACTTCTGGCTTTGGGGATCCGAATGCCTCATTGACCTCCATGGCTCCATTTCTGACAAGCAAGTTGCAGGGGACAGTTTCAAAATCCCTGAAGCATCCTGAAAAAAAGTCAAAGTCCCCTGGTAGGGAGTGGAAGGGGAAGTCACTCCAAAAGTTAGTTAGTAAGGAGAATTTGCATCCTGGCATGGGTACTGCTGAGGCTCCAAGGCTCCTCACCTCCCCCTCTACGCTTACAGTCCCAAGACTCACATAATGTTTAAAAAGACTTGGTGCTTCCTACAGTAAGGAAACCCTGCTCAGCACTGGTGTTGGTACCCAGCTCAAGGACCTTTAGGCAGGGCCGTCTTCAGGCACCAGCCGACCAAGCACGTGCTTGGGGCGGCACCTTGCAAGGGGCAGTGCTTGGGGTTTGTTTGTTTGTTTTTCTTTGGCAGCAGCGGTTGGTGGTTTTTTTTTGTTTGTTTGTTTGTTTTTTTAAACTTTGGTGGCGCGGGGGAGGGGGATTGTTTCAGCGGTGTGGGGCTTGGGAGGGAGAGGGGGGGTTGTTTCGGCGGGGTGGCTTGGGAGAGGGAGGGGTTGTTTAGGTGGGATGGCGCGGGCCTCGGGAGGGGGCTTCTTTCAGTGGGGCTTGGGGGAGGGGGCAGTTGTTTTGGCTCAGCAATGCGGGGGTCGGGGGAGGTGGGGTTTCGGTGGGACTTTTTTTTTTCCTGGTGGTGTGGTTGGCACTCGGGGGGTGTGTTTCTTTGTTTTCTTTTGGCTTTTTTTTTTTGCTTGTGGCGGCAAAAAGGTTAGAGCCGGCCCTGCCTTTAGGCCAAAGAAATCTGCTCTGGCTGTGGCTCCCCTGGTACCAGCCCCACTTAGTTTGTGTTTTTGTTTATTTACTAGGTAATCTGTTTGTTGTCACTTAATCTACCTTTTTGTAATTAGGATGGTAACCTTAGCAGGAATACCATCTCTAGACTCAGGAGACTTATATGTGACCCTCAACCTTCTGGATGCATATTTCCATATAATGATGCATCCCACTCACAAACACCAGAGATGCCTCATTGATGGATTGGGGAGATCACTTCCAGGGCCTTATAGCCCAAGGCAGATGGATTTCCTGAGCATTCACACTTCATATCAAACTACTTGAAGTCAGAGTGGTCCGATATGAAAGCATTAATTTCCTTCCCTTCATAGAGGGCCAATCAGTCAGGATTATGATGGAAATAAAGCACCCATACACTATGTAAACCTCCAAGGAGGAGCAAGATCCCTAGCCTTATGCATGCACAGAGGCAATACAGCTTTATAACTGATGCATTTTTTCCACCTTGACATCTCAGCACCATATCTGCTAGGTCTGCAGAACAGTAGTGAATGCACTCAGCGACATTTTTGCCATGACCATGAATGGGAGTTGAGCAGCTCAGTCCTATGGGAAATTTTCCTCACTGGGGTTCCCCATAGAGAGATCTTCTCATGACCCTGTCCAACGCACAATGCTGGAATTTATTTTCAGGAGACCTCAGGGAGGATCATGGCTATCACCGCCTGGCCACAAAGGCTGATCTACACTCTGCTACTTACATTGTTGCTTCTCAAACTCCTAAACAGAGTAAAACGAGAGAGCCAAAATAAATCCTGATAGCACCAGCTTGGCTGAGGTAAATATGGGTCCCAGACCTGATTCGCCTATCCCTGCAGCCACCTCTTTGCCTGCCTCCGAGTACAGACCATCTGACACAGGAATCAGGGAAACTGAAGCATCCTAATTGCTCCCAGCTACACCTCAAGGCTTGGCTCCTGAATGGCTCCCGGGTTTATCTGAAGTTCTACTCATTCGAAGTATGAAAAGGACTGCTGAATAGTAGGAAACCATCCACCCCGCCACCAAAAACAACAACAAACAACCCTTGCCTACAAAAATGGAGGCATCCAGAGAAGATTATCTCACTCATGTACTCGACTAGCTGTTGAGCCTAAAAACCTCAGGTTTATCTGAGCTCCATCGAGATCCAGCGTGCAGCTATGACAGCTTTTCACTCACCCTTGGATGGGCTTCTGTCTTCGCACACCCCATAACATCCAGATTAATCTAGGGCTTGGTCAACCTTTTCTCCTATGTCAGAGAGCCTATACCACCTTGGGACCTCAATTGTGTTCTAAATACCTTAAGGAAATTATTGTTTTAAGCCCCTAGTGAGCTGCTCTTTGTTTTATCCTTCAAAACCTCCTTCTCAATAGCCATCTCCTCAGCCAGGAGAGTAGGGGAATGGGTGTGCTTATGGTGGATCTACCCTACAGTTTATTCTATTGGGACAAAATGACCCTTTGCCCACACTGTTCTTCCTACCTAAGATCTCCTCAGACTTTCATGTAACCAGGACATTCTGTTGCTAATCTTCTACTCTAAGCCATATAACTCCAGGGAGGAAGCTAGCCTGGTCCTTAGAAGGGCCCTGGCTTTCTACATGTCAAGAACCAGGCCTTTCAGAGCCTCCCCTTGACTTTTTTTTTTCTGATTAGAATGAAGGGAGCCTTTATCTCCACCAAAAGATGTCTAAATGGGGTCTCAAGCTACATTCTGTCATGCTACAAAGCTTCTGAATCACATCCTCCTCCTAGGGTGACTGCCCATTCTAACAGGGCACAATGCTCTTAAGAACACCCTCATTAGACATTTGTAAAGCCGTCATCTGGCGCTACACTATCATACATGCTTCTGGAGCAGATGATGCCTTTGGAATGGCTATCTTGCAATCAGTACTAGATTCTACTCCTTAACTCCCACCTCCGTAGTCCAGGCCAGTGGCTTTCAACCTTTCCAGACTATTATATGCCTTTCAGCAGTCTGATTTGTCTTGCGTACCCCCATTTAAAACTACTTGTTTACAAAATCAGACATAAAATATAAGTGTCATAGCACACTATTGCTGAAAAATTGCTTACTCATTTTTATTATATAATTTATAATCAATTGGAATATAAATATTATACCTATATTTCAGTGTATAGTATAGTGGTTCTCAACCTATTTACCATTGTGGGCCACATATGCAGCTCTCTGTGTTATATGGGCCACATACACACACTATATATTGTAGTGACGTGGTGTGGGAAGAGTGGGTGGAGCCAGGAAGCTCTGAGCCCGCTCCTCAGAGGGACAGGCATACCCCTGGTTGAGAACCACTGGTCTAGGCACTTCTTGGGAGTCTCTGAAGTGGAGTACCCACAGGGATGACTACCCCAAGTAGGAAAGGTTACTTGTATAGTATGTGGAGTTCTTCAAGATGTTTTGCCCATATGGGTGCTGCACTACCCACCCTCTTTCCCCTCTGCTTCAGAGTCTTTTCTCTGGCCAGATTTTGTGGTGGGAAATGCATTGGAAGCAGGGGACCCTGTGACAGGTGGACTAGGTCCTGAGGCCCCCTGCTGGAGCCCTTGAGGTCCTGCTGCACCCATCCCAGGAAATGAGCCATGGAACTAAGTTCTACAAGTGTCCTAGAGAGACTGCGCAGGAAGCAGCCAATCAGGGGGAGGGTGGAAGGTGCTAGCCAATCAAAGGGTTTCAGGCTAGTATATAAAAGGAGCTGCAGTGCAGACCAGAGTCAGTTCTTTGTGGAGTCAAAGAAGTACAGCTGGTGCTCCTGGCTGGCCAAAGGGAACTGCAGCACCACAGACAGCTCAGTCCTGGCGGGGACTGAGGGAACAAGGATGAGCTTCTGACTGGCTGCTGGGCCAGAACATAGAAGAGCCCAGAGGTAAGGTGAAGCTTTAGTGAAGGCTGGGTCTGGGGGAAGTGGCCCAGGGAACTGAAAGCAATTTGGTTGAAAGGACATAGTGGTGCATGGCTGCTATTTTTAGGGTCCTTGGGCTGGGACCTGGAGTAGTGGGTGGGCATGGGGCCCCCCTCATAGACCACTGGGGAAGTGGCCTCCAGTTGGACAGTGATAAACCCCCAGAAGGGGATCTGAATTACTTAATGGCGCAACTGGGGCCACAAGGGCCCAGAGAGGGTGAAACCATTGTCTCCAGGGAGGAAGCCCTGGGGGCATGGCCTGATACCCCGGCTAGGACTGTCTAAAGAGTGCAGACACATCCAACAGAAGGGGTTGCTCACAAGAGGTGGGTGCCATGCTGTTACAGACCCCCTGCCCTATAAACCCTTGGATTGGAGCACAGACATCAGTAGGACTCAGGCCCAGACCAATGTTCCCTCTAATTTTTGACAGGCCATGTGCGCAAAAAATGTCTTCTATACAAATTGTGCTTCTGTGCAAATTTTTGTGCATGCAGTGTTTTGCCGTGTATGCGGGCTTTAGAATCATAGAATCTCAGGGTTGGAAGGGACCTCAGGAGGTCATCTAGTCCAACCCCCTGCTCAAAGCAGGGCCAACCCCAACTAAATCATCCCAGCCAGGACTTTGTCAAGCATGACCTTAAAAACCTCTAAGGAAGGAGATTCCACCACCTCCCTAGGTAACCCATTCCAGTGCTTCACCACCCTACTAGTGAAAAAGTTTTTCCTAATATCCAACCTAAACCTCCCCCTCTGCAACTTGAGACCATTACTCCTTGTTCTGTCATCTTCTACCACTGAGAACAGTCTAGACCCATCCTCTTTGGAACCCCCTTTCAGGTAGTTGAAAGCAGCTATCAAATCCCCCCTCATTCTTCTCTTCTGCAGGCTAAACAATCCCAGTTCCCTCAGCCTCTCCTCATAAGTCGTGTGCTCCAGCCCCCTAATCATTTTTGTTGCCCTCTGCTGGACTCTTTCCAATTTATCCACATCCTTCTTGTAGTGTGGGGCCCAAAACTGGACACAGTACTCCAAATGAGGCCTCACCAGTGCCGAATAGAGGGGAGTAATCACGTCCCTCGATCTGCTGGAAATGCCCCTACTTATACAGCCCAAAATGCCATTAGCCTTCTTGGCAACAAGGGCACACTGTTGACTCATATTCAGCTTTTCGTCCACTGTAACCCCTAGGTCCTTTTCTGCAGAACCGCTGCCCAGCCATTCGGTCCCTAGTCTGTAGCAGTGCATGGGATTCTTCCGTCCTAAGTGCGGGACTCTGCAGTTGTCCTTGTTGAACCTCATCATATTTCTTTTGGCCCAATCCTCTAATTTGTCTAGGTCCCTCTGTATCCTATCCCTACCCTCCAGCGTATCAACCACTCCTCCCAGTTTAGAATCTGTGTGCGCACGCACACGCGCACAGCTTAGAGGGAAGAGTGGCCCAGACCCAGGGACACTGTTATTGAAAATCTCTGATTTGAAGTCACACAGCACTCATGCCCCTGAAGTGGAGCACCCATGGGACAAAACATCTCGAAGAACTGCAGTTATTGTACAAGTAAGTAACCTCTCCTTAGATAATCATCCTAAAGTTGATGTTATATAATTTAGTCAGGAACCTGATTTTTTTGTGTGTGTGTAGATACTGTAAGACAGGTTAAGTGTTAATGCCATTTTCTTTCAAATGGAACTCTTACAATGAAACCTGCCTCTTTCCTGCGAACAACTTGTGGGTCTTATAGAAAAAGAGAGGCTGATGGAGAGAGTCAATGCCATTTGAGTGAGACAGTTTATTAATCACTTTATCTCCATTCTCAACACAATCATGGATGCCTCAGGCAAATGGAAATTATGGAACATTTTTGAGATCAAAATTATTAAATACAAAGTCAGACTTATTTAATCTCTGGTGATTTAATTTGCTCTTCACAGTAGGATCATAATAGAAGTACTGGAGATAATTGTGGGAAAAATTTCACATAGAAACCCATATTTAGTTCATTTATTTATTTATTTATTTGCCATGGAGCTTAAACTTTTTTTAAGTCCACAGGTTCCACAGAGCTAAGGTCACTTTTTATTAACTGTAATTCCAGGCTGAAAACCCTGGAAAAAAATCTATTGCCTTAGATCAGATATTGGTAATTGTTTAAAGATTTCTAAGCCTCACTATAGGATTCATATTCTGGTGTGTAATAATCATGGTGCATTGTGTTGAAATTCCCATTGTGCATGATACATGGTGTTACCTGTGCTGGTTTCCAGATAGTTACAGAGAGGTTCAGGCTACCAAAACCAAACTTTGATTAACTCCATCCACTGCAATCCAAGAATGCAGTAGCTAACTATTTCTGCTAAAACAATCAGCAGTGAAATACTTATGAATAGGGCCCTACCAAATTCACAGTACATTAATTTCTGCAGGAACTCATAAGGCAATCAAGGAAATGCCAGCATGAAGTTCCACTATGTAGCAGCTCATTCATGCTTCCATTTTACCCACTAGACTGAATTATTTTTTTTAAAATTAATAAACTAATATCAAGAGCAGTATCAATTTAAAGCTCTCTGTATTCTACTCTGGAAGATGGGTGATCATAAGAATGACCATACTGGGTCAGACCAAAGATCCATCTAACCCAGGATCCTGTCTTCCGATAGTGGCCAAGGCCAGGTGTGCCCCAGAGGGAATGAACAGAATGAATCATCAAGTGATCCATTCCCTGTTGCCTATTCCCAGCTTCTGGCAAACAGAGACTAGGGACACCATCCCTGCCCATCCTGGGTAATAGTCATTGTTGGACCTATCCTCCATTAACTTATCTAGTTCTTTTTTGAACCCTGTTAGTCTTAGCCTTCACAACATCCTCTGTCAAGGAGTTCCACAGGTTGATGTTGCATCGTGTGGAAAAAAATACTTCCTTTTGTTTTGACATTGTTGATAGGTTAGTATTTTTGCCATCTCTAACTACTGCAATTGTTTGTTTGGTGTGTTTTTTATATGTCCTTGCTTGGAAAAAAATATTTTATCTTCATAGGTTTCTGTTTTGTGGTGAAATAATTGTGTATCAATTAAATATAAAATAACCGTGTCTTGCTTAAGAGTTCATGTGCATTTTGTGGTGTACAACCAACAAAACGGACTTACGTGACTTTGAAATAAAAACTAGCCTACTAAAACAGTTCTGTGATTGGCATAGTAGAGGAGAGCGCTGGAGAACTATCAGCCTCCTGTATTGATCCCTATAGCAGATAGAGACAATATCTGATGTGTCTAATCTCCCTGCCCCTGTAAAGAAGGCATAGCTCACAACATGCATTCACTTATTTCCTGACACCCTACTGGTAGAGTCTGTCTCTCCTGCACCTTTGGACACACGCGGGGTGGAGTATAAGATATGTTTTGAGGCAGTTTTTCAGAAGACAGGCACCAAAAGCAGTGGCCAGCTTTTCAGAAACGCACAGCTCACTCACTGGGTGCTGAGCCCTTCTGAGAATCTGCTCCTTATTTTGATAACTAATAGGAGCTGAGTTGTTTTGAAAATCTGGATTCAATTGTGGGTGCCGAGCTCCTGAGAATCTTGCCCGATGATATCTAAGGCAGTTCTAATTTCATCACAGCAAATAAAATGAGATGTGTGGATGCTTCCAGTTAATCCTGGATCAGGAGAGTGTGTATAGGATTCTCAAGGTTGCATACAACAGAATGTTGATGCTGAGGTAACTATTCCATAGGTATTCCTGTGGTTTCAGCCTCAGGACACAAGAGTTTACTGGCCATCATGGCATTTCACCACAGATTTGAGGTCCTGTCAGAAAATGTAACATTGTCAGTACTGTTTTTTGGCCACTGCACTTTGCACTTTTAGCAAGGGTTTAGTGTTTACGTCAGAAGGCAAACTGCTTCCTTCATTGTCTATGTGACTTAGGCCTTGCCTATGCCCAAAAGTTGTACTGCTTTAACTACATTGGTATAGTTATACCAGTATAAATGTGCCTTATATCAGTATAGCTACTCTCCTTTCTGTAAGGGAATAAATTATACACCAGTATCACTGTGTCCATACTAGTGGCTGTGCCAGTATAACTGTATTGTAAATAGTGTAATTGTAGCCATATCGGTCCTGGAATGACCCCTATCTGAAATAGTTATACTGCTAGAAAAATTGTGCAGACTCGGCCTTTATGTTCAAGGAAGTTCTCAGGACAAGATTTATTTTGAATTGTTTCTGAAGGAGCATAGATGTGTAGCATATATACAGAGAGACTGTGTCCTTTTCAAGTCCAGGGGCCAGGCACAATACGATGGGGGAAAATTCCACAACCGAATGTATAGCATGAAGGAAAACTGAACATTGACAGATCCAAAATATAAAGTACAGTACCTTAAATATAACATCCTCCTAAGGCTGACAATTCTGTCATGTTTCTAAAAAGAATTTTTCAATATTGTGCAGATGAAATCTCAAATTGTTTGGCGGATCCTCCAACAACCAACCATGGACTCTATTTTTGCTGCATAAGAAATGTGCTCAGTGTGTACTGCAGATGTCTTTCTTTGTGCAGCTCTTTACATCGGTTATTAACAGATGGGAAAAAACATTGTGACAAAAGCAATGCCTCCCTGCTGCCCTCCACCTTATGCCATACTGAAAAGAAGGGAGGTACTGAAATATAATCGAGTTCTCTGCAGCGATGAGCAGGATTCTTCTGGATATCAATATGCTGCCTGCCCATAACAAGGGAACATACACACTTTGGGGAGAGTTGGCACAAAGCAAGCCAAAACACAGCTGATGGGTCTAATTTTAGGCTTGCCAGCCTTGACCACGTCTTTTATTTCAGTAATTTTTTTGCTTGGCTAGATTCTCAGTGTTAAGCTATGGTAGGATGCCTAGATTTCAGGTCTTGTGTTTGGTTGCATGTATGATGAGTGCAGTTCTTTTCCTGGAATATTCAGTTTGCGTTAGTATTTTTTATTATTAGTAGTAGTAGTAGTTTATTTTAACTACATAGCACCACGTTATGGATGGCAGATAAAAGGTGTTCCAAAGAGCTTGCCTGCAAAATCTGTCTTACTCTACAATCTCAGTTTCCTCCTCCATTAAACACGTTTCCTGCTTTGGTTTTGGAGATTTTTCTAGGAGTTTGAACCGGACTACCCATTATTCTGAGACACAGCCAGGTTTCCCATAGAGAAATTGAATTTCTCTCTTCACCTTCCTCAATATTCCAGTGGTTCAGTCAGTAAGACAGGTCATGTATGATGTTACCAGATCATATGGGAAGATACAGACCTTTTAGGCTGTAGTAAGAACAGTAGTAGTTTAAAAGTAGGAAGCCCTTTATGAGGATTTTAGGTTCCTCCATAACAATTCTCCTTAGTAGTGTGTTAGGTGTTTGCCAAAGGGGGAAAGAAATAGTGATCTACGCTGATTGTTGTTGTATGTGCCTTGGGGGAAAATAACTTAAATTCCTTTAAAATAAACCTTTTGTTCAATTTTCCCCTGTATTTTTGTAGTCTTCAGTCTCATAATCTAGGATTGATCAAATATGGAGTGTATTTTAAAAAAAGAGTATGAATTAGAAGAGGGATGCTCTTTCCCTCCCTTTCATAAGATATGGTAAAATGGTTTTAGAACTGGCTTGCTTTAAGTTTTTTAATTCAGATTATGATATCTCCTGAAGAGGCAGGCCAGGAGAACAGTCCGTTATCTTACTTTAGAGCAACTGCTAGGTTGGAGCATAGCCTTGTTGTTGTTGTTTTTTATTTGTATTACAGTAGTGCCCAGAGGCCCCAGAGATCAGCTGAATTGTGGTCGGCACTGTACAAACATACTAGGACTGGCTCTTCTGTAATTTAGAGGAGGTTAATCATGGGGTAATAGTTATCTTCTCTTTATGTTACTGAAACAAGGTGGTGCCCAATGAAAATAAAAAGTAAATTTAAAATAGGAAGTATTTATATGCAATGCATAACTAACCTGTGGGATGCATTGTCACGAGACATTGAGGCCAGAATCCTGGCTGAATTAATAAAAAGATTAGACATGTCTATGAATAGTAAGAATATCTGTGGTTACACAACCCACAATAGACAAATATATGCTATATACATCTTAGGGGGAGGAGGAAATTTTCCCTACGTGTTATTATGTAAGTGCCCATTATGGGGGTTTATACCTTCCTCTGAAGCATCTGCTATTTTGCTAGTATTGGGACAAGATGCTGGACTAGATGGATCATTGGTCTCATCCACTATAAAAATTCCTATGGTCCTCTATTCAAGCCAAGTTTTCCTGTGTAATTAATGCAGGACTGAGCACTATGTCCAGACTTCTCTTCATTGGGTATTTGACATTTTGGGTCTCTTTCATTAGGTACCCACCCTATCTGCTGTTTCACAGATTTGGTTTCTCTTTCACTGTATGAGCCTCTGAGAGAGACAGTTAGCAGCCTGTAACTTAATTTTGTCATACTCTTGTTGGGAAGTAATTTCATGTACTGCTATTGGTTGTTATGGAAACAGTATAATGAGCTCAATTGTATAGGGGTGGGAATATCAAATGCTGCTTAGAGTCAGGGCGAAAATGACAAAGTGGCACTTCTATAAATGGTTCTCTAGAATAAACTGCGTCAGTGGGGCTCTCACAAAGTTCCCCCTATAAATAATTCTTCCGCATTCTACACTTTTTCCATTATAAAATGCGGACGTGTTATGAATTTTTTAAAAGTGAATAAAAATCACAGTGGAGTTTTAGGAAAGCAAGCCTCCTGTAATACTGTATTTTAAACAGAGTTCTTGGACTTCTCATATGAATTACCATCTCTTTTAGAAAATTGGACGCAAACAATCTATTGTTTTATAGGCAAAAAATTGCTGTTACACCAAATGAAACCCTAAGTAACTCCATTAAAAATCTCCAAGTAAAGAAAAACTGGTGCTCTATTTTGCTTCTTTAGGATACATAAAGAAGACTTGAAAGTTTTATTGTACATTTTTTTATTTTTTTTTAAAGAAATAGCATGTCTTGTCTTCCCTGATTTTTCCCAGAGGATTCCTTGGAGGACTGAAAACTAGTCAGAGTATTACAGAAAAAGATAAGAGACTGAAACCTGAGTAACTGAGATGGCAGGGTATTTTTACTCAGACATTTAAAAACTTTACCTTTTTTTTTTTTTTTTTGGTATCTATCAATATTTAATTCAGATGTCTAACAAACATGGGAGAAAAGCTGTCATTATGAAAGTTAGCACCGCTTTTCCTTTCAACTGAGTTCTGACAAAGCTCTTTCTTCAATTTTAAGAACTTCCAAGTAGTTGTCCTGCAAAAACAAGGAGCACAAAATGTTAATCTTACTTGTATTTAAGTGAGGGGAGCATATAAGAAAAGCCAGTTTAAAAAAAACCAGGCTGCTTCTATATATCATAAAGAAGGGGAAAAGGGCACAAATGCAATTTATTTTCCTTTGCAGATACCATTAACCAACTGGTGTTAACGGAGAGAATTTGGCCCAGGGTATTTAGTTTCTCTGTCTCTCTCTCTCTCTCTCTCTCTCTCTCTCTCTCTCTCTCTCACACACACACACACACACACACACACACACACACACACACACACACACACACACATATATATATATATATATATATATATATATATATAAAATAAAAACACATTTAGGGATGTCCAGAATAATCTTATGTCATTCACATTACCACATTTTGGGTGTGTCCCCCATTCTGGTGACTGGTCTGCATACAATTTGCCAGGTAACAGATTCATCCAATGTGCTTTGAAAGCAAAGAAGGTAGAGGCTAATGCTTTTTGTTTTGGAGGTGCTGGGTTCAATGCCTGCTGATGATCAATGATGGGAAATCATCACGCTAATAAAAGCTGACTTGAAAACAATAAATGCTATTTTTAGAATTTAATTTTTTGGTCAGTTTTCATGTAAAAGCTGATGTCAATGTCTATAGAAAGCTAACTTCTCCAAAGCACTAAACAAATTAAAATCCCGTTTAGTGTAATGAACTGACCTGCATTACCGTTTGTCTTCTATACATGTTCTATGCAGTGTTTAAAGGTTTTTTTGTTGCATTGTATCAAGGAGCACACAGAGGTTTATGTGGGGCAAAATCACTGGAAATGTTTTCATAAAGCACACGTAACTCCATTATGCTTCCCTTTGAAGGTCTTGTGCATGGAAGATGGCTAATAGCATTGGAAATCAGAGCTACTGATCTGATTGTCAGCGATGCAACATAGTCAACAAAAAGATCCGGCAAAAATGTGTCCAGCCATCTGGGAGACTTGTTAAAATAGGCTTTTTAAAACTTCTGTTTGAGAGTAGGTGTATGGGGAAATAAAGGAGGCTGGGATTAAGCTTGGTTTTGTGCCAGGGATGGCGTTAGCATAGGTTCACTGTTTCAGTTGCACCCACAGAGATCATAAAGGCTGCAAAAACAGGCAAGCCTACACTTCTGGCCCAGTGTGGAGGGGGAGATCCCAGAGGAGTGGAGTGGGGGTCTGGAGCGCACACCCCACCCTGCACACAGTCTGCAGTGGTGGCTCTGGTCCTGTGAGGCTGGGCCCTGCTCTGGGCATTACAACCAGGTGCACAGAGTCAGTGCCTCTGGGATTTGGCTCTGCTGCCTAGAGGGGCAGCCAAGCCAAACCTGAGAGGCATTGTGACCCTGTGTGCTAGGTCGCAACGCCTGGAGCAAGGAGCTAGGCCCAGCCCCCACCCCCACCCCAGGACAGGATGTGTGCAGGGGAGGCTATCTCCCCAAGGCCCCACTTACCCATTTTGCAGGTCTCCCCTCAGCACTAGTCTGGGATTAGTGTTGCAGGGTAAAAGGAGCTGCTGTGGGTGGGTCGGGGGTGCCACCTGGGCAGTTCAGCATAGTGCACACATTGAATGTTTTGTGCTCACTTTACTGTATACATAACGCTTACTGTAACATTCTTTAACTAAACGCCACTTCTATTCTTATACAAATAAAGAATGCAGTTTACCATATGCCCCTAAATCGCTTCTGCAAAGGAATATTCAAGTTCAGTGAAATTAGATCCCTGCAGTTAGACCAAATCCAACAGTCCCTCCCCAGGCAAAGCACACATTAGGGAGTAAAGATTAGAAGATTTGGCTCAATTGCATTAAACCTCTCTTAGAAGGATATAATACTGTACTACTGCTGTATCATCAAATCCTTCTCTACAGTGTCTGAGAACCTGATCAGTAACATGCACATTACCAGAAAGTGGAATAACCTGTATATTTTACTACAGCAGCCTACTGTATATGTGAGGCAACTGGGAGTAGGAAGGTAGGGAAGTAGGAAGTTTAACAAACGTTGCAGCTAAGGGACATAGACAGAGGATGTTTGTATATGGGAGGAAAAACTGTCCATGGTCCCCACTTTAATTGGGAAATTATCATTCAGCCAGTGCCCTGATGAAATGAGGATCACCATTTGATATGCCCCTGGCTGGTATAAGGGGTGAAGGAAGAACCAATGTTACAATGATGAGAGAAATCCTGCACAAATAGTTTCTAGTAGTATGCTTGTGACGTTACACTCCATATTCTTTGTTGAAGTATGCTTATAATATGGATATGACATAACTGAGACATACTTTATGCAACAAGGTGGGTCTTGCAAGTTATCATTGGAAAGGTTATGATTTACTGAATGTGATTATCCAATTGGTATGCATGTATCATTTCTGTGTCTAAAGTTAGAAATATGGACTATGTAGCAATTACAACTGGGTTTGTATTGGGAAGACACCCACCAGACCACAGGCCATCAAATTTGATGAGCCATCAGGAAGGAACAACAAAACCATTAAGATACTAATCTCTCTCCCTCCTGGGAGGTAACTGTGACTCTGCTAGGTCACTTGGTCTTGTCACCTGATACTAAACATTACCTGGGACTTCTTGTAACTTTCCAATGAGAGGGGAGGGGAGTCAAGTTTGGGAAACAAACGATTCCCGCCTTATGTAAATCCTATTTAAGGGTGGGGAGGAAGGCAAATGGGACTCCTCCTCTCCATGGAGTGTCTTCCCAAGAAGAGAGACTGCTAGAGCCACCTGAAGGGAAAGCAGGGGCGAAGTCCAGACAGAGACAAGGGTCCAGTCTGAAAAGAAATATAACTGGAACTCTGAACCACATAAAATTTGCAACCTGCCTAAAATAACATTTAGGGCAAGAAATTACATTTTGTAACCTGTTTCTTAGGTGAGGCAACTCCCATCCTTTCTTAGATATATTCAGCTTAACTTGCGTGTTTGGTTTTGTTTGCTTAGTAATCTGCTTTGTTCTGTCTGTTCTCTCTTATGGTCACTTAAAATCCACTTTTGGTAGTTAATAAACTTATTTATTATTTATAATAAAACCCAGTTTATGCAATTTCTAACGGTGGGGGGTGGGGTGGCAAGAAGTGTACACATCTCTCTTCACATTGAGGAAGAGGGTGGATTTTTAGGAGCTTGCGCTGTGCAGATTTTTCTATATGGTGCAAGACGGTATTATTTGGGTTTAGCTCCCAAAACGGGGTATGCACGTGAGTGCTGGGGGAGTCCTCTCACACAGAGCTGACTTCAGTCTGTGTCTGCCGCGGGATGTGGCCCTGTGTGTGTGTGTGTGTGTGTGTGTGTGTGTGTGTGTGTGTGCGCTGCAAGAGGCTGGAGAGCCTAATTCAGCAAAGCAGGGAGAGGGAACCCAGGCTGATTGAGTAGGGAAGGCTCAGTGAAATCCCAGTAGATCAGGTGGCATCCCAGAAGGGGGGTCCATCCTGTGTCAATGCTACACTGTCTAGTAGCATTGTTTTCCACTTTCTAGAATTTTCAATGCTGACAAAACCAATTTAATTGCTTTAAATACAAAATGTTCTCATTTCATTGACCACAATATGAAAGTAATCACTGAATAGAAATAGGCCCAATGTAGGTGCTCAAAATTAGTTACATAAATCCACATTTAGGCACCTTTATGAAAGTAGCCTGTCCTTCAAAGGGACTGAGGAACCACAGCTTCTACTGCAGTCAGTGGGATCTGCAATTATTTATCACTCTAATGACAAAATTTATTTTGTTGCATGAAGGTACATTTAGGTGCCTAGCTTTCAACATCCAGTTTTTGATGTTTTTAAACATGACAAACTGCATCCTCCCCACTCCCAATGTCTTTCTCTTAAAAATGTGGGGTTTTTAGTACAAGATGAGCTACTCAATATTACTAAGCTCTTCAGTCTAAGCCATATATGTAGGACCACTTGAAAAGTCTCGACTCTTAGGCTGATGTTGAAGGTATTGCTGGTAAATGTTTACAGATGTGCTACCTTTCTAGGGGCACTCTTACTAAAAGTGGTCCCATGCTTCAGACTTCTTTGATACTTTTGTCAGCAGTCTATTTCTTCTCTTTTATTAAGAACTTTTTGTGGAAAATCCTGAACATTCTGCCAAAAAAAAATGTATATGCTGTGGAAAATCCAAATATAGGTGACAGGTTTCAGAGTGGTAGTCGTGTTAGTCTGTATCAGCAAAAACAACAAGGAGTCTTTGTGGCACCTTAGAGACTAACAAATTTATTTGGGCATAAGCTTTCGTGGGCTAGAACCCACTTCATCAGATGCATAGAGTGGAAAATACAGTAGCAGGTATAAATACACAGCACATGAAAGGATGGGAGTTGCCTTACCAAGTGGGAGGTCATCCACAGCCTCAGAAACAACTCTGACATCATAATAAAAAAGGCTGACAAAGGAGGTGCTGTAGTCATCATGAATAGGTCGGAATATGAATGAGAGGCTGCTAGACAACTCTCTGACACCACATTCTACAGGCCATTACCCTCTGACCCCACTGAGGATTACCAAAAGAAACTACACCATCTGCTCAAACTCCGTGAAGAAGCACAGGAACAAATCTACACTGGCACACCCCTAGAGCCCCAACCAGGGGTATTCTATCTGCTACCCAAAATCCATAAACCTGGGAATCCTGGCCGTCCCATCATCTCAGGCATTAGCGCCCTAACAGCAGGATTATCTGGTTATGTAGACTCTCTCTCCTCAGGCCCTACACTACCAGCACTCCCAGCTATCTTCGAGACACCACTTACTTCCTGAGGAAACTACAGTCCTTTGGTGATCTTCCAGAAAAAACCAGCCTAGCTACTATGGATGTAGAAGCTGTCTACGCCAACATTCCACACAAAGATGGACTACAAGCCATCAGGAATAGCATCCCAGATACTATGACAGCAAACCTGGTGGCTGAACTTTATGACTTTGTCCTCACCCACAACTGTTTCAGATTTGGGGACAATTTATACCTTCAAGTCAGCGGGACTGTTATGAGTAGCCGCATGGCCTCACAGTATGCCAACATTTTTATGGCTGACTTAGGGAACAAGAGCTGAGGAAGCGTTGTTCTAACGCCCCTATTCTACTTGTCATCAATGAAGCACATCTTTATTATCTGGACCGTTGGGAAGGAGGCCCTTGAGGAATTCCACCAGGATTTCAACAGTTTCCATCCCACCATCAACCTCATCCTGGACCGGTCCACACAAGAGGTCCACTACCTAAACACTACAGTGCTAATAAGCAATGGTCACATAAACATCACTCTATACCAGAAACCTACTGACTGCTATACTTACCTACATGCCTCCAGCTTTCATCCAGACCACATCACACGATCCATTGTCTACAGCTAAGCTCTAAGATACAACCGCATTTGCTCCAATCCCTCAGACAGAGACAAACACCTATAGGATCTCTATCAAGCATTCTTAAAACTACAATACCCACCTGGTGAAGTGAAGAAACAGATTGACAGAGCCAGAAGGCTACCCAGAAGTCACTTACTACAAGACAGGCCCAACAAAGAAAGTAACAGAATGCCACTAGCAGTCACCTACAGCCCCCAACTAAAACCTCTCCAGTGCATCATCAAGGATCTAAAACCTATCCTGAAGGACGATCCCTCACTCTCACAGACCTTGGGAGACAGGCCAGTCCTCGCTTACAGACAGCCCCCCAACCTGAAGCAAATACTCATCAGCAACTACATACCACACAACAAAAACACCAACCCAGGAACCAAACCCTGCAACAAGACCCAGTGCCAACTCTGTTCACGTATCTATTCAAGGGACACCATCATAGGACCTAACCACATCAGCCACACCATCAGAGGCTCGTTCACCTGCACATCTACCAATGTGATATATACCATCATGTGCCAGCAATGCCCTTCTGTCATGTACATTGGCCAAACAGGACAGTCTCTACGCAAAAGAATAAATGGACACAAATCTGACATCAGGAATTATAACATTCAAAAAACAGTAGGAGAACACTTCAATCTCCCTGGTCTCTCAATAACAGACCTAAAAGTGGCAATTCTTTAACAAAAAATCTTCAAAACCAGACTCCAATGTGAAACTGCAGAACTGGAATTAATTTGCAAACTGGACACCATCAAATTAGGCCTGAATAAAGACTGGGAGTGGTTGGGTCATTACAAAACCTAAATCTAATTTCCCCCATACTAATTTCCCCCTACTGTTACTCACACCTTCTTGTCAATTGTTTGAAATGAGCCACTCTCATTACCATTACAGAAGTGATGTTTTCCTCCCGTGGTATCCTACTGTTAATCAAATATAGGTGTTTCTATGCTGGTCATCTGGTATAAATTCAGAGACCTTCTGTATTTTTTCTTATGATCTTGGCTCCTACCTGAAATAGCTGTGCCAATGTGATCATAAAACACAGTGCGTCGTTGTTTAAGACCAGCAATATTTTTTTTAAAAAGTGCACAAAACTTACACCAGCAATTCACAGAATGAATTCGAATTCTTCATGGCAGAAGGATGCACTTTACTCTGATTATCTGCTGTCTGAAGAATAGTCATGACATGGGACTGCAGAAATTTTTACTTTCATATACTACTTGATCTAATCCATTACACAAAGAATATACAATGTAAAAGTTTGAGGGGTTTTTTCCTTTGGTTTATTGGGGGCTTTTTTCTTTTCACTTACAGGACCTTATTTGCTACATTCTCTTTTGAAAGTGCCAGATCCCTCTGTTGTTTGAAGGATGAAGAATTAAGTGGAGGGGAGCCAGGCAAACCTATACAGAGAAAGGAAAATCGGCCAAAGTAAAAAAATATGAGGATAGTGATTTGGTGCAAGGAAGCAAGGTCTCTGAAACCTCTCTTCACTTCTTTTGTTGGAGTTTCTTGTACAATGGCTAGAACTAATTGTTTCCTCATCTGCATTTTATACGAAAAAGGAAAAGTTTCTTATTGTAAATATGAGGTTACAGTCATGACTCTTGTTAAGGGCCAGATTGTGGCCTGGCTTGTGGAGCTGCACAGAGGAATATTGCACTCCCTGCACGTGGCACGCTCCCTGTACCCTGGGTATTTATGTAGAGAGGAGAGCAGCCTCTGTGGGACTGATATATTTCTTGCTGCCGCTTACGCATGCGGGTGGGAAAAAGGTTAGGAGGGAGCAGGCCTTTGGCTCTTCCCCCACGGTGTTGACATGCTCAACTTTTTACAATGTATTTCCCCCACACGGGAGCACAGGGGAACCAGGAGGCAGAATGTGGCTGAGTCAGAATCCACTTGCCAGTGTGCTTCCAGGGCAACACAGCCTTACTCTACCGTACCTGGCTTGGAGTAAAGCCGCAGAATAGCTTGAATTTTGTACCAAGCTTATGCTAGTTTTGTCACTAGTAGCTTAGTTGTTAATGAACTTTTGTCCTGAGAATTCTCATGCTTAGTCCCAGGTCAAACAAGATTTTTTTTGTTTTTGAAAGATTGAAGGAAATTGTCTAAACTGCTTTTGAGTTATAAGGTAGTGAAAATCTCGTGTGTTTCTGCTTTTTGTTAAAAGTGCATAAACTTTTTTGCCCACTTCAACAGATTATGTTGAATACCAGGCCAAAATAACTAACTGCAGTGCTTGTCAGGGTGCATACCCAAGAGAATACTTTCCTCAATCTTTGGGAACATGAAGAGTACCAGCATCTCTCGGAGTATGTACTGAAAGAGAGAGAGCACACTCTTCTATTGGTGCCCCCCCCCACCCCCCCAGCCTGTTCTAATAAAAATCATCCACTAATCTTGTCTTCTGTAAATACTGCACCACTCTTTCAGGGAGAGAGGGCAAGATTGGCAACTGCTTGAGTCTAGGGGGAGATTTTAAAACCTTAAAAGGGAGCAATAATAAACAAAAGGGCAGGCCTTGTTTATAGTAACTTAGTTCATTATAGATCATAGAAGGCTATGGAAGTCTGTGTTGCTGAGCCAAGCTTTATGGGAGGCCAACTTTCTTGGCCTCCCATAAAGTAGTTTTTACCTACTGTACAAGCTTTTTACAAAAACAAAGCCCTGTAGGAAAAGTGATGGAGTAAATGTGCAAACACGCTCCTTCCATGGCTTACAACTCCCACTTCTACGCTAACCACAAGGTGGATTTCAAAAGTCTGAGCATTACCCCAGCTCTAGTCTGATAACTGTGAGTTCAGCAGTCCAATTAAATGCTAGCCTCAGTGAGAGGTGTGGACATACAGCACCTGTGTGAGGGTGGTGCTTAGTGTTTCATAAGTACTGGCCCTGTATTGCCACGGTAAAAATGGTGGGTAAATTTCAAAAGTCACGAGGCAGAGCTCTAAAGTGCCGCTGAGACAGTTCCTGGTTCCTGCTTTCTGGCTTTGTACCTGATTCCGGCTCCTGCTTTCTTCCCCTATCCCCAGTTCCTGGTTATTGACTCTGGTTTGACCTATTCCAGCTTGCCTGTCTGTCACTCTAACCAGCTGATGTGACTGCATGTGTTCTGGTTCTTGACATTAAGAGTTAATTGCAGTGTAAGTCGGTTTACCAGCACTACCTTTTATCTAAGTAGTGCAGGTAACAATAGTAGTGAAGATGGGACAGAACAGGCTTCAGTGCGGGCTAGTACAAACTCAGCTGGGGCCCTTTTTATGTACTGGGATGGCTAGCCTACACTGATGCTTGTGCTGCCATGTCTTCACTACTGTTATGACCTGCGCTAGGTAGGTGAAAGCTAGTGGGGATATGCCAGGCGTCTCAAACACGCGGCCCGCAGAGCTCTTCCTTGCGGCCCGCCAGGCTCCCTGTGCCCCCCAGCCCCTCCCAATTGTTTGTTTGTTTTTTTTACCCCCAGGCTGCCAGAACAGCTGTCTGACGGCTTCGCGGTTTCTCGGAGGGAGGGGGGAGGAGCGGGAAGCTGTGCACACAGGGGAGGAGGCAGAGAAGGGGTGGAGAAGGGGTGGGGCCTAATGGAAGGGGTGGGGCCTAATGGAAGGGGTGGAGTGGGGGTGGGGCTGGGGACAGTGAGGGGACGGTGTTGGTGATGCAGCCCTTGGGCTAATGCACTAATCCTCATACGGCCCTCGTGGTAATTTGAGTTTGAGACCCCTGGGATATGCGAACCTGAGCTACAATTACAAATACATTCGTGGTGTAGATAGACCTTAAATCCATTTTTAAAATGGGGCTTAGGCTCCTAAGTTACTTAGGAACAGATATTTTTATTTTATTTAGATGCCTAAAATGGAGGGTTGGCAACCCTCCAGGATTGTCCTAGGGTCTCCAAATTAAAGATTAAAATTAAAGATTATGTCATGTGATGAAATCTCCAGGAATACATCCAACCAAAATTGGCAACCCTACTGAAGATACAGGTAGGCACATGGTAGCATTCTCAGAAGACTTTATGCACCTAACTCCCATTGAAATCAATGGAGTTTGTGCCTGGGCACTCTTGAAAAATCAGGCTGGGTTCCTGTCTGCTTCTTTACGCACCTAAATACCTGAAAAAAATGTACACAATAGCATCAGTGCATTTTAAAAGTAAAGAGATGTTTTGCTATTTTTACAGCAAATGTATGGGATAGAAAAAGTATGGGGGAAAGATCAAAGATCCCTAGAGTGGACAGAAGAAATTGTTTTGTTCCTTGTTAAGTAGCCAAGGCTAGTTTTAGATTAGAAATTGAGGCCTGTCCCGACTCCCAGTGATGTTCATAGCAGAGTGTTTCCTTGAGATCAGTTAGTTGGATCTGGCCCCTGGTCAGTACAGACTGGGAACACTGTAAACTGAAATTAAAGGAAGGTCTTGCATCATTCCTGCATGATTCTTTCCTGCTGACCCAGAAATGGAACAGTGGGATCCAACCTGAGGCCCTCAAGGCTCTAAGTTGTGGCCCATGAGTGTGACTGGATTAGGAAAGAAAAGTGTATTTGATTCTGAGTTTGAAGTGTGTTCCAGAGCTGCACACTGTGTCTTTTAACTGACGTGTCTGAATCAGCCTAGTTGTTATGAGTAGGAGTCATAGGCGCCAACTCTGTGGGTGCTCCGGGGTTGGAGCACCCACGAGGAAAAATTGGTGGGTGCTCAGCACCCACCAGCAGCTCCCCGCCAGCCTCCCTGCTGGGCGCCCAGCTCACCTCTCCTCTCCACCTCCTGAGGCTCTGCCGGACGCTAAGGGACGCCTGCTTTTCTTGGCTCCATCCAGCTGGTCAGTGGCGCCTCGGGGGAGGGATATGGTGAGGAGGCAGAGAAGGAGCCAGGCTCTCCACCTCCTCCCCATACCCCTCCCCCGAGGTGCCGCCGACCAGCTGGAGGGAGCCAGGAAAAGTGGTTGCCCCTTCACGTCCAGCGGAGCCTCCGAGAGGTGAGCTGGGTGTGGGGGGTGGAGCTGGCGGGGAGCTGCTGGGCCCGGTGGGTGCTCTGCTGCTTCCCCCCCCCCCCCCCAACCCTCGGCTTGCAAGCCGCGGGGGGAGGATGCAGCGCGCCTGGGGGAGGAGGCAGGGGCAGGGATTTGTGGAAGGGGCGGGGCCAGGGGTGGAGTTGGGGGGGGCGGGGGCACGAGCACCCACTGGTGCTGACAAAAGTCGGCGCCTATGGTAGGAGTTGGAGGCACTGTTTGCCACCTGCTTTCCTTGTAGCCCCACAAGCATCTGTGATGTGAGCCGCAGCACTCTGAGCAGCTCTTGCCGCTTCCATGCTGGCTACATGCTGTATTGCAGAGGAAGGAGGAGAGAATAGCTCTGCCAGTTTCCCTGACAAACTGTGGTAGCCCCAAGGAGAACAGCTCCACTGGCTCCTCCTGAGGAGCAAAATGCAGGGCATCCTCCATGGAGGGCAGCCCAGGAGAGGGTGAAGAAAAGAAGTTGAAAACCCAAAATCAGTTATGGCTCCGATTCTCTGCTCCAGCAATAGGTTAGAGCAGAGTGGGGCTGTTCTAATGAGCACCATCTGGCTATGATCCTCAAAGACCATGCTTCAGTGGGGAGGAGCTGGACTGCAGTAATTGTCTGGCCACATGCCCCCTGCACCAGGGACTGCCTTTGCTGGTTCTGTGCCTTGGGTGGGGCTCCCTCATACCAGACCAATCCCCGGCAGGGGACTTGCTGGTGGCGTTTGCTCCCTTATGATCAGTGCAAAGGGAGAAGAACAAGGCACAGAATCCATCCCTAAGTGTTGATTGTGGCCCCTGGAGCTTTTTGGTGTAATATGGTCAGCCCTGAAAAGGCTGAGCTGCTCTGGAGGAAACCATGTGCGGCGGCATCAGTTAGAAGGGTGAGCTGGCCAGATGTGAAGTGTGAGGGGAATTAAGGGAGAAGCAAAGATCCTAAAGGGAAACTCCCAGGAATGCATTCATATGATCATCAAGATCATCTGTAAAAACTGTAGTTAACTTTATATTACAATTGTACAAGTGTACAATTACAAATTGTAAAGTTAATTAGACTAAGATGCTTAAAAATCATGTTTTACATGACAGCCTGTCATAAAACATTTCAGATCTTTTTGTGTGGACTGCGCCTTGTACAATGAAAATATAAATGAATGTAATAAATAGGTAGTATTTATCTGAATTTTTTCTGATGATTTAGTGAATTTGCTGATGATGAGACTATAGTGGAGTTAGTATTACATAAGGCTAATTTATCAAACCTAGAGCAAATTTAATAATAAACTATTAGTCGGCAGGGTTTTGAAATGGAATAGTAAATAATAGCCATCCTAGTCAATACATATACTGCGGTCATTTCAGTAGGAAATACGATGTTGAATTTATTAGTTGGCTCACAAGAATGTAGCCACGTTTGGTGAAGGCAACAAACTGACTTACATAGAGATCAGAGTGTTGTTTTGCAAAAAATGTGTGCAGCTTCCGTAGGAAGATTTTCAGTCAGAGCCTCCTACACGTGGAGCACTTGGCTTTTGAATGAGGTTTGGTTCAATCACTGTACATTCATTTCTGTACAAAACAGCAGAAACATCACACAAACGTGTCTATTATCAAAGTCCGCCAACACTTTAAAAGCCCTGCTCATTAAAAGAATCACTGGACCGAAGTCCTTAGTGGCCGCAACTGAAACAACAGGGATTTAGTGGGGTGGTATAACTGAATTCAAAAGCTGAAATGAAACTTGATGGCTAATTAAACATTTATGCTAATTAGTTTAAAATAAGCTTGCTTTGATCAAAGATGTAAGTGTTCATGCAGTTACAAGGGCTTGAGGGATAGATTGTTGCCCACCCTGAGCAACACACATAGGGGATCTTCCATACAGATTTTGGGGGCCAATTCCACCTTGCCGAACCCACTCCTCAATTATGAAACTCTGCAAGGGTTTTTCTTCCTGCATGCCCCTTGCCATTGGGGATTTTGCAGGAGGGGATAACACCGAGGTTTATGTCTGTATACTAATCTAAGCTTCTATAGCTAAGCTTATTTTTTCAGTACCCACTATACCAAATTAAATGTAATGCTGCACATTTTTAGCTGCCCTGAAACCAAATATGTTGAATATATCAGTCTGTAAAACAAAATATCTTTAAAATGGGGCAATGATAGTCATTATAGATAAAGTCCAAGAACATACATTATACAGTAGGTACTGTAGGGAATCAGATATCCCCATTGTATAGGTGGAGAAACTGAGGCACAGAGTGCTTTGGTTAATTGAGCAGCAGGCACTCAGCCTAGTAGATGAGGTATGTGCCTGTAGAGTCTAATCCTGATTTCAGCACTAATTGGCTCTGCCCTCAGGCACATCACCTTAATTTAATCTGAGTTCCTCCTTCAGTAAAATGGGAGTGAGACTTTAGTAAATAATGTTCAAATGCTATGTAAGTGCAAAGTATTAGATCCCTAGCTTCATTGGGATTTCATGAGTCACTAACAGGTCAATATAGATAGGGTTATATACTGTTAAGAGATCCTTACTGTTTATTACCTTACTCTCTTATTACATAGCTTGTTGTTGTGATAGTGTTACTTGTAAAGATGTTTTGGAATATGACTGGCTCATTCAGCTTCCAGGGGCAGTCCATTATGTTTGCTTCTTTTTGCCTGAAGGTCAAGAGGGTTCTGATGTTGGCCTGGAGGAGGAAGAGGTTAGCCCTAGATAGGGGGGATGTTTTTTGTGTTTAGTCTAAAAAAAATCATGTCGAGGGTGTGTTGAGCTGTGAATATAGGGTTAGAGATTACCTGTGAGAAACTGAGAGTTGGTCCATTGCATTGGAGGCACTATGAACATAGATGTTGAAGTCTCCCAGGACAATATGCTCTGGAAGCTTTCATCACCATGTCTTGGAGGATCGCACTCAGTTCCTCTAAGAAATATTTGGTTTTTGAAGATTAGCAGGATGTGTGACAGTGTCCCCAATAAGACTTTATGGGGAGATGCTTATAAATGTATATATGATGTAACTGGGATATGTTTTATGCTGCATGTGCCATGTAACATATCTCTGTAAAAGTTATGATCTACTGAATCTATTCCCCCTGTTTGTATGCATGTATCATTGTTGTAGTTGAAGTTATGAATATTGGTTGTATATTTGCTGGTTTTATACATAGCCTTTGTAAGAGCATGGGGTCGTGTCTTGAGAAAGGAATGTGCAGGTAGACAAAAGAGGTGCAGACACCAATCCACATCTGAGCTTGGCCAGGAATGTGACTGCACTGGTTACTGAGTGGTGCATGGACATGTGACTTGCCCATGTGATCCCCAAACTCCTGGGTAACATGATGCTACACAGGGAGTGGGGAGGAGCGTCCATCCAGGGGAGAAAATCTATTTAAACCCCTGGAAGACCCCTCCATCTTGTCTTCAGCTGGCTAAAGAGTGAGCCTCTTCTCTTCTCCCCCCCGCCCCCTCACCGACACACCTGAAAGTCTGGAACAAAGGACAAGGACAATAGGGGGTGTGAGCGATTGCTGGACCCAGGCTAGGAAGACCATAGCCTGTGAAAGAAAGAGACTGGAACTGGTGAGGTTTTTATCTGTGTTGAGTTTGATTAGACATAGACTTGAGTGTTTTATTTTATTTTACTTAGTAATTCACTTTGTTCTGTCTGTTACTACTTGAAATCACTTAAATCCTACATTCTGTATTTATTAAAATCACTTTTTACTTATTAAGTTACCTGGAGTACGTGTTAGTACCTGGAGGGGGCAAAAAGCTGTGCATATTTTTCTCTTTGAAATAGAAGGCGAACTATTTATGAGTTTACCCTGTATAAGCTTTATACAGGGTAAAATGGATTTATTCAGGGCTTGAACCCCATTGGGAGTTGGGCACCTGGGTGTCAAAGGCAAGAACACTTCCTGAGCTGCTTCCAGGCAGGCCTACAGCTGTTAGTGGACGTGATTCAGACCTGGGTCTGGGTTTGCAGCAGATCAGCGGATCTGGCTCAAAACAGACAGGATTCAGGAGTCCCAAGGTGGAAAAGGCAGGAAAGCAGGGGCAGAAATAGTCTTGGCACACCAGGTGGCAGCTCCAAGGGGGTTTCTGTGATACCAACCCGTCACAGGATGCACATGTTGGTCTTGACTTTGGCTTCACACCATAGTTGACTGTCCTCAAAGGGTTTTGTCTTGAGGGTTTTTTTCCTGCATTTGAGTCTGGGCTAGAATAAGATGACTAATGTTGCATTAAGGTAGATTTAGCATTTGCTATAATAGAGCTTGACAGGTAAAGTGTATTCTAGCTGTGGGGCCAAATCCTGCTAACCTGACCCACTCATTTTTGTGGTCCCATCTCACACACAATGAGAAGGATTTTGTCTTTGATTGTTTAAAAACCTTCATGCTATTGCTGTATGTCATTATTTCACTTCTTTAAAAGGTATGTGTGATGGGTTGAACCCCCCTCATGGGGTGCCACCTGATGTTCTGGGGTCTCACTGAGCCTGACCTTTCCACCAGCCTGGGTTTCCTCACCCTGTTCTTGCTGTGCTAGGCTCTCAAGCCTTCTCTAGCACACACACAGGTAAGGCAACACCCAGCTGCAGACACAGACTGAAATCTGCTCTGTATGGGAGGACTTAGCTAGGGGAATGGCCAGCTCTCAAGTGCGAACCTCCTTTGGGGTATAAACCCAAAATAATATTGTCTTGCGCTATATAGAAAGATCTGCACAGCGCAAGCTCATAAAAATCTGCCCTCTTCCTCAATGTGGAGAGAGATATGCACAGCTTCCCCCCCCCCCCGCATATGAATTGCACAAACTGGGTTTTGAAATAAACAAGAAATAAGGTTATTAACTACAAAAGGTAAATTTTAAGTGATTATAAGGGATAGCAAATAGACCAAAGCAGATCACTGAGCAAATAAAACAAAACACGCAAACTAATCTTAATACACTCAAGAAACAGGTAACAAAATGTAATTTCTCACCCTACATGTTGTTTTAGGCAGGTTGCAGAGTTTCTGTAGCATAGAGCTCCTGTTATTTCTCTTTACAGACTGGACCCCTGTCTCAGCCTGGACTCAGTCCCTGCCTTTCCCTTCGGGTGTTTTTAGCAATCTTCCTTCTTGGATGGGGAGGCAATGGAGAAGAGTCCTGATTGCTTCACTCCCCAGCCTTAAATAGAATTTACATAAGGTGGAAATCTTTTCCCCCCCCCAGTCTGACCCCTTATCCCCTCTTAATGGAAAAAAACACTGAAAGCCCAAGATGAAGGTCTAGTACCAGGTGACACAATCACCTGATCCTGTCCTGTCAAAGCAGCAACCCCTGGAGCTTCTCAGGAAGGTGGGAGATTAGTATCTTCCAAGTCTTATTGTTCTTCCTAATGGCCCATTGAGGTTGATTGCCTATTGCCTGGTGGGCATTCCCCCAAGTACACAGTTATAATTGTTACATAGTCAATATTTCTAACTTCAGATACATAAATGATACATGCATACAATTGGATAATCACACTCAGAAGATCATAACCTTTATAATGATACCCACATGACCCATCTTGCATAACATAAAAAAAATCGTAATTATGCCATATTCATATCATAACAATATTTCTATGAAGAATGGGATATAACGTCACAGTATGAAAACCTTGTTTAAGTTTCAAATGCTGCATTTTCTGGTAAACTAGTGCGAGGAGAGGAGTAGCATGTGCAGCTTCTGCAGAAGGAATCCTGCCAGCGCAGGGCGAGCTCTCACAGATGGGCCCAAGGAAACGATCTGCCAAAGTTCGGCCTACAACATTTTAAAATTGGCATATTCTTGTGCGTAAAACACTTCAGATTCCTAATATCTATTATTGTATCAGGTCTAATGGTCCACTGCTGAACAATTACAACTCAAAATGTGAGCTTGCCTGCATGTGGGCTGAGTGGGATCAACCTCCATTGTTCACCATGCTAAGGTCCCCAAGTTGTGGGCAAAAGCAGACCAGTCAGGCAAAATACTCTTTGTACTGGACTTGCGAACATTGTGACTGAAAGGAAATTTTCGGGTAAGCACAGGTAAACAGGGCTTTGGAGCTGTGCTCCGGCTCTGCTCCAGCTCCAGGCAAAAACCTGCAGCTCCGCTGCTCCACGCTCCAGCTCTGGGCCCCGCTCCAAAGCCCTGCATGTAAATGTTCCTATTATTTTGTCTCCAGGTTGGTCTGAGCAGAGAATACTCTCCAGGCAGTGTGCTCAGGGTCAAGAATGTAGGGAGTGTGGTAGAACGTAAGTTGCTCTTTAGTGATCCATTCTTGTCAACTTAGGCCTGGTCTACACTGTGCGGGAGGGGATCAATCTAAGTTACGCAACTTCAGCTACGTGAATAACATAGCTGAAGTCGACGTACTTAGACCTACTCACCGCAATGTCTTCATTGCACTGAGTTGACTGCTGCCGCTCCCCCGTCAACTCCGCCTGCACCTCTCGCGGCGGTGGAGTACAGGAGTCGACGGGAGAGCGCTTGGGGGTCGATTTATCGCGTCTAAACTAGACGCGATAAATCGACCCCCGCTGGAACAATCACTGCCCGCCGATCCGGTGGATAGTATAGACATACACTTAGACAAGGTTTTGCTAGGCTTCAGATAAAGTCCCATCCAGCGTTCCTTCGGTCAGAGGAACACGTAGCTTGGTGCAAGACCATTTGAAAAAGGGATATTGAGATAATCCAGAAGATCCCCTCTCCACCACAAAACACCCACAGAAACAATAGCTGCTCTATTATCAAGACTTACATAAACACAGTAATTTGTGCTCCCATTGATGGCCCTGCAGCATCAGTTTAGCTAATAAATGCTATTCTGAGAACAGTGCTGACGTTATAGTGATGCTAGTGCAACAGCCAAGATATTTTGGCATGATAATGGGTTATATAAATTGAAGTTGTTGGTGTTAAACGAAAACAGCCGTGTTAATTTCAGTTTAATTGAAAACACAGGGAAAATATGAAATGGAAAAGGGTAAAATTGAGAGCGGGGGCAGGAGCAGAATCATCGCTTTCAAATGTTGACACAGTAATGGAGATTGGTTAAAAGAAAAAACGTCCCAAAACAGTTGTTGAACAGTACTCCACGAAGGATTTAATTCAGAAAATGATGTGCTTTTCTGAATTAGGTGGGGTTTTTTTACATGTTGATTGCATAGTACCAATAGCTAGGTCATCTCTGTTACTCACTCTGCATCAAAAGCGTATTGTGACAACACTTGTAGCATGAGCACATTGTGGGTGGGGAAAAATGGCTGAGTTCTAAGGACACCAGAAGAGAAAATGCATGTGCGCAACATTCTTTTGGATGACATTTGCCATTGCTTATGCCAGACGTTTGGCTCTTATAGGAGCTACGTTAGACCCACCATATGAGACCATAGCTGCCAACCTGGACTCATTCCTGTTGGGAATGAGATTCCACCAGCCAAACTGTTTATATCCATATATTCCCTTGTAATCCAAAACAAAATTCACAGGAGTCTGTTATGTACAGAAGAAGCAATTATAAGGTGGGGGTGGTAATTTTGTAGTTTCTTGGAACTCTGGAAAGTTACCAGCACAGAGGATCTCTAATTAGGGGGGCCACTGTATTTAGTGAATAAGTAGGAATCCAGTTCTGACAATAATTCTGACCAGTACAACTTCCACTGTTGTGCTTACTAGTCATGTAGTGGCCTAGGTGTGCATGGTATGGAACAAATGGTAAACTGTATTAAACACAGTTTCCTCTTTTGTTTTTTTCCCCCAAATAAAATGTCAACACTGCAATAGAGGTCAGCTAAGGTAAATGCTGTATGTAAAGCAGTGTAGTAATGGTATCTAAGCTGAGGTGTTCTGGACCATTGCTGCACGATACCATAACCCCCTCCTCCCTCCTTCAATCTCCACCCCCAATAATGGCATTAGCAGGTACAATACAGAACAAAACAGAGTGGTCTGTGGTTTTACAGTAGGAATGTTTCCTGGAATAAATGGGTCTTCAAAATGTATTGAATGAGGAGAAGGAAGACATTTGGTGGCTGTTCTTGGGACACAAGAAGTGTTGGGAGTAAGTGTTATAAATTGGAGTGAGTGAAGGAACAAAGGGATCAGTCAGGAGTGGATCTTGGACAGACCATAGAAGTAGGAGGAGCGCAGGTAAGCTGACCAGATGTCCGAATTTTATAGGGACAGTCCTGATATTCAGGCCTTTTTTTCTTCTATAGGCACCTATTACCCCTCACCCCCATCCCGATTTTTCACACTTGCCATTTGGTCACCCTAGAAACAGGCACAGATGTAGGGAGGGGCACAGAACTTTTGTACAGAACAAAATGGTAGAACACAGCACTCCCATCTAAACACGTCAGTTTGGTATTCTGTCTGTATTTTTGGCTAATGCCTTGGGATAGACACATGGAATGTGATGCAGTAGCGGGCGGGGAAGTCCAAAAGTGGGCAGAGAACACAGAAAACAGGAAAAAACTGGCCTAAGCAAACAAGCTGTACTAGTTCACTAATTCAAACCATAGAGGATGTTTCTATCAGTTGGGTGAGCCGGTTTAAGCAGCCCCTTGGTACCTATTAACACTCTGCAGTCTGCAGTTAGATGGCAGATAACCCAAAATCTCACTTGACCTTGGCAAAACATATTAGGCAGAGATAGGCTTTATGCGACCTGCTACTTGTCTTTATGCCTCTCTTCCCCATGAGCAAACACATTTATTTGGCATAGTGCAAGGAAAATCTGACTCCCCTTTGGGCTGGAGATGTTTGAGTAACCCCCTGGCCTTATAAGGTATTTCTGGGCGCTGCTACTCTGCAGGAGTTTTTTCAAGTCCATGACAGGTATTGGATCCATCCTCAAAACAGAATGCCATAAAGAAATAAATTTAGGTTCCAGTACATGATTTTCTGCAGCAGTTATTTCTTCTTTGGCCATTGCAATTAATTGCCCTTAACTTTACAGATCCAGAGTGTGTCAACGTTTATTACAATGAATTTGCAGCAGAGAGGCATGTAGGATCTCTGAAATGGCACGTTTAGGAGCATCAGAATGAACAGTTTGAAATAGTTCTCCCACCTGCTGCTGTTAAACCCTTCAGTTCCTGTGCATTATGCACTGATGTCAGGAGGAGGCTGCTCTTCTGATGCTGAGTATCGTGTAAAGTCCCCAGGGGGCTTTGAGACTATGCTTTTGCCTATTTGTTTCTAAAAGGGGAATTTGAAATCTGTGCTCTGACACATGCTTGATCAAACCCCACCAGATGTCAGTCTGTGGTCACGTACTGCAATGAACCCCTCTTTGATTGTGACAGATGTAGTACACTGAACCCCAGTGGAATCTCAGGAGTGTAACCTGGTGTTCTGATTAGCTCAAAGCCAAGAGATGAAGATCTGGAAAGCTTAGCACCTAGAAAGAAACTTCCAGATGTTAATGAGTTAAATACAAAATGTAGTTCCTAGACAAGTCCAGTAGAAGGGTTCAAGGCCAGCCTTGTCCCTTGAGGTACTGTGGGTGACTAGTAGATGTGCCTTTTCAAGTCTATCCATATCTTGAAGCCAGAACTTCACTCTACTTATTTTTAAAAAAAAAGAGAGAGAGAAACCCAACAGTTCCCAACCCAGCCCTAAGGACAGTCCAGTAGAAGAGCATAAGGATAAATTGGTTTTGTCATAACTTATTCACACTGTCCTCTTGCATATCAGGCTACAGCACTACTGTTGGCCTCCTGCCAGCATCAGGGTATGTCTCTGTCCTGTTCTCAGGACATCCAGTTCCAGCTCCACCTTCCAGGCTGTAGGCTGTCTGGCCTTCCCTCTTCAGCCAACTCCCAGGCTGTCTCTGGACCGCGGATCCTGCTCTCACATAGTCTCTTGCTCCCTCCTGTGCCTGGTCTCCTCTTAACTCTAGCAGTACTTCCCTTCTCCTGTGCTGGAGAGATTATGGAGCTTTTTATTGGCTGGCTGGTGAACTGTTTGGTAGCAGTGCCCAGCAATGAGCAGGATGGTTAATTACAGTATGTTAAAGCACTTTGTGATCTCTCAGTTGGAAAGAGGCAATGTAAATGTAAAGTCATTTAATTATGTAAAAAGCTGTATGTACTTATGTGTGTCCCAAGTACATTACTAGCTATTGCCCATAATACTGTCTGTCTGAAATGCCTTGTAAACAGTAAGAAAAGAAAAGGGTCAATCAGTTCTATTTTCTAAGAGCATTAAGCCACTCCAGATATTCTTTTGGAATCTGACACTTCTCTTGTATTTTGAAATTACTTGACCTTCAGTCTTCTGTCTGAAAATAGAAATGAGACAGCGTAGTAGAATCTCTTGATTTTGTGTCTAAATGATCTGGAGAATTAAAATTGGTTTCTTCTCATATTTTGAAGAGGAAATAGCTCTCTGATAACAATACCAGTGGTAATCCTGCTTGGACTTCTGTTGCTTAGCAGCTGGTTTTGTTGCCATACGATTTCATGGTGTTTAGGCCTACGGTGAAATGTTTTTGTTTTATTCAATTACGGGGTGTACATGAAGACGCAAATGCTCTTGCACTATACTCTTCTCAAATTTGATTTTAATTTATACAATTATGTCTGTACACCTGTTTGTATTTCATGTTCTTAATTATTTGAGATGAAATACAATATTAATTTGGCTTATAACATCTTCCACCTGAGCTCTCAAAGCGCTGTATAAACATGAGCAAATTAAGTCTCTCAACAACCAAGTGGCATAGGTAAATATTGCTATACCAGTATTACAGCTGGGGAGACTGAGGCTCAGATGTTGTTGTGATTTACTCAGCTTTACATGGTGAGTCCATAGCAGAGGAAAGGAGAGAACTGACTGCTTTAACCATTAGATTATGCTTCTGGGAAGAATGTGAGGTAAAGCTTCTGCAAGTATCACTGACTCAAAATGCCTCTCTCAGTCTGCTCATTACGATTTGCCCCACTGTCTCCTGACTGCTCCTTTTGTCTTTATTCCTTCCCAACTTTGTGCCTTCCTTCATGTCATCCTTTATCCTTAGAGCTGCCTCCCAATTAATGGACATCAAGCCCCCTTCCGCTTCTCCCTTAAAAAAAAGATCTATTCCCCAAAACATGCCAATTGTAAATGCAACAGTGTATTGTTGGGACCCTCAACACAAAGACATAAGCCTCTGTACCATTTACGTTCAAATAGTAACTTCAGCAGCTTGTAACAGAAGTAGAAGGTTGTATTCTTAGTGGACAAGAGGTAGAGGTGAAACGCACTTCACATGCTTGTTATGCAAAGACCATGTGCCATTTGTGCTTGTTTACTGCACAAAACTTGTCTTTGCCTTTTGCAAGGTCTTTAAGGAAAGGATTTTTAATTAACTAAAATAATGGGACACTTTTTTTTCAAACCTTATGATTGAAACTAGATCCAGTTTCAGGAGACCACAGGTCAATTTATGGTTTTATTTCAAGCTCTTGTGAAATTTTGACTTGACACTAGGTGAAACTCAGCAGTTTGACTTTAATTTTTGCATTCTCACTTTAATTTAAATGAACATGAAATACAGATAGGGTTGCTAGGTGTCCGGTTTTCGACCAGAACACCCCGTCAAAAAGGTCAGCACCACAGCCCAGACTGTTAAAAGTCTAGTTGGCAGTGCAGCGAAGCAGGCTGGCTCCCTGCCTGGCTCTGTGTGACTCCTGGGAGGCAGCTGGCATATCCGGCTCCTATGCGAAGGGGCGGTCAGGGAGGCTCTGTGTGCTGCCCCTGCCCGCAGGCGCTGCCCCGAGCACTAGCTCCGCAGCTCCCATTGGCTGGGAACCGCAGCCAATGGGAGCTGCAGGGGAGGCGCCTGTCAGTGGGGAGAGCATGCAGAGCCCCCTGGCTGCCCCTCTGCCTAAGAGCCAGAAGGACATGTCACCACTTCCTGGGAGCTGCATGAGGTCAATGCCACCTGGAGCCTGCACCCTTCACCCCCTTCCACACCCCAACCCTCTGCCCCAGCCTGGAGCGCCTTGCTGTACCCTGAACTCCTCAGCCCCAGCCCAGAGCCCATACCCCCCCACCACCCCAACCCCCTGCCCCATCCCAGAGCCCTCTTCCACACTCCGAACCCTTCAGCCCCAGCCAGGAGCCCCTCCTGCACCCTAAACCCCTCATCCCTGGCCCCACCCCAGAGCCCGCACCCCCAGCTGGAGCCCTCACCCCCTCCCACATCCCAGCCCCGAGCCCCCTGCCACACCCCAACCCCACTCCGAGCCCCTTGGCCCCAGCCTGGAGCCCCCTCCTACACCCTAAACCACTCATCCCTGGCCACATCCCAGTGCCCGCACCCCCCCAGCCTCAGCCCTCACCCCCTTCTGCACCCCAATCCCCTACCCCAACCCAGAGCCCTTTCACACATTCTGAACCTCTCAGCCTCAGCCAGGAGCCCCCTCCTTCACCCCAAACCTTTCATCTCTGGCCCCACCCAGAGTCCTCATCCCCTCCTGCATCTCAACCCCGTGCCTAAGTCTGGTGAAAATGAGTGATTGAGCAAGGGTGGGAGAGAGCGAGTGATGGAGGGAGAGGAGATGGAGCCTCAGGGAATGGGCGGGGCAGGGTGTTCAATTAGAAAGTTGGCAACCCTAAATACAACCCTAAATTGTCCTAACAAGAATCTGGGCTCTCAAGCATGCTTACACTCCATTGCTTCTGGGTTTCAGTCACTGGACTTGAATTTCAAGGATGGTGTGTTTTTGTTTCTTTTTGCCTTCTTAATTTTTAGCTTTATATGTTCCCTTCATCCCTTGAATCTGCGGTAGCTAAATAAAAAAAATATAAAAGGAAACATACACACTTTTCAATTGTGAGTGAGAGAAATGTCCCTAAACGTTCCTAAATTGGATGCATGGGAGAATGTTTAAACACTTCATTTCAAAACATCAGATTTGGCAGGTTTCCTGTTTAGACAAGTAAGTAAAAGCTGAAACAAAAGCTAAAATGTTATGTTTCTATATGTGTCAGCTTTAGAGGAGAAGCATTTTATAAAGCAGGGGTGGCCAAACTGGCTTGCGAGCCGCATGCGACCCTTTTACAGTTTAAAGTGCAGCTTGCGGAGACCCCATGACTTCTCCGCTCCCCCCCCCCCCCCCCATTCTCCACCTACTAGACTGGGAGTGAAGAGCTCAGGGCTTCAGCCCTGCGGCAGGGCTGTGAAGCTAGGGGTTTCTGCCAGAGATGACTGGTTGCTGCTGTGAGTGTGTGTGTGGGCACAATGTAAAGGTTCGGTCCCCCAACAGCTTGAGTCATGCACCCCCCCCCCCTTACCCTCAGCAGCTCCACATGGAGAGGCAGTGGCAAACAGCTGGGAGCTGCAGAGATGGGCTGCTGCTTTAGCTCTGTGGGAAGAGGAAACAGCAAAAGCAGCAGCTCTTCCTGCAGCTCCCAGCTGTTTGCCACTGCATCTCCCCATGGCTGAAGCTCCCAGCGTGTCAGCTTCAGCAGCTGCCATGTAGGGAGGGGTTCTGGCGGCACCATGTGACTGAGCGGGGCCAGCAAATCCTGGCAAAAATCTGGGGGGCATGTGACCTCTGTGCCTCCCCCACCCATGCATCCCCTCTGGCTTCTGCCCAGCAGGAAGGGGAGTCTTGGGGCTTCAGCCCTGGCAGGTGCACCCCAGCTCCTGAACTTCTGAAGATTGTTGTATGTGGCTCGGAGGGTCAGTAAGTTTGGCCACCCTGCTGTATAATATTCAAGAATAAGAGGCCTCAAGCTAGCAATCTGCTACTATAAATCTTTGCTGAGAGAAGAGAAAATTCAGCATTCCAATTAGCAAACTGAAGTTTAGCAAGGTTCTGATACATTCAGACAAATAGATACAATTTCTTTTTTCTTCATGGGATCTTCTTTCCTGTAAATCAAAATGGGAACCACATGAGGGAAACAGACATGTTTGAAAATACAAATTGCTTTACAGTTCTAACCAGTAGTTAGAGACATGATGGAACTTATTAAATACAGAGTTCCAGGGGTAGAGAATTATTGTTCTGTGGTTGACTGGGTGCCCATGGTAGTGTGTAGGTTTATAATGAGACCACAAGTTTGAATGTACACATCCATTATGAGGCCACCAAAAAGTAATTCTTATCCTTATATAGTACCTTTGCTAGGGTTCTGTGAAATATTATCATAGTAACAAAACAAAATTGCAGTTGTCAAAATATGACCAAAGTACTTCTTGTAGTGTGTTTTTACTGGTTGTTTACTTACCAACTTGTAAATTCAGTAATCCTCCATGAGCCTTCTGGACACTAATGAGAATTGATCTTGCCAGTTCATACTAGTGAAGGGAAGGCCCGTTTATAATAGCACCTTTCACAGAAGCCTTTATCCAACAAGGATTTCAAAGCACTCTATCTCAAACAAACAAACAAAAGCTAATAGTAGCAGATGTATACATTAAATCTGAGACGCATAAGGAGAATTAGAGTCAGAATACCAACAAGACTATCTGGATTTCAGGATCCAGGAAGGTAACAGGAGACCCAATCCCATATTGCCATCAAGAGGAATTTTGTGTGTATGACATATAGCATCAGGCCCCACATGAATAAACAGCAAATGGTGGATTATCTTTATTGGTGTGTGTGTGCGTGTGTGTGTGTTCACTTGTTTCTCAGTTAACTATTTGCAGGATAAGGGCCATTGACAGTTCTAATAATAATGGTACCACAAGCATCCATCCTCTGATAATCATCCAGTCACTAGAAGAGTGGAACCCTTGTACTTCCTCACAATCCTGTAGGTAAACCAATTGGAAAAGGCGCAAAAAATCTTGCACAGAACGTTGCCATTTTTTATTAAAAATTTGACCAACTCCAGTGTTCATTACTATGGTAACAAACTGTTACTTCCATTAATTGTAATAATTCTAGGAGGCACATACGCATTTGTTCTTTCCTTTTCTATACTTTTGCGGTAAGCTTTTTCAATTTCGTGAGCAAGAGTTTAGGTGACAAGATAGAGATATTTCTTCCAGAGAAGATTATTAAGCAGTATTATCATGATATGAAGTGGCAAATACCATAGAAAGTGTAGAAATGGGATATAGAAAGGTCTCAAGATCTGTTCCCTCCTTTTTTTTCAGTGTCAGAATAGTTCATTATAACTGATTAGTATTACAATTAGTATGCTGATATGACTAACTGATTTCTAGTTTTGAATCAGGGTTGCTATCCTGTGCAAACCTGCAACACTGAGTCACCCACTTAGGCCTAGTTTGTAATAGAAAAGACTGGGTGGTAAAGCTATAGTGATAAACCCTCCTTGTGTAGATGCAGTTTATATTGGCAAAAGGGTGTGTTCGTTAGTATAATTTATTCCAGTTCCCTGAACAAAACAAATGATACTGTCAAAAGCTTTTTTTTTTTTTTTTTTTTTTGCTGGTATAACTACTGTGACATTCCCCTCTGGTGTTATCCGAACTGGTGATCTGCTAGGTCCCTCCAATTCTTGACTCTGGGAACCAGCCTTACCCTGCTCTGCTGTGAGAACCCCCACTCCTGGGCTGTTCACACACAGCCTCTGGCATGTAAGCTGCTCCTTGGATTGTGCAACCGAATTACACTAGCCAATATCTCCGGTCCCAGACACAACCCTAGGAACATCCATCTTGAAGTGTTCAGTTCTGCCCACTGGAAGCTGCAAGCTTATATGAGTTCGTCAATTGAACAAAAAAATGGATATGTACCAGGCTTGTTATCCCAAGGGGAGCCTCTGACACGCTTCAAACCAAACGCACTGCTTCAGGTAGAATAAACACACAGATTTATTATTATAAAGATAGATTTTAAGTGATTATAAGTCAAAGAATAACAAGTCAGATTTGGTCAAATGAAAATAAAAGCAAAATGCATTCTACGCTGATCTTAACACTTTTAGTGCCCTTATAAACTTAGATGCTTCTCACCACAGGCTGACTGGTTGCTCTTCAGCCAGGCTCTCCCCTTTGATCAGCGCTTCAGTCACTTGATGTGGTGTTTGTAGATGAAGGTGGAAGAGAGAGGGAGAGCATGGCAAATGTCTCTCCCTTTTATCATGTCCTTTCTTCCCTCTTGGCTTTCCCCTCCCCGCCCCCTTCAGAGTCAGGTGAGCATTACCTCATCACACTTCCAAACTGACCAAAGGAAGGGGGGGGGACTCCCTCGAGAGTCTTACAGATTCTTTTTGTTGCTGCCTAAGCCAGCCTCTTCTGTTCCTGTGAGGCTGGGCTGGGTTTGTCCCATACATGCCCTGACGAGTTGTGCACTGCCTGTCTGCTCTTGGAGAGTTTTTGTCTGGGCTTGCTTTAAGCCATGAGGACACATTTTTTCAGCCTCATAACTATATACATGAAATTATAACCCATAACATAACTATAACATCAATATAACAATGCTCAGTACATCATGAGCCTTCTGAAGACACCCAACATGACCAACTTTGCATTGGATACCACACAATCATTTTACAAGGATGGACATGGGGGTGCTGGGTGTTCCCCTGAGGTACAGAGTGTCACTAACTACATCTATGCTAGGGCTTTTGTTGGTATTAAAGTGTCATTAAAAAAATCTGATCCCTAACCAACAATACCATACTGGCAGAAGTTTTTAAGTATAGACCTCACCTTAGTCCCATTAGTTTCAGTTGAACTTCTAGTGAGGGTTGTAAGATCATTCAAAAATATCCATTTCAGGTCAACTAATTGATTTGGTTTTTAACTGTTTGTCAGGATCATGCATGAACATTAGAAAGGGCATAATATAGCATGCTTACTTCCTTACTTTATCTTTCTGCTGCTTGCACCGTGTTGGTGCAGGTGGAGAAACATCTGTTAGTGACATTTTATTGACATGCGCTTGAGTAGCCATGCATGAGTGAAGATGTAGAAAGTATCTTGTTCCCTGGCTCAGTAACTACCACACTAGCCAATGATTCTGAAATGCCTGAACCATTCCTCTTTCATTCCTGTCATATTATTTGATTTCTATGTTTGTTTGGCTATCCTTTTGGAATGACTTTTCTGGTAGGGCATTTGGAGAGGAGGGAGAAAGAGTTGGTGAGCAATAGGGGATTCTGGGATATTCTGTTCCATTTTATGGTAATTGATTATTTCCAGAGGTATAAGACTCACAGGTACCAGAGTAATGGGCTCCAATGCACATTTCTAAGTAAATCTTAGTCTCATCGTATCTTTAAAACAGGTTTATTTCAGATAATTGAACTGTGAGGTGATTAAAAGAAACATTAAAATGAATGATTTCTCCCAAAACTTGATTTTATATATAAATTTGGCCTTGACTACCATGATCTGCTTTTATCATCTTCAGTGTACAGTAATCAATGTTTTCAGTTTACAAAAAATAAAACTACTCAATTTGCAGTGGTTAGCCCCAGAGGGCAGGGTTATGTAATGAAGGTGAATTATAGTGAGTCAACGCATTTTCCATCTACGTTGTTACTGGCAAATAACTTACTGCACAGTACAAATCCTGCTTTCTTTAGAGAAAAATGGTCTTTGAGCAAGGTGTTGATTCTTCTGCCACCAAGTGGTTATCTTGTTTAGAAGCAGCTGCTCTTTTTTTATAAGATTACCCAATGCTTTGTAAAATTCTTTTTTAGGAACTGTGGTATGATCAGAATTTTTGGTTTTGGTTGCTAAACTGCATCAAACTAAAATAATTCTGTTTTTAAAGATCAAATTGCAGCCTATAGAATAGGAAGAAGAGTTTGCATTTTGAGTAAGGTGCGTTGTCTTTGCTTTTTAGAGTTTAGCAAATTGCATATCCCTGGTTTAGGCCCTGATCTTATTTCCATCAAAGTAATAAACCCCCCACTGAGTATACTGGGGACAGGATTGGTCCCTTTGTTTTCAAAGCTAAAGATTTGGTTGTTTAAAATTGTAAATCACAATTTTGTGATTAAAAGAAAAAAATAAGTTGATTAAACAGCTGGGCTTTTTCATCACAAGATATTGGTAAGCTAACACACATTTGTAAAAGTTCCCCCTCCCCATGGCAAATTTTACTTATATAATGCCTTTTCAAATCTGCAAATGTCTCATTCTCCTACCTGCCTCAGATCCCTGTGCACAATCTGGCTCCATAATGTGTACACACAGTTCTTATTGATTTTAGCAAAATTTGCATATCACCAGTAAAAATAAGGCATTCTGTAGCAGTGTCTGACATCAGACCTGTGGCTGCTCGCTTCCATTCTCTCCATGTGCTTTTCCTCCCACCCCGCCTTAGAATTCATGTCAAAATAGCCAACTGCTAGAAACCTTATCAATATTACATGGGTTGTGCTGGTACTGAAAAACTGAATCTTACAGAAACACTCATTTATATGGAAAAGTACATACAGCTTAGATTCCTAGTCCAGTTTCAGAAAAACAGTTCTTGTTCTCAATTAACTTATTTTTTTCGTTTTGTAATTTAGTTCATAAAATTAAAATTTAAGTGCAAGGGATTGTGTGTGGGGGGGCAGACAAACTTCTCTTTTTCTTTTCTGGTGCTATACAAAGCTAGCGCTACATTTCAGTGCTCTATACTATACTGTAAATTTAGCAAGAATATGTACTGTAATAAAAATACATGGCACTATTATGGAATCTTTTGTATGTGATAATCAAGGCACTTTGCTAACATTATTAATTAAAGAAGCTTTATGTCACCTCTGTGATATAGCTAAATGTTCTGTAGATGTGTAAAGTGATTGACGTACTCAAGGTTGCGTTGCCAATCAAAAAACAGGAAACAGAATCTGAGTCCTGACTTAGATGTTCTGGGCTCGAAACATGAGATTTCATGCCTATGTATCCAACAAACTTCTGTTGTGTGGCATTTTACAGTCATCTCATAAGAACTGTTTCCTAAGTACATTTCTCTTGTAATTATAATATAGTCTGGAAGTATTTTACAAAAATATATTGCTTATAAGCCATGTTATGAAACATAGTGAAATAAATTTCACTGAATAAATAACATTTCTTCAGCATGCTAGCACTTTTAGTGTGTTCTGGGAGCAAATTCCACATTGTTGAGTATTACTTGGGCAGATAAGAAAAGGCATAACAGCCAACAAGACTCAGCAAAGTTTTGTAATTGCCAAAAAAACCTTGATTTGGAGAGCCAAGAGAGTAATCATGTTACATTTTAAAACTAGGTCCTTGTTCAGAGGGCAGTTGAGAGAAGATCTTACAATCAGTTATAATAAGCAAAAGAAGTCAGTGCAGGTCACCTGGAACAAAAAGAACATGTTCATGTGTCGTTCCTCAGTGGTACCTTATTCAGTGGAGTACCATAGTTCTTCACGTTAGAGTTATCACTGTATAAGAAAGAACCCTCTGCAAGTGACTGACTCCGTAGAGGAAACACTTAGAGACAATAGTATGCCAGAGACATAGTAAAGGCATAGAATCACATTTATGTATAAGGAACATTTAAAGTTTAAACATGATTATTGTTCAGTAGCTTCTTAAGTTTAAAAAAATACAATTTAGTTTTTCATGCATTGCAATTCAGTCTATTGCTTTCCTCTGTCCGTTACAGCATTCTTTGTATTGTAAACAACTTTAAAACCATATTTTTTTCTGATGAGGTAAGGAAACCGAGACAAAAATCTCAGTGTTGTGCCTCCAAACTGTTAAGAATAAATAGCAGCAAGTTGCATTTAGACAAGAGTGGTATGAAATTTGACAGGAATGATTTTCTTGGTCATTGGCCTGTAAACCCGGTGTTGCATATCAGGATTGGGATTGACAAAATGAGTATTCCAGAAACGCTGTCAGTTAAACTTCAGTACATAATATCATTTGGGTTAAATGAGTAACATCTTAGAATAAAATTCCTGCCAGAATAAAAAATAGTTTAGCATAAAAAATAGTGTCATATGAATACGTCAGGAATTGGACATAAGCACAAAAAGTTACCATCCAAGTAAGTGTTTGTTTGGTGGAAGCAGAATTTCTTTTTCAAGCGCTTGCTCATATCCATTCCATTGTAGGTGTGTGCTCGCCACATGAACTGCTGCCAGAAGTTTTTTCCTCAGTGGTATCCCGTAGGGGACCGGCTCTGACATCCTCTGGAGTGGCACGCATATATGCCTGTATAAGGGGCACCGCCAGCTCCCTCCTCCCCCAGTTCCTTCTTACCGCCAGTGACGGTGCTGGAACGTCTCCTTGCTTCGGCAAGCTTTCCTGACTCTACTATGTCTAGTAGTTAATTTGTTGTATATGGTTGTTTAAAGTTGTATAGTTAATAGTTTCCTTAGTGTTAAGTTAGAAATAGTTAGCCCGATATGGGACTCAGCCTAGGGACAGGGCATGCCCCACTCCCTGGGCTTCAAGCCTTGTGACTGTTGCAAAAAACCCATGTCCGTCAGTGATCCCCCCCATAGAAGCTTCCTGAAGTGTTTAGGGGAAACCCACCTGAGCGACACGTGTTACATTTGCAAAACAATCTGGCCATAGACCAAAAAGGAGCAGGACATTAATCTCTGAGCGCTTCTTAGGGAGTCGGCCCTGGCATCGGCCTGGGAGCTGATGAGATCGGACTCTGCTCCGAGCACCATGGCCTTGGTGTGGAGCATGCCGCCGGCATCGACCTCCAACCTGCACCAATCCCCATCTCCAGTACCGGCTAAAAAGCAAAAAAAGGCCAGGAAAGGGCGTTCTCTTACGTCCCATAAAGGGAAGGAAAGAGATGGAGGAGAGTAAAGACCCAGACGGGGCAGTTCTTCCCCTCCAGATGGAGGCCAGCCTCCAACTCCTGCTGAGTTGCTGAGCCCACTCCAATACCTGCCCACCACCCTGGGGAGCGGCAGAGGCACTTGGCACCTGGCGATGCCATCCACCAGAGGCCTTTTAGGCCACTAAGAACTATTGTCCCTTCCAGTGCCGCCCATATCGGCCACTGAGATGCCCTGTTCGAGGGGCATCGAACCTGCCTTTGAACCCTTCCAGCGGTCTCCATCACTGCAGCACCACTCCTTGCGGCAGGGGGTGTCCCACCAGCACTCGCCTGAACAGCGCCACCAGCCCCCAGACGTGGGTTGGCTTACCAGCCAGAGTTCCTGGTGTCGGTCCCTGGACTCTAGGCAGCGTTCCTCGGCCTCTAGGCATCGATCACCAGGGGTCTGGTGCAGGCTCACAGAGGCGCAGCACCAGTCCCCAGAGCCCTGGCTTTCCCAGCTCATGGCACCATTCCGGAGGGTCGAGACATCGGTCCACGGAGCCCCGTTACCAGATCACCGGTACAGTTCATGGTGGGCACGTCGATGGTCTCCAAGACATTGGTCTTCTTGCTCCTGATCTACGGAGCGGCACTACTCTCTAAGCATGAGGCGTTGATCGCCGGGGTTCTGTTGCCAATCTGTCAAACACCGTCACCAGGGTCGCGGCACCGAGAGTCATCCCCCCCGTACAGGTCCTCAATGGAAATCCACAGCCAGAGCCGACGGTATCGTGTTAGACAGGCATCCTCGGAACTGTCCTGGTCCCTCAGACAAGTCTCTCTCCTCAGGCTCGAACAGTGAGGAAGAGAACCTGCCCGCAGGCCAAGGCTACCCAATGGCCGCATTGGCATTCACATCTGGGCCACCAGTGGCCAACCCCCTGGCAACTATGAAACCTCTGGGGGTTTGCCCACCCGTTGCGGGACATAGGTCGGTCTTGGGGACATCTGAAAGAAAGTTAGCGACAGTCTCCCACCTGCCCCCCGACTCAGACGCAGAGTCGGGGCAGGTTCCCCAAGGTCAGCCAGCTTCGGCTGAGGCTCCCCTAGCAGAAGCAGTGGAGTTGGAAGAGCCACCTGTACCTTCCTCCTCATCCTCTTTGCCTGATGACATGATAGCAGGGCCCTTTCACTCGGTTCCCCAGGATGATGCCAGGGCCCACTAGGAGCTTTTAAAGAGCCTCAAACCTGGGGCTGGAAGGGGTATGAGTATCTTTATACCCACCCTGCCTCAAGCGCAATAGACAGGGCCAACCGCGATCGATGCCTAAGAACAAGGAGGCCAGCTGAGAGTGGCCAACCATCAGGCCTTACTTGGCCATTATGATTTCAGTATTTGGCAGTCCATGGCCAAGTTTGCAGATTTGCTGCCAGAGAAGCCCAGGAAGGAATTCCTGGCTATCCTCGATGAGGGCAGAGCTGTGGCCAGGGCAGCCCTCCAAGCGGCCTCAGATGCGGTAGATTCTGCAGCCCGGACCATGGCTTCGGCCGTTTCTATGAGGTGTGTGTCCTGGTTGCGGTTGTCGGTTCTATCGATGGAGGTTCAACAATCCATCTAGGACCTCCTATTCGATGGCCTGGCACTGTTTTCGAAACAGACAGTAAATTACATGGCCTGAAAGACTTTAGGGCTCCCTTGTGCTCCCTGGGCCTTTACATGCCAGGACCAGCGAGGAGTGGTTTAAGCCACAACAGCCCCACAGGTTTGGGAGCCAACCTTTGTCAGAGCCCTTCCACAAGAAGGGCAAAGGCTATAAGCTCTGGCAAGGCCATCAGCCGGCACCCTCAGCTCACTCGAGCTCCACCTGTAACCAACCGGGTAACAAACAGGCATTTTGAGGGTGCACTCAAGGGCGACCTTCCAGCCTCTGTCCTGGATCCTGCTCCCCTGTTGTTTTCCAACCATTTGTCCACCTTCCTCGCTGCCTGGGTCTCTATAACATTGGATCAGTGGGTCCTCAGCACAGTAGTAGGGGTATATACCCTCCACTTTATTTCTATCTCCCCATCCACCTTCCCTCCCCGTCCCTCTTTAGGGACCCTTCTCATAAGCATCGGCTTGCTCAGAAGGTGCAGGCCCTTCTATGGGTAGGAGCTGTGGAGGAAGTCCCTCTGCACTTGAGGGGGAAAGGGTTTTAGTCCCGCTCTTTTTTTATCCCAAAAGCCTAGGAGGGTCTATGCCCCATCCTTGACCTGCGAAGTCTCAAAAAGTATCTCAAGAAATTGAAGTTCTGCATGGTCTCCTTGGCCCCCGTCATTCCTTCCCTGGATCCAGGAGACTGGTACGCCGCCCTCGACTGGAAAGACGCTTACTTTCACATATGGATATTTCACGGACACAGACGGTTTCTGTGTTTCATAGTTGGGACCACCCACTACCAATTCGCAGTGCTCCCTTTTTGCCTAGCAATGGCACCAAGGGTGTTTATGAAATGCATGTCGGTGGTGGCAGCTACCTCAGACGGCGGGGCATCCAGATTTACCCGTACCTCGATGTCTGGTTCATCAAGGGTCCAGGTCCAGCACAGCATCAAGATGTTGCGAGCCACTTGTCAAGCTTTGGGCCTGTTGATAAGTTAACAAAAGTCAACATTGATCCCGGTCCAATGGACAGAGTTTATTGGGGCAGTACTCAACTCTAGCCAAGCCAGAGCATTCCTGCCAGAGGCCAGGTTCAGGGCAATGTCAGATCTGATTGCCAGTGTCACTGCCCATCCGCTCACCATGGCTCGGGTATGTCTCAGACTATTTAGGGCACATGGCAGCATGCACATGCTGTCAAGGCTGATTCCCCACTCTGGCACTTCAAGTGCAGAAGGTGGGGGCCTGCAAGGATTCTAAAAATTAATACTGGCCACTCCAGGCTTGTATTTAACCCCCAAGGTTACAGCTTTTCTCTGACGTTGGATTGGTAAACACTGCCACCACACAGGTGAAAAACTCACTTGAGAAGTTTTCCCTGAGGCCCCTCGGCTCTTCCACCCCTCCCTCGGGGAAGCCGAGAAAGAGAAAACAACAGGAGGGAAATCCAGCTGTTGCCACCAGCTAATTGAAAAACATATGCACAGACCTTTTAAGACCCACACAAAAATCAGGTTCTTAAAAAAAGTAAATTTTATTAAAAACAAAAAGAAAATACATCTGGAATTTAGGCTTTTGCTAGATTTTAAAAGAGCAATTCCAAAAATTAAGCACCCAAAATAGCTTTCTTGGGGGTTCAGCTTAAGGGTTAAAAGCAAACAAAAGCATCTGGGGTTAGCACAGCGGAGTCCACAAGCCTTACAGAAAATAAAAGAAATAGACACAATTGGGGTTATCTAAACATTCCCTGTCCCAATGAATTCTTCTAGGTATGGACAATGAATTTTCATACCTGGTTCAAACTTTACACAGCATTCCAGCTGCCCCCGTCTCTTCAGCCCAGAGAAAACAACAGAGACACAAAGGGAAAGGATTTTTCCCATTTTAAGAAGTTCTAGCCTTCCCATGGCTCTTTTAGTCAGGTGCCCACTCCCTTTTCTTTACCTGGGGACTTTTTAACCCTTTACAGGTAAAGCAAGCAGCCACCAAGAGGAACTTTATAGCTAACTGGCTGGCTGGATGTCTATAAAAGGGAGCTCCTCCCCCCCTTCATTTATCACATATACGTTGTCCGACATGCAAGACTCAGGCTACATTCCCTCTAGCTATGGCTGGCATCAGTCTACTCCCCGGCCAGACATCACCTAGACAAGGTCCTCACAATCCCTCTGCAGGTACATACCTCTTGGCAATAGTGGTCTGACCCAGAGGTGAAAGTAAGCCGGTCCGGCCCGGCATGCCGGCAAGAACCGGTACACCGCCAACTATACCGGCTTCTCCAGGCTGATGATTTAAAGAGCCTGGGGCTGTTGGCAGTGGCCGGAGCCCCGGGCCCTTTAAATTGCCACCAGAGCCCTGCTGCCAGAGCCCCCAGGTAGTGGAGGCAGCCGGGAGCCCTGGGGCTCAGGCGGCAATTTAAAGGGCCTGGGGCTTCCGGCAGCTGCCAGAGCCCCGGGGTAGCGGCGGCGGCCAGGGGCTCCGGTGGCGGTTTAAAGGGCCCGCCTCTTCTGGTTGAGGCCCCACCCCCTGCTCAGGACTCCGGTGTACCGATAAATCCTTTAAGTTACTTTCACCCCGGTCTGAACCGATTTTGGTGTTGGAAAGTGTGCCATTCATGATCCTGCAACCCACGGTCTCCCTGATTTCGGATGTGTTCAACCTCAGTTGGGGAGTGCATCTTGGGACACTGCAGATTCAAGGGTTATTGTCTCGAATGGAGCTTGCATTGCCTATAAACATCAGGGAGCTCAGAACCATCTGCCAGGCTTGCGATGTCTTCCTTCCCCAACTGTCCGGTGGAGTGGTGCAGGTGTTGACGGACAACATGGCCTCCATGTTCTATATTAACAGATTGGGGGGAGCTCAGTCATTGGCTCTGTGTCAGGAGGAATTACGGAGAGAGCTGGGCTTACCATGACTCTTTCCTTGTTCAGCGCACCACCAGGCATGTCCTAGTACTTTCCCCACCAATGCCAGCAGCCTGCCAGGTATGGCCCTTAAATAAAACACCTCAGCTCACAAGAAAGCACCGATTCCAGACGTACCACCATTGGTTGAGAGAGAGAGAGTCTTATCAGTAGAACTGTGCAGAAAACAGTTTCCCATTCTGGGCAAACTTCTGAAATTTTGAAAAAATGTCCTATCCCAAATTGGGATGAAAAGTCAATCTCAAAGTTTTTTTTATGAACCATTAGTCTGAAAATTGTTTTTTATTTGGGTTAATCAAACATTTTGTTTCAATTTTGCCATTTTATTTTAAAAAACTACCATTTACTTACATTTAAGAAAAAAAAAGGTTTTTTGGACCAAAAAAAGAGAGATTTTTTTCATATTAAAAGTATAAAACATCCCATTTCAACAATTTTGATTTTTTTCCTAACATTTTTAAGTGGGAAATTTATGGAAACCAACCTTTTTTTGTGACAAGTTTTGGTTTTGATGTTTTTTGTCAAAACACATTCAGTCAAAAAGTTCCAGACCAACTGTACTTTTCAGCCTCAGCAGCAATTTGGCATAATCAGAATAATGTAGCCATGTCGGTCCCAAGATATTAGAGAGACAAGGTGGGTGAGATAATATCTTTTATTGGACCAACTTCTGTTGGTGAGAGATACCGACTTTCGAGCTACACAGAGCTCTTCCTTGGGTCTGGAAAAACAACTGAGTGTCACAGCTAACTGCAAGGCGGAACAGATAGAATATGTGCTAACTACTTATGCTAAACTAAGGGCCACCTTGAATGGTCCCTTAGAATATGTGTTAATTACTGTGCTAAACCATCTGTTCAATCTTGTATTTAGCTGTGACACTCGGAGGCTTTGTCTACACTACCTCGCTTTTAGTGACACGGCTGTGCTGCCAAGGCTGTGCCGCTAAAAGTCGCCCAGTGTAGCTCTCCTGCCGACGACAAACTTCCACCCCCCACAAGCGGCAGTGGCTTTGTCAGCAGGAGAGCACTACTGCCGACAAAGTGCTGTTCACACCGGTGCTTTTCGTCGGTAAAACTTTTGTCGTTCAGGGGTGTGGTTTTTAACACCCTTGAACGACAAAAGTTTTGCTGATGAAATTCTAGTGTAGACAAACCCTGAGTTGTTTTTCCAAACCTGAGGAAGAGTTCTGTGTAGCTCGAAAGTCGGTCTCTCTCACCAACAGAAGTTGGTCCAATAAAAGATATTACCTCACTAAGCTTGTCTCTAGAATAATCAGAATTAATCTTCCTGAGCATTTCTCACTTTGAATGCTGGCAACACTCCTCCCACATTCAACAACTAATGTAAGTCAGAGAATCAGCTGGCATGGAACATTGTCACTTATTTAACACGTGGGCTGTGGGGATAGAGGTGGGAAAGGGCTTAGAGTGGTGCAGGGGAGGAGATGGAAGTGTGAAGAAGATTTCTGTAGTTACACTGGGTCAAAAATAGGAAATGAGAGGGAAGGGCTCAAAACAGAGAGAAAGAAGGCAAAGAGGAATGATCTGTAAAGGTTAAAACAATTTAATTTGTAAAGGGATAAAAGTCTCTCCTTATCAGCCTCTGAAAGAGAGAGAGAAACCCCAAAATGGTTAAAAACCTACACAAAGGTTTGGTATTCAAAGTTTGTCCCATTTTTGAGTATCACCGCTCACTTTGTGTATGGGGAGGAGGGTGCTTGTTGGTCTATCATTTTACATACCATTTCCCCTGCCACGTTGTCATTGCAGTATTGTGCGTAGACACAAAGATGTAGTGTTGGATAGGGCAATGAGAAGCCACAATGCTCAAGAGCTATGGTAGGTAAACATAGGTTACAGTAGTGTGATCATTATAAATTTAGGGTTGATTTTACCCCAAGTTTTGCTAGTACTTTAACAAATGTATTTAATCCTGTCAGTCAGTAGCCTCAAGAGGAAAGGCTTTGGATTTAGTGCTGCGAAGATGCTTGGTCAAGCCTTAAAGCTTCATTGATTTTTGTCAGTGTTGAAACAGAACCTTTGATACTTGACTCTTTTAACTGTACTTAAAAATAAATTAAGTTTCTGTAGAGCCATGATTCATTCTGACATTGATCATCTTGTACATTTAAATTCCTTCAGATTAAATTAATCATCTATGTTCAGTAGCCTTTTTAGTAATGGTGATGTCCTGTGTAACTGGGAATTCTTAGGATTTGACAGCTTGCAGGAAAGGTAGTGAAGGAAATGAAGAAATGAGAGGAGATGCTCTTGTAGTTTTTTTTTTTTAATCAGCTCTAATAGCGCTGTTTGTGGACTGAGGGTCTCTGGCTCTGAGGAAGACAGACAGACATGATCACAGAAGAACCCTGAAATGAGTTTATTCATCTCTTGGGAAGGGGAAGGAAAGATTGGGGACCTTAGGTAAGGAAGAGATAAGTGTGAGAGGGAGAAGGGGAAGAGATTGAATTTGGGCTGGGAACTTGAGGAAGGGGGCTGTGGGGTAGCCGCATGCTGGCTTTTTAGAGAAAGAGCAGGGTACTGTCCCTTGTGGATACAGCAGGAGGATAACAAGCCTCAGTCTGCCACCTGAACACATGTCAATAAAATAAAATAATGCATAATTTCTGTAGGTTGCTTTTCATGGATGCAGTCAGGTCACTTGTAGGAATAGGATCCCAGGTCGTAGTCCAGTGTCTGTTTCTGACCTCTTTGGAAAATCCACACCCGTGAGCGATGTAGTTATACCAACCAAACTCCTTGTGTAGACAGTGCTATGTTGACAGGAGGGCTTCTCCTATCGACACAGATACTGCCTCTTGGGGAGGTGCAGCACCTACGCCGATGGGAGAAGCTCTCCCATTGGCCTAGGTAGCATCTTCATTAAGCGCTACAGTAGTGCAGCTGTGCTGCTGCAGGGCTGTATGTGTAGACAAGCCCTTAATGTTTGTGAATTACTTTTAGGTCCCTGAATAAAACAAGACAGTCTAGAAATGCAAAGTGTTGGTATTGTTGTTACTTCTTAGGGAATAACAGACAATGAAGATGGTGGTTGTTGTAATATGAAAACCTTCTAGACATCTTCCAAACATAGAAGAACTAGTCTCTTACCAAAAAAGCTTTCAGACTAAAACTACGAAGACAATGAGTGGGAAAAGGGGATACAGTATGCAAGCCAAGTGATTAAAGAGGTTTTAGGCATTGGTCTTTTTTAAAAAAAAGCATTTTAGGGCATCTCCATAGTACATGAAGCAGATCCACAGAATTTTTAATAATCTCTTCGGTGTCTGGTTATGTGGCATATCTACTGCACTCAGGGTATTATCCTGAAGGAAAGAAAGGGAGGAATTGTATGACCCATGTAAGCCCTTCGTTTGTTCTCTTGAGCTAACAGTTTCATTATATCATTTTCCCTTCGAAATCTCAGCTAAAGCATATTGTTTTAATAAAAGCCATTAATAATAGTTATCAGCTAACTTTTTTTGGTAGATACTACTTTTAGATATAAATGTTTCCAGTGGCATTGGAACAATTTTTATAGTGGGGGTGCTGAAAGCCATTGAACAAAATTGAAACCCTGTATATGATGGAAACCATTTCAAGTGGGGGGGTGCAGCTGCACCCCAAGCACCTTGAGTTCCAGCACCCCTGACTGTTTCTAAGATTAATACTGTTGTTGACACTTGTGAGTAATTGATTGTGGACTGCTGATCTCTGCCTGAATGGCAGGTGATGTATGATGTGAAATAGCTATCAGTGTATTGTACCAAGTGAAAATACAGCTCAGAAGAAGAGAGGAGGAATTTGTCAAGTTACTGATCGTGGACTGATACCATTTGTATTTATGACGCAAGAAAAAAATACTAAAGTCTGATGCACAGGAAAGTAAAATATGATTCTAATTCAGTGATAAACATTTGGTTGTCTCTTACTGTTTTATCTGATGTTGGTTGCAATCTTCACATCATGTTCGTTTTTATATTTTTAGTATCTAGTCACTTGCTTGCAGTGAATTCTTTGTGGTCTAGTGGATTGAGTACTAGATTGGTACTCAGGAGACCTGAATTCTATTCTTGCCTCTGTCATTGGCTTTCTGAGTGACCTTGGGCAAGAACATAAGAATAGCTGTACTGAGTCAGGTCAATGGTCCATCTAACCAAGTACCCTTTCTTCTGAGAGTGGTCGAAATGTATTGAACAGAACTTGGCAATTTCAAGTGATCCATCATCCCCTGTTGTCCACTCTCGGCTTCTGGCAGTTGGAGGTTTAGGGACAGCTGGAACATGAGGTTGTGCATCCCTTAAGAACTTGGCTAATAGTCCCTGATGGACCCATCCTCCATGAACGTAACCAATTCTCTTTTGAATCCATTTATACTTTTAACCTTCACAACATCCTCTGGCAATGAGTTCCACAGGTTGACTGTGCATTGTGTGAAGTACTTCCTTTTGTTTGTTTTAAACCCGAGCCTGTTAATTTCATTGGGTGATCCCTAGTTCTTGTCTTGTGTTAAGGGGTAAATAACCCTTCCCTTATTCACATTGTCTCTACCATTCAGCATATTATACACCTTTTTCATATGCCCTGTTAATTGTCTCTCTTCTAATCTGAACAGTCCCAGTCTTTTTAATCTCTCCTTGTATGGAAGCTGTTCCATAGCCTAATCATTTTTGTTGCCCTTCCTTTTACCTTTTCCAATTCTAATATTTTTTTAAGGGGGCAACCAGAATGGCATGCAGTATTCAAGCTGTGGGTGTATCATGGATTTATATATTGGCATGATATTTCCCAGCCCCTTCACCTCACCGTGGCTTAGTTTCCCCCTCTGTAAAATGGGGATAATTATAATTACCTCTTTTTCTAAATCACTACAGAAAAGCTAAGTATCCTTCACACACAGTTCTCTCATTTAGGTTATGTCAGTTGAACTACTGAAGTCAGTCAGACTGTTTGAGTAAGCATAGGCAAGTAGGATTTGGTCCTGTAACTGTAAGCTCTAGCTATGGCTTTTTAATTTGTAATTTAATGTCATAACCAGTGGTAATGCAAAGTCCATTGCCCACAATAGCTTTGTCTGAAAGAGGTGTTTATTGAAGATGAAGGCCCAACATTTGACCTACTTGGCCTTAAAACTGTTATATTTTGAAAGAGAAAGTGTTACCAATAGTAATGCTCAAAACATTGTTCTAAACTTAAACATAATATTGCAGAAGATGCTAATATGTTTCATGGTCTGTGGCAGATTCATTTAATTAATTAACGGTATTCCCAAAGCTGAGCTGTTATCATTGCTGTTGCTGGTGCTTGGAAAATATGAATAAGAAGGCCCTATAAAGCTGCAAGTTGTTGTAGACAAAAACAGCTGTGTCAATTTCATCTACAATCCCTTTAAAATCCAAGAGGAAAAAAATCAATATTTGACAGACAGTAAAAATACAAAATTGATCCTGAAAGAAATACTATTTTCTTGACTTCAACGGGAAATTAGAAATAATGAAAAGTAAAAACACAGTTACCAAAAAAATTTGACAAGTGAGTGTTTATTAGGAAAGTCTGACACAACTTTTTACTTTGCAATTCTTGGGGATGAAAAAGCAATTTTAATTTCCTAAGGAAGTCTCAGAATTGCTGAGAATGTTTGTTTTGCTGCTGTACTTTTCTGGTAAATAATGTATAAAGAATAAATACATTTGTTCCAAAGGCCTGTTATTTTTGGAGTATCTTTAGATCCTTTTTATATACCCAAGAAAAGTATCTATAGATTATGTTTTGTGCTATCTTAGGATAGTGAAATTTAGAATCCTCAGACTGGTCAGATTTATCAGAGTAGGTGCCTGGTACTGACTACAATAGTTAAAGCTGAAAACAGTTTCATTTTGTTTTAATTTTATTATAGTGAGCGGAGAATGGAGTTGTAGAGGTAGCATCCCACTGGCAGGGCACAGATCTGTGCATGTTGTGGGAACAAACGTGATATAATTTTAATAAAGAACAACTTTACAGCAACATTTTAGTTAGTACCAGTATGTGTTGCTCCTTATATTGCACATAGACTACAGCCATGTCTACACTACACAGTTTTGTCTATGAAAGCCACCTTTTGTTGACAAAACAGTGGAGGTGTATATATTTCAATGCTCCTCCCACTGATTTAACTCTCCTGTTATCCCGAAATAATACAACCACCTCAACGAGAGGCAAAGAACATTTTGCGACAAAGTTAGTGACCCAATGTAGAAAAAGAGAGTGTAGACACTGCGTTGCTTATGTTGCCCTAAGTGACATCTGGGAGATGTCCCACAACGCCCATTGTGACTGCTCTGGTCACCAGTTTGAACTGTGCTGCCCTGCACCAGGAACACAGGCATATGACCCCGTCCCTTTAAAGTCCCAGGAATTTTTGAAATTCCTCTTTCTGTTTGCTCAGTGTGGACAGCTCACATCAGATCTCTCTATAGGGCCATGCTGGTTCTCTGCAGCAAATGCACTCCTGCCTGGAGTACACTGGCGTTGTTGAGTCTGTGGGGAGAGAATGCTCTGCAGTGGCAGCTCCACTCCAGCCATGGGGCAGATGGCTTGTGGCATGGAGAAGGGGCATGAAAGGGACACACAGCAGTACCATGCTAAGATCAAGGAGCTGAAGCAGGTGTACCAGGAGGCAAGGGAGGCCAATCGTTGGTTTGGTGCATCACCAAAGACATGCCAATTCTTCGGGAGCTGCACGCCATCCTTGGCAGTGACCCCACCTCCACCACCAAGAGCCCCATCAATACTTCGGGGGTGAGGGGGGGGAGGGGGTGGTTGCAGTCAGCAGCCGGCGAAGTGAACCCTGAGGACATGGTGGTGGATGAGGAAGTGGAGTTGGAGGAGGATGGGGGATAAGGCGACAGGGTCATCTGGTGGTGAGGTGAGCCAGGACCTCTTTTTAACTCCAGAGGGGTCTAGCCAGTCCTGGCACTCAGGCTTTGGCGTGCCTGATGCAGGAGAGGGGAGCGCCAGTAAGTACTCATTTTGCTTTGATACTGCAGGGAGACATGAGGTAGAGCACTTTTTTTTCAACAGGGTAGAAGAGGGATAAGGGATAGAAATAACCAGCATTAGCTCTGTTTGCATCTGCTTCTCATTCCCTTGTGCAGCTAGGCAGAGGGAGCCCGGAGAAAAAAATGTAACGCGCACTGTGATGTCCCAGGAATCCTCCATAGAGATCTCTAGGAAACTTTCCTGGAGGCAATCTGCAATCCTCAGCTGCAGGTTTCTTGGGAGGGCTGCCTTGTTTCTTCCCTTGCAGTAGGAAACTTTGCTGTGCCAATTGGCAATAACTTCTGCAGGCTCTGATGCTACACACAAGTGAGCAGCATATGGTCTGAAGCCACACGCATGCAGGCGCTGCACCCTTGCATCCACGGTTATCCTCAGGAGTGAGAGATCATAGAATCATAGAATCTCAGGGTTGGAAGGGACCTCAGGAGGTCATCTAGTCCAACCCCCTGCTCAAAGCAGGACCAAACCCAATTAGATCATCCCAGCCAGGGCTTTGTCAAGCCTGACCTTAAAAACATCTAAGGAAGGAGATTCCACCACCTCCCTAGGTAACCCATTCCAGTGCTTCACCACCCTATTAGTGAAAAAGTTTTTCCTAATATCCAACCTAAACCTCCCCCTCTGCAACTTGAGACCATTACTCCTTGTTCTGTCATCTTCTACCACTGAGAACAGTCTAGATCCATCCTCTTTGGAACCCCCTTTCAGGTAGTTGAAAGCAGCTATCAAATCCCCCCTCATTCTTCTCTTCTGCAGGCTAAACAATCCCAGTTCCCTCAGCCTCTCCTCATAAGTCATGTGCTCGAGCCCCCTAATCATTTTTGTTGCCCTCCGTTGGACTCTTTCCAATTTATCCACATCCTTCTTGTAGCGTGGGGCCCAAAACTGGACACAGTACTCCAAATGAGGCCTCACCAGTGCTGAATAGAGGGGAATAATCACGTCCCTCGATCTGCTGGAAATGCCCCTACTTATACAGCCCAAAATGCCGTTAGCCTTCTTGGCAACAAGGGCACACTGTTGACTCATATTCAGCTTTTCGTCCACCGTAACCCCTAGGTCCTTTTCTGCAGAACTACTGCCCAGCCATTCGGTCCCTAGTCTGTAGCAGTGCATGGGATTCTTGCGTCCTAAGTGCAGGACTCTGCACTTGTCCTTGTTGAACCTCATCATATTTCTTTTGGCCCAATCCTCTAATTTGTCTAGGTCCCTCTGTATCCTGTCCCTACCCTCCAGCGTATCAACCACTCCTCCCAGTTTAGTGCCATCTGCAAACTTGCTAAGGGTGCAGTCCACACCATCCTCCAGATCGTTGATGAAGATATTGAACAAAACCGGCCCCAGCACCGACCCTTGGGGCACTCCACTTGATACCGGCTGCCAACTAGACATGGAGCCATTGATCACTACCCGTTGAGCACGACCAGCCAGCCAGTTTTCTATCCACCTTACCGTGCATTCATCCAGCCCATACTTCCTTAACTTGCTGGCAAGAACACTGTGGGAGACTGTATCAAAAGCTTTGCTAAAGTCAAGAAATAGCACATCCACTGCTTTCCCCTCATCCACAGAGCCGGTTATCTCATCAGCTTCTATCACCCGCCTCTGGAAATTGTTCCAGTATTTGGAATAGTGTGCCTAGGGGCTTGTAGTGATCCTCCTCTGAAACTATCCCAATGTTTGTTCCATCTTGCCCCTTCCCTCCCGGGCCAAACTCCCCATCCTTAGGGCTGTCGCCAGGCTGTGTGCCTGCTGAAGGAAAGAGAGAGAGAGTGGTGTGTCTAACTTGGGTGAATCAAGGCTGTGAGTGCCCTCGCAATATTGCCTCTGCCTATTGTTTCTTTAGCTTCTGCAGATGTGCCGTTGAGGGTCTCCTCCTGCACACCAGCCGAGCAGCTCGGTCTGATAAGGTGATGAACCGGGAGGAGTAAGGAGTAAGTAATGTTTAGGGAGGTGCTGCAATCATCTGCTGCTGCTGATAATGAGCAGAGAGCGTGGAGAGAGACAATGGTGAAAAACTGAAAATGGATAGCCAGGAGAGGAAACGGGCAGGAGTGGATGATACAGCTGCTCAAACTGACATGATGAGGTCCCTGACATGCTGAGGCCTTTCATGTCCTCCCCAAACTTCCCCCGCACATGCGTCCCATATTCCCGGGCTGCCGCAGTACCTCATGCACTGCACCCCTATGGACATGTTTCACAATGATAGCTGGCCATACACCCAGCTGTGAGAGCCTCATTTCAAAAAAGTGCTCTACATTGCCGTATAGGAAATTATAATGTTTGTATAGTTGTTTAATAAAAATTTATTTTTAGAAATAAAATGACTCTTTATTTGTATCCTACACACAGCGGTTGTGGCTGAAATTCATACACAGTGGCAATCAGTACATTTGCAGACTATAATTAATGCTCACACAGCAATCATTACAAGAGTCATTCAACGATGTTAGAAAACAGTGCCTGGCCCAGTGCATTACAGAAAGAGACATTACTGGGATTCATTGTCTAAATGCTCCTTCAAAGTCTTCCTGATTTGAATAGCCCCCCGTTTTGCCCTTCTAACTGCCTTGGTATCTGGCTGCTCAAAAGCAGCCACCAACCAGTCTCAACGCTCCACACCTGCAGAAGTTTTCCTCCCTTAGCGTAACAAATTATACGCAGAGCACAGCAGGCTACTATGACCATGGGAATATTTTTCCTCACTGAGATCTAACCTGCCAAAAAGGCAGCGCCAGTGACCATTTAATTTGCCAAAGGCACATTCAACAGTCGTTCTGCGCCTGCTGAGCTTGTTGTTGAAGTGCTCCCTACTGCATGTCATCTATCGCCCTGCCACAGTTAAGGAATCCCATTGTCTCAAAGCCATCCGCTATTTCCTGTACATTGCCCAGAGTCAGTCCTTTGTAGAAGGATGCAGTCAGTGGCCCTGCACACTTGCATCACTGCAACCTCACGGTGGACTTCCCAACTCCAAACTGATTTGCCACTGATCAGTAGCAGTCTGGAGTCGCCAGCTTCCACATGGTGATTGCCACTCACTTCTCCACCATGAAGGCAGCTCTCCTTTTGGTGTCCTTGAGCTGCAGGGCAGGAGTGAGCTCTGCACACAGTTCTTGGAAGGTGGCTTTGTGCATCTGAAACTTCTGCAGCCGCTGCTCATCATTCCAGATCTGCATCACACTGCAATCCCACCACTCAGTGCTTGTTTTGGCAGCTGCTCCATGAATGCTATCAGCAATCTTGAATTGTTTCTTTCCATGGCATGCAGCAGGGCAGACATCACAATGTCATAAGATTTGCAACTCATGAAATACTGCAGGATCAGCCCTGTTGTATTCATAACACTCATCACAAGACTGGAGAGCAGTGCGGGATCCATGTTTTCAGACAGAGATGGTGGGTGCGCAGTTTACAGGGTCTGTTGAAAAGCAGTGCAAAACGAAGTCAGAAGCTCATGGAATGATGGGATGGAAAAAACTGCATCATGGGATGCTGAGCCTACCCTCATGAGGCACTGCAATCCATTCCTAGAACACGCAGTGGCAGATGGTGGCGAGTTGCACAGTGGGATAGCTACCCCCAGTGCACTGTTGTCTGTGAAAGCAAGAGCACCAACTGTGGACGTGCCCTGCAGTCACAAGGAGCATTGTGTGGACTTGCAAAAGTGGTTTAATTACAGTGATGGATGATCGTTGATGTAACTTAAGTCTAGTTAATTTTGCAGTGTAGACAAAGCATTAGTTAGATTATGTTCAGGAATGAGTAACAATTAAGCTGTGTGTTTGGGCAACAAACGGGGAAATTAACTTGGTGTAGCTTGTGGGTGCTCACTACATCTGACAGCCCCAAATGCATTAAAAATGATAAACCCTCCAGGTTCAGCCAATCATATCACTTGATTGTCACATCTCCTGGTTCAAGAAAGTCAGTGTGTGATGCAGTGGAAAATAAAATGTCAGTTCCATTTCTGACAGCAGCGGAAGTGCTCTCTTTTTCTCATTTCTTGGGTTTTCTAGTATAGCAAATTCATTTCAAACTGATTTATTATGTTTATTTTTATTCCAAGCCTTTATTCCTTTATGGACCACCTGTGATCCAACCTGGTCTCTCACATACTTACAATATTTAAAGTAATTTCTGTTAAATTTGCCCACTGATGCTATAAATACTCTCTCCGTTCTGTTTTCCTGACTGCTTAGTTCAGGCTAAAACATGATCATTTGAGAGACAGAAGATATCTTAATGATTTTATACTTCCCTTTATTTAAAAAGATAAGTGCAGTTTGTGTTAATATTGTTGGGTACTTTCTGATTTCACCAGAGCAAATGGTGAAGACTGACTTTTCAGTGAAAGAGATTAGTGAAGCACTAGAATTCAGAAATGTGGGGTGGGGGTGGGAGGTGTTCCTTCAATTTAATGAAAAGAATCTTCAGATTTTTCTTTTTGATTTTGAATCCTTTGAACACTATTTCTTGGATTGTTGAAAAGAACAAAATACTGAATATTAACACTGTTTTAGGCTCACATTTCTTGAGGAAAGGCCTTTTTATTACCACTTTTATCCCCAACTTTCAAAGTAAATGACATATATCTTGGCATTTGGCCTCTGGTATTTTGTTAAAAATGTAATGTTTATTAAAGAAACCAACCAGTTAAGCTTATTCTTTTCTGTCTTTGGAGGAAAAAGTCAGACTCTTATGTATTCAATTTTTAACAGCTTCTTCAAAGTTTCTTGCATGACATTAACTCATACCTGGACAGCTTCTGCTGATAATCTCTTCCAACTCTGGGTAGTAATCAGGCCCTTTAAAGGGATTATTTGCTCCATTATTCATAAGAAAACGTGATTTTTTTTTTCTGGCTTCCAAAGCAACCTCTTCATAGAAATGTTGGTGCAAAATTATCAAAGCACGAGTACTGTTTGATTTCTCATTCAATTAGTCATGTTGAAAGGCTCCTACTACAATGTTATGGTATTCATTTTCAAACTATAAATGTGAGCACTTCTCTGTTGAACTCTTTTTTTTCCTAAAGGATGTGTTAGCAACTTTTTCTGAGAATTGTTAACTTCTCAGGTAATTCACACATTTGGGAGCTGAGTGTGAAAGCTTGTCACGCCCCTCAGAAAGTAACTCTTGGAAATGTTGCCATATGCCCTAGTTTCCTGAGATTTTTCAAGTGTATTTTTTTAAAGCCTTCAGCTACTAACCGCCACCAGCCCTGCCAGTTCTCCACTCTGCTCAGACTTTCCAAACATAAGACTTCTCATCAGTGACAGACAAATGCTGCTGCTTCCTGTAGTGGTATTTCAGCGTTTGGGGCCGGGGGGGCAGCGGTGTGCGGGACAGATCAGGCAGACTAGCAACAGCAGCAATAGCAAGACCTCTTTAAATATATGGTAGAAGATACCAAATATGTCTTCTAGAAGCTCACTGCCTTTGTTGATGGTGTGCAGGCTTCCTACATGATTATCAGCAACTGCACAGGGGCATGTTGGGATGAATACATTATGGTGTTAAAAGAATTAAAATGTATGAAGGTGCTTGGAAAACCAAAAAGATCAGATGGTGGCAGTGGCTTGATTTCATACTTGAATGTTGCCACTACAGTTTGCTCGGCTTGCATCCGAAGAAGTGGGTATTCACCCACGAAAGCTTATGCTTCAATACCTCTGTTAGTCTATAAGGTGCCACAGGACCCTTTGTCGCTTCTCCTAATAATAGACACTTTAATAGTATTTGCCTCTCTAACCACGTTTTATTTTACATTTTTCATAATTCAGTTTTGAATTAGTTTGTGTTAAGATTTTATAATTGCTAAAATATTTTGAATCATTAAGATTTGAACAGAAAAGAAACAATTGGCTATCCCTAATTTAAATGGTATGGGCCAAATTCTGCTTGCTCTTACATGTGTGTAACCACAGTGTCTTGAATGTGTTGTGCAGGTATAACCACAGATAGATTTTGGACCAATATAAATATTCCGTCTGATTATCTCTTATTAATTAAAGCAGCCAAAGCCAGTGCAGTTCACCTGTTTTATTTTTCACCGATGGCAAGCACTTGGATAATGGTTGTGATGACAGCACTCAATGTGAAATATGCACTGAGCTTTTTGTGTTCTCTTTTAGCACAGAACTGTAATCTCACTCTCACAGTTAAATTCAGGGTCATACTTTTCCGCTGATTCACTTGTGGTATGTCCATTGATGTTAGTGGAGGTTCGATATGGGAAAAGTGGGAGCAAAATACTCCTAATTTGTTACTGAGAAATACAGTTACTTTAAAGGCTTGAAACAATGGATGCATCATTTACAAAAAGCAACAAGCTGAAACTTTCAGAGTTGCCTAGGGGGTTTAAAAGCTGGACTCCCATTGATTCCAATGGGAAATGTGCATCTAAATCTCTTACATGGCTTTGAAAATCTCATCCGTGGTGTTATGATACGAACACCAAACACTTCAGTATCACTAGTGTAAAAGAAAGTGCTTTGGACCATTACTATTGAACATTGACTCACTGTTTATTAAGTGATGGCTAAACAAAATTATAGAATAAAAAAACATGAAAAAGCTACCTTTTACTATTATAACCAAATTAATTTAAGAAAACAAATGAAATAAATCCCCCCAAATACTGCTTCTTTGAGGGATGCCAAGAATTGTGTTGCCTGTCTATTCATTCTATTCCTCCCCACCCCCTGTATTTTTTTGGTACACCTCCAAAATAATTTGGGTGGGGAGTTGTTTAGATCTTGAAATACCTTTTTGATTAGGTTCTTTGTACTGGGGGATGGGGAGATGGGTAGGAAAAGATTCCCCCTCCCGCCCGCCCCCCGGTACTCTGCTTTCTATTTCAACTACAACCGCAGTGTAAGTTCCACAGCCCAGCATTTAACCAATATTTTCCTTGGAAAGTTTACTGTTTAAAGAAATGTTAGAAGTAGATTTTCTCCCACACGCATTGATTGATTCTTTCATAGAATTTTCACATATTTGGTGAAAGTTAACCATCAGTGCATGCTGTGGGCTTTGGCTCTTAAGACTAAACGATTTCAGGTCTTAAAAAAGTATTGAGATAGGATTTCACTATTGTGATTAGTAGGTATTTGTTTTCTGTGTCGTGCAAGAGTGCCATCCAGTGGTGATAGAGAAAATGTATGTTGCTGAAAGTGTGTGTGTGTGTGTGTGTGTGGAGGAGGACTTGGTTTGCTTGAAACAGCACTATAGAATTGCCTCCAGCGTTGAGCACATTTTATGTCTATGAGATTCTTACTTGTTCTTTTGCTTAAGCATAGTTCACATCAGCATTAGCTATTATAATATCTGGAAAAACTAATTTCTGGATCCTCAGCTGGTGTACATTGGAATAGCTCCTTTGAAGTCAGGTGTACTAAATCCATTTATACCAGCTGAAGATCTGCCCTAAGTGTTTGAGAAAATATTAATGGACCAAACACTACCAGTCTACTTAAAGTCTTAGCATAGCTCCTTCCTCCATGAGTTAATTATTCTCCTACAGAAATATAAACCGGGGCTCGAATTGACTCTTTCCAGATTCCTATGGAAAAGTTTGTCCCTCTGGTGCTTTTCCGTTGGCATTCCCAACAGTTGAGATGACAGAAAACCTCATGGGTAGGGAGCACTCACTTTCCCTCAGATCAGATAAATGTACAGTACATTCAATTTAAACCAGATGCTGAGCATCTATATAATCCCAAACCTAAACTGGAGTCCCAGACTAAAATCCATTTTCTACATGCACTGTGCTATTGGGCAGGTCATGTGGAAAATAAAATTGTTCTGGATGTTTTCCAGTCCCTGGTCCTTTCACTTGCCTTTGTCCACTCCTTCTTTCCTGAAATCCTATTCCTTTGCTGACCTTTTTTTCCCTCTCCTCTTTAAGGATGAGAAAGTATTAATGGACCAAACACTACCAATCTACTTTAAGTCTTAGCATATCTGCTTCATCCATGAGTTAATTATTCTCCTACAGAAATACAAGTCAGGGCTCTTCCCTCCCACCCGCCCCATACTCTCTACTTTTATTCTCAATTCCTACAGTAAGGTTCTTTATCCTCCAACATCCACCCCTCCCACTTGCCAGCTGCTTCCATCAATGAGTTTTTCATGCATTCTTGAATATTGTATCAACTTTAACAGAACTATGAAATTCAAAATGCAGCTCAATCAATACATCTGCTGCCTCCTCGAAGGTCATTTGTCAGCTCTCTCCCTCAATGAGTTTACATTCGTTAGAGACATGAACTGCTATCAGTCACACAAAATGGCCTAGATCCAACTAGCCTGCTTCAAGAAGTTCCTATGTATAAACAATCTACCCTGAAATTCTGTCAGTTGACAGATACTGTTAGGTGCTCAGGTAAACTTCAGAAAGTAGCATTTCTATAGCATGTATAGCACATAAACAGCTTTTTATTTTTTTATTTTTAAAGCCCTTCCAAAGGCAGGAGTACAGGGAGAATCCCAAGTGTGAACTCTGGGAGAAGGAAGTCTGGAAAATCAAGAAAAGAGTAGAATTCTGGAATGGTCCAAGATTCTGCAACGTGTTTGCAAAGTGGTTTAAAGAGTTCTATCCTGTCAATCTATCTTCTAGTCATTGTAAGATGTACTGTAGTGCCAACCCCAACCTTTCAAAAGTCATGTTAGTCCACCAAAATCATGAAGTTATGAATAAAAACAACAATGTGGGGTCTCTTATTTACTTGCCTTTTGGTTTCTTATGCGTCAGGGTGTACTCACGCTTTTCTCTGCAAACATGAGGGCTAGAAACTTGCTTGTTATGTGAGAACCGCAGCTTTCATTTAATAATTCTATAACTGGAGGTAGGGCACTAAGCAAAGCACCAGATGTTGCAAGACTTGCTATAACATTGTGAGAGTTGGCAATATTGAATGCACCTTTTTGCCTGTGTTTCAAAGATCTAGGCCAATGACCCTAAAGAAACAAAACAGAAACAAATTTAATGGCACACTCAAACTGGCAACTAGATTAGAAACTAGAACGGAACAGAGAACTGACATCACATTCATGATAGGACTCGATATTACATCTACAGAAGGATGGGGAACGGACTGTGCAGGCTGATGTTACTGTGCGTTTTTTGTTTTGTTTTGTTTTTTTAATCTTTGCACCAGGCCTAGCTGCTAAGGTGATAAGTGCTAGATATAAAAATGCTTTGAGATTGAACATAGAGATAGAACATGTCCTTATTTGGACTCTGCATTGATATTTCTCAGTTTTGATCTATTTTGGGGGGCAAGGAGACCTTTGTTTAAAGCCTGCTCCTTAACCTATTCCAAATGTAATGACAGTCTGCCAACACATCATCATTCTGTATTGTACTGTACCACATTGTGCCCATAGAATGTAAGTCCTTCAGGGAATGGAACATATTGTTTGCTTAGCACAGTTTTCTGCTGTACAATGCAAGTGTATCTTGGCCCTGATTCAGCAAGCCGTTTAAGCATGTGCTTACCTTTAAGTATTTGAGTAGTCCATTTATTCATTGGAACTACTCACATTCTTAATCACATGCTTAAGTGCTAAACTGGGGCCTTAGAGCACTAAGCTGATAATAAATAATTGTACTTTTACTGCTACCTGATTTACATGTGTACATTTACATCTATTATTGTTCTCTAAGTGCTTTTATTGTATATTTGAATGCTGAGAGAGATAAATAAGCAATGGATTGTACTTTAGTAGGACCACTTGCATTAGTCAGGAGACTAGGATTTGTTGAGGGAGTTTACCTGAGTAGGTTAAATTTCCTTTGTGGTTTGGAAAAAGGTAGAGGGAATGAATTCTTTTGCTGTTTGTTTCAAAGTCTGATGTTGTTTTAAATGATTCTATGCCCAGATGCACTGGACAGATAATTAACCATTAGTAGAGGATGAGTGGTTATGGTGATGGGATTGTTCAAGGAGTTAAATATCATTCATTGAGTAAGGATGGCAGAATCAGATCCATAGTAAATAGATTTATATGGAAAAAATAAAAGAAATTTAAAGACATTTAATAATTGATTAAAACAATGAATATTGTATTATGCAGTAATGTATTGAAAACAAAAATAGCTATAATAAGCATTTGTTTCTTAGATGTAGCAATCTCTGTGGAGATATTACAAAATAATCCCCAAAGGATTATGAATAATACTGGCATATTTTTAAAATTGTTTTATTAATTTTTTTAAGAACAGTAAATTTGCACAAAAGAAAAAAGGCATTTGCTTTCTAAACATTCACTAAATATGTACAGTGACTTTCCCTCCTCCCCCTCAAAATAAATCTTTAAAGAAGAAAATATACCTTGGACTAAAGAATCTGTAATGGCAATGTCAGATTGGGATTAAGAGTATAAATGTGTATATATACAATTATACTATAATCCTTGTCAATCCAGAGTGCTTCCAAAAATGATTGAGAAGGTATAAGATCTGTACTTGAGCATAAATTTGATATAATTTCATTTGTAAATATGTTTATTATAGTATATACGCCACATTTTTACAAGGTTTTTATTTCATTGATTTGGGTTTGAATATTGTTTTAAATGTAGTATATGTTTAAAGTATTTTATGTGATACCTAAAATATATAACTTCTATCAGATATCTATGTTCATGGGTATCTTATTGAACTATTGCATCTGTGTCATTTTAAACCAAGAGTATAATAAATCTTTTATTTACAAAATAATTTGACAGTTTGGTCAGGTTCTCTCCTGTAGAGAACTCTAGGTTTTAGATTCGCATCAGAGGACAATACACTTCTTTTTACTTTGAAATAAAGTAATTTGCTGCCATGATTATTAATTATTATTATTTCAGGTACAATAAATATGCTATATTGTCTTTGGATCTGTTTTCCAGCACTTGGTTGTTTTGGGTTGTTGTACATTACCTGTCTTCTAAAGTCATCATGCATCTAGACAGCACAAGATACTGTACATTCAGGGTCAGATAGAATAGGTTTGAGGAATATTGAAGCTAGTTAGCAAATTAGAAGCTGTTGTGGAGATAAACTTCTTATTTATTATTTTTAATACTAAACCCCATCACTCAGGGCCAAATGCTGTTCTGCTTACTTGCATGATATCAGTAGGGTAATTCATGTGAGTATGAAGGTGAGCGAGATTTGACTCATTTCTCAAAAGCCCAAATTCCAAACCTTGGACCTGGAAAATATTTTAATTTTGGTTAAAATTTCAATATAAGAATAACTGAAATTGTAAGGAAACATCTGTCAATGATATATGAAATATGCCATTATGACGTTATTGTATTACCCTTGGGCCTGTCGAGAGAAATTTGGGGCCCTGGTACCTCATGTTTGCTGGAGCCCCCCATTTCATCTCTACTTCACCCCAATTGCAGACATTTTGGGGAGCTCCTGGGCTCAGGGACCTGGTACAATGTTCCTCTTTTCCCCCCACTCTTTCGTCAGTAAATATTACCCTCTGAATCCTCTCTGCTGACCTCATTGTGAGTTCTTGGTGCAGAGAATGCAGGATCGGGCACTTTTAATTTACTAATACTGCTACTTGCATCAAAAGATCAATGATAAGAATATTAATAAATCTAATTACAGTGATAAAATGGAGCATGTTATCCAATGTGGTCTTAGGTTCCCAGTTATTACGGGCTGCAGTCTGATGCTCTTTTGGCACTGACTATAAGGGAATAGGAATCTAGCCCAGTATTTATCACTTGAAGCAACAAACCTCATATCCCTGCAGAAGGACAAATAGGCTATTTCTGATTTGTCTATTAATCGTCCTCTTTTAAAATGTTGATTAGGATCAATTAGATAAATGTATCTTCATTCAAATTAATACATTTGTCTCTTTACTATTTATAACTTGAATCTCTCTGAAAGCCCATTGGGCATCTACAGTAAATATTAAAGTATTTTAATTTACATCTGGTTTCATTATTAAAATAGATGCTATGATAACACATGGAACTGGAAAATCAGAGCTCTTAGGAAGTAGAGATGAAAATAATGAATACTTCATGTAGCAGAGGGCAGGTTCTGGGACTCTGCACCGAGGTGCAGAGCTCTTCTTCTGAGTCACCCTGGCTACAAGGCCAGATAGGGCCATATTAGCTCCATCCCAGGGGTATAAAAGGGGTTAAAAGTCCATCTGATGGTGAGGGAATTAAGGACAGAGAGGTCCTTCAGGAAAGAACCGTAGGAACAGACCTGGAAATGGAGGGTGAGAGTCTGTGCCACGCCTTAGCGGGTATGTCTACTCTGCAACTGGAAATGAGCTTCCCAGAATGGGTAGATGGGTGTGAGGTAGTGTGCTAATAATAACGGTGTGGATGTTGCAGCTCAGGTTGCGTCTCGGGCTCAAGTCTAAGTCGTTAGGTGGGCTTGAGAGCTCAAACTGCAGCCTCCGTGCTATTTTTAGCATGCTAGGTCTAGCCTGCATGCAATTTCTAGGAAACTGTATGCTGCACATAAGAGGAAATATATGTTTGTGAAACTAAACCCATATTTGAGTACAAGGATTCCAACCATGCAAGGCTTCCATCAGCAATGCCATGTTGCAGGCCTGGCGTTAAACAGTAAACTATACCTGACCTTTCCTTATCCACCAACACCTTGCTCTTAAAATAATACTGTCAGATATCTGGTTTAATTGTTACTCAGAGGGAACCATGCCTCCTTCTGAATCACTGACACCACCTCCCACAACCCCTGTTGGGAAAGGGGTGTGTTTCCTTTCCAAGTACTTACAGCCATGCTCTGCTTACGCCCTGATCCTGTAATATGATGCTCAGAGAAAGACACACATGCATATGCTTTCAGCATCATTGAAATCAATGTGCTGTGCACTGGCTCAAGAATCCACCTGCATGCATCTCTTTGTAGGGTTGAGGCTTTGGTTTGTGAGACCAGAAGAGGACTCAGTCAGTGTAGTATGGTTACAGATATGAAGAACTGCATCTTTCCACTATGCTGTCAAAAGCTTTGCATTACTTTTCCTCCCTTGGAAACCTATTGGATCAAAATGTGATACACTTACACACACAAATTCCACACAGACTTTTCTCTCACTTCAAGTGCACAATTAGTGATACAATGACATTGTCTGCAGTGATTTATCTGCTGTCACTGAGCTTTTAGTGATAATGTAGAGAGTTTGAAATGATTACAGTGTATTATTGATTTTTCTGCCCCCCGCTTCTGTGAAATTGACTCTTTTCATACTGAAAATACTTATTCTAAACTTCTGTCTTGAGAAAAGGTCTTGGAAGCTGAAATATTATCTAAAAACCCTGAGATACTAAATGGATTTTTCAGAGAGTCTGTTTAACTGTAAATTTCCTGTGGCATTTCTAGCAGCAGAACTCTTTTGCAACAATGGAATCTTTGTGATAGTTCTATGCCAAAGTCTTTATTAAAGGGACATCATTAACTTCAAAATCACACTTGTGCCTGGAAATGTTTTACCTATTATTATTGCTATACGTAATGCCTACAGTTATTATAACTGGAAGAGATTAGAGGGGAAAAAAGTCTCTCTTTTTTTATTTTGGTTTCTTTGTGGATTTGACAACTTTTTGCATATATTCATTTTTAATGTGTCTGTTCTAGGGTCAACTAGTTAGCCAGTTTTCCCTTTTGCTTTTGTGAAATTTCACAAAAATTGGCCAGGGGGCTCATGGACATTGATAGTACCTCAAACTACTTTTAACTTAACATTTTTGTTGTCTGAATTTACTAGATTTTTAGTTCTGTTCCTTTAAAATGTTAAGCTGTGCTTTAAATATTATCCTTCATTAAAAAATTGTCTTCTGCTCACCTCCTGATCCATAACTATAACTCCCTGGTATTGTTAATGGGAGTTGTGTACATGGATTGATGGAAAATATAAGAGCCCATCGTGGAGTCCTATTTGAGGAAATTCTCTCATTTATATCACAGGGAAGTTTGCCTAAGTAATGATGGAATATTGTCCCCAGGGCCAGTACGCTGTAGAAGAGCTACCCCACAGCCATTACCAAAGTAGCTATGCAGTTGCTACATCCCACTTCTGTGGGCGTGGAGTTTTTACTATTGGCTTCAAGTTATTGCCCTGCACAAGAGTGAGGTTGGATAATTTTGTCTAAGAACACCAGGTCAGTTGCCTATTCTTGCAAAAATTGTCAAGGCACAGGCAATTCAATATCCATGAATGGCACACAGGATTTCCGTTTTTATGGTCTCCTCTGTAAACTATAGATAATGCCATGTTTCTTAATTTGGAAGGATAGGGCTGCATTATCATCAGTTACCTGTTCAGCACCTTAAAGGTGCTGATAAATACATTGTCAATAAATAATGTAATTTGGGTATGGAAATAAGGTTTGGATCAGACATGAATAATGGCCCAGTGGGAGGCAGTTGGGATCGGGGATATTTTATATATAATAAAACAAAACCTGGAACAAAAAAAGCCACATGCCTGTCACTGCTCTGGTCACTTTGGGTTAGATTATGGCCTGTCTTGCATAGCCATGCAAGGAGCAAAGGAAAGTAATACAAGGCACCTGTTATTCCCTTGCACTAGCCACTGGGATCACAGATATTAACATAACGAGAAGCCCATTTCTCCTCCCGCACAGGTGGGTGTGAATGAATGGAGTGTTTTTTCAATTGTAAACTCTTCAGAGCATGGACTGTGATTTACTCTGGTCCCAATAAAGGAAAGCATTTAAGCGTATATTTAGATGCATCTCATTTAAGGCAGAACTCAAGCAAGTACTTAAAGCACCTAGCACATTTTGGGCCCTACATAATCTGAAGTGAAGGTTATTTTTGGAGATTCAGAAAGCGTCTACTTAATTAATAGAAGCAACAAAGGGTCCTGTGGCACCTTATAGACTAACAGAGGTATTGGAGCATAAGCTTTCATGAGTGAATATCCACTTCTTCGGATGCAAGCAGTGGAAAGCTTATGCTCCAATACCTCTGTTAGTCTATAAGGTGCCACAGGACCCTTTGTCGCTTCTACAGATCCAGACTAACACGGCTACCCCTCTGATACTTAACTAATAGTGGACATTGTGTCAAGACACTTACTTGTTTTGAAAAAAAATTTATCCTATAATGATGACTCTTCCATTTTATTTTGTACTGTTAGATATCTTTAGATTTTCTTTGGTGACCGTGCACATCTAGTTAAGGACCTGATCATTCTTCCATTCAAGTACATGGGAAAAGTGCCTATTTACTTTCCATGGGTGAGCAGGTTCAAGATCTGGGAAACCTAAATCACTGTCTTCATCATTTATTAAAGAAATTAAGTCCAGAAATATTGAATTTGTAAGAAAATATAAATTATTTATATAGCCTTGGTGTACCACCTAATTAATTTTTTTCTATGGATCAGTGAAAACTTGCAGCTTTATAACATTTTACCTCTTTCCTTACTGGTTATAATTATTCTCCATCTGTCAAGATTTATGAAATTAACTTGTTGCTTAAGTTAATTAACCCCAAGAAAGCTTAACAAAGAAAAGAGTACCTGAAATGGAAGCACAATTTCTTTTAGAAAATAGCACCTTTAAGGGCAAAATTCTGTTACTGTTTCTGTGTGGTTGGTCACAGTACCAACATTTCTGCTCTTTCTCATGGCGCTCTCTGCCTGTAAAGACATTAGGCTATTGGAGCTTCAGAGAAATTCTCAGAGCATAATTTTAGCGTATGATAATCTTCTGGTTACACTCAATCCATTTATGATTTAAGGAATCTTAAATGTGGCTCTGCCACAGATTTGCAGTGTGATTTTGTGCATGTCACTCCACCTGTCACTTCAATTTCCTTCCTCACCTGTAAAAGGATAATAATATATGCCTACCTAAGCAAGGTGTTGTAAGGTTCGTTTCATTAATGTTTGTAAAGTGCTTTGATATCCTGAAACTGAGGGTGCTACATTAGTGCAAATTATTATTAGATTAATAAATGCATATTGATCAAAATCTGCAATATTTAAATATCCCGTGGTAACAATTTGCTTGTTTTCTGAGGCTGGAAGAATACCTCACTATGATTAAATGCAGTGGTCACCCTTTCTATTAAAATGCCAGTTATAAATACAGCAGAATTAAAAAGGGTTAATAAACAATTAATAGGTATTTTACTAAATGCTTATTCAATTGTTAGAGTACAACCGATCAATAGTTTGCTTACTGCCATAGCCTACATTCATATATGCATCAGCTGATGTGTGTATAACTATCTATATCACATACTGCTCATGTTTGTATTATATTTAAAACATTTTTATACATCCTTTATAAATGGACCCTTAATATAAAGTGTGACCAATGTAACAACGGGGATCAGTGTAGTTTTTGCTTTAACATTATAGTCACAGTTTAAAGGAAACTTGTGTGTGACCTTTTTGTAGGTCCCAGTCACCAGCAATGTAGTCTGGGTGCAGGGAAGAAACCAGTGGGCTCTCTTTGAGAACTCAGCATTTGGATACAGAGTGGTGGTACTGAAAAACTTGCCAGTTTTACCTGACACACGTTGGTATCTTCAGTATTCTCTCCTACTCCTTTGTATTTACCATAGGAAGTGCCTTGAATACTTGCAGTAATGATGTTCGATGATAGCAATGTCACATTTTGCTACCTAAGATGAGTGCCCCCTGTTGCAGTCTGTGGTCTTACACTGCATGCTGCCCCATTTCAGTTTACATTAAAAATTAATCATTTCATTATAAAATGAAACATAATGTGTTTTAATTTTTGTCATTTAACAAGCAGGATTCCTATCTTATATCTCAGCTCTCTTTAAAGACTACCTAGTAATTATTATTCTTTTAAGTCCCCAAAAGTGCCTATAACAATTGGTGTCTAGGAAAATCTAACATAATACAAAGAACATAAATAGACTCGCCCCACACACATAACACACAATCACTCTCATCTGGAATAAACCTAGAAAAATACATTGCTTTGCACCATTCCCTGAAGTTCATAGAATTCAAGGTCTTTCAGAGCCATGGTTGGGTGTGAATTCAGAAGTAAAAGGTTAGGCAGTGATATCCCCTTGTCTCCAGCACTTGTCACTGAAATCTAGGTATTGCTAGTGAGAGCCATCCAGCTTGTTACAACTTTATTGATGGTACATGTGGTCTCTCAGCTAGCAAGGACTCAAACCAGGACATCACCATTAGAACTCTTTTCCCTCTGGAATGAAGCCATCTGATCTTTCTCAGGCAAATAAACAAAAACTCAGTAAAAACCTTATACATAGTGTTATAGTGAAGTTATAGTTTGAGGCTTTTTAATGTAAGTTAATACTAAATGAAGGCCTGGAGGCTAAACGTGAAAGTCAGTTCTTGTGCCTACAGTGCAAGACTAGAAGTCTGGACACCTGAATTCTTTTTCTTTATGGATCTGCCATAGGGTTTCTTGTGACTTTGGACAAGTCACTTAGGCTAAAATGTTCAAATTGTCCATTAATTTTGAGTGCCTCAAGTATTGGGTGCCCAGCTTCAGATACCTAGGGTCTGATTTTTGAGAATACTGAGCTCTCATTGGCTTCAATTGGAATCTCTGTAGCTGCTCAGCACCCTTGAAAAACAGTGCCTGGAGGTCTCAAGTTGGACATCCAAAGGTTGAGGCACTCCAACTTAATGGACACTTGTGACCGTTTTGGCTTTAACTTCTCTTTTACAGAGTCCTTTTCTATAATATTATATAATGTGCCCTTCATTTTCTGGATTTTTGCACAATGTTAAACACAGACAACTCGCTGCAGTCCCAGTCTTTCAACGACATAGCACATGCTTAAGGTTTTGGTTTGCTGAGGCACACAGGCAGTCTAAATGTGATATGCTGTATTAGAGGGACGGGGTGGTTGAGATCATATTTCTGTTTATAAGAGAGACAAGTTTGTCTGTCTAATATCCTGGGACTAACACAGCTACAACAACACTGCATGCAACATATGCTGCAGAGACATCCGCTCTTCAAGAATAATTCAATTATCATGCACATTTCTAGTGCCTTCTCTTGAAAATACCATGAAGGATTATGCCCCCTCCAAAAAAAACACACCAACAATAAGGCAAAGAGGACAACCAAAATAATAATGGGTCTTTTCTCTGAAGCTTTCCTAAGAAATTCAAAGTGAATTTATTTTGCCTAAAAGAAACTGCTTTTAATGAGGGAATGATTACTGTGTTTGAGTATCTAAGTAAAATAACGTAAGGGAGGGTAAAGAACTATTTACTTTGGACGTTGTAACCATTTGCTTAATAAAATAGTTATGACAGTCATCTAATCTTAACTTGAACTCCTCTACTAAGTATGGAAATACAATGAATTGGGCTGGACTAGATACTGTGTCTCAGAGGTTTCTTCTGGACCTATCATCTACCATTCTAGGATTTTGTTTCTATAAATCTTATTTAAAAAATGGTATCTCCAGAATATTATTTTAGGGATCTAGTAATTTCCCAAGACTTTTTTTTTAATTCATTGAGTAGAAATGTGCAAATATTATATATACTGAGCTGTATGACTAGCACAACGGCTACTTCCAAATTAGTACTTATGGGGTGGTGTGTCTATAAAAACACTTTCATGTTTATATTCTTGTGGCATGTATGAAATCATTGTGGAAATAGCCACATCGTTATCTGCCCTTTATAATAAACTACAGCTGCATTATGTTTTCATTTCACATGTAAAGCTAATACTTTCCAAAGGAAATCTTGAGAGCATTGTCGGGTTGTGCCATATATACAAGGCTCTTTCTGATACTCTCCGAGCATTTTCTGGTCATCTCTGAACCAGCAGATAAAAGTCGGGTGGCTTTATGGTTTTTTGTTTTTTCTAAGTAAACATCTGGGATAGCCAAATGGACAGCATTAGTGAAGACATTCACTAGGGGATAGCTAGAGCATGTGTCTTGTTTTATTTAAACTGAAAAGGGAAATTTATTGTTCATGGGAATGAGCGACACACAGGTTCCTTCCAAACACAGCTCTGTCCACAAATCTGCTTGTCCAGTCCTGAGCCACCTAATAAAGCTACTCTGTTAATCTGTGGCAATGGTCCAAAACATCATGTTACAATAGTGACACAGCAGTGTTGTGGGTGAGTACTGTACAATACTATAGTTTTGGTGGTAGTATTATTTTTTAGTGTTCTTTTGAGAAGTAGCTATTTGTCCAGTGATATGACATGGTGAGTGTAAGGGTGGACAACTGTTCATTTATGACTAGGATGTGACCGACTGACTACCGAATTCAGTTTTCACTTGTGACTTGATCAGAACTGTAATCTTGATCTGTGGTGACAAAAGGCTAGTACCTCACCCATTGCATGACAGAAGTGAATATTACCAGAAAAATCCAAACAAATCCACACAATCTAATGTTAGCATTGCTAAAGTACGTGCTTTCTTTTACAAAAGAAACGATTTTATTTTCATTATTCTTTACTATTTCTTACCATCCTGTGGCTATCATAAGTGAAACATGTGATTCTAATAAAGAAGACTCTTTATGTAAGAGGCCTGAAAGTACAACTTATTAGACTAGAGTTAACAATTTTTGACTTAGAAATACCAGGAAAATATTTTTGTTAGTGACCAAAATGTAAAAACCGTGGGTGACATTATACCTTGTAATGTGATTAACCGCAAGAAGATCTTAAATTGAAGACACCAAGGGGCAGAGGAGTCAAGACTGTACTATAGATCAAATGCTGTATCATGAATGATGAACTATGTCCAGTCAGAACATCTAATTTCTTACTTGCAAGTAGATATTTTTTGTGAAACATTGAAAGTTTAATACTGTTGCAAAATTGCCTTTCTTGTGTTCAGGCTTTGTGCCTTCTCCAAGTCCTCAGAGCAAGTAGTGTGCAGGTGTGACTAAGGGACCAATGGCAGCATGACTCCTGAAGAGTATGACTGCATTACATACTGCAACATTTCATATCCAAAAATTTGGTTTCCTGCCGTTTCTCCAAGGCACTGAGTAGCACAGAGGGACTGCTGCAAAAATTGCCCGAATCCTGGGATTTCGGAATGATTGATCCAACCCCTTTTCCTCTGCATGAAGGATGCTAATTAGCCCAGACTGAAGGGGTGGTTTGGGGGAACGTGGATGCTTGTCTTTTGGGAACAGAAAGAGACCACTAAAATAATGTCATATAGGCCAGCCAACAGATGCTTGTGTCTTGTTAAAATGAACTCTCATTTCTGAACATGAAATGTTTGCAGGATGTTGTTATATAATGAAGAGTAGGCTTCTTTGGTGTTTAAAACACAATTAAAATTGCTGTGCTATGGACGTATCTATTAGCAAAACCTGTAATGTGCAGATCCAGATGGATAGTCTGTATCCTTTAAAAAGTACCTATATGGGAACTAATTAATGCTTCCGCACACACATCCAAAGAGGAGATGGGTGGTGGTGGTTGGGGATTCCCTCCTAAGGAAGATGGATTCCTCCATCTGCCACCCAGACCGGGAAACTTGAAGTGTGCTGCTTGCCTGGAGCTAAAATTCAGGATGTGACGGAGTGGCTGCTGAGACTGATCAAGCTTTCGGACTGCTACCCCTTCCTACTTCTCCATGTGAGCACCAGTGATACTGCCAAGAATGACCTTCAGCTGGTCACTGCAGACTACATGGCTCTGGGAAGAAGGATAAAGGCGTTGGAGGCGCAAGTAGTGTTCTCATCCATCCTTTTTGTTGAAGGAAAAGGCCCAGGTAGACACCATCGAAGTGTGGAAGTAAATGCATGGTTTTGCAGGTGGTGTCGTAGAGAGGACTTTGGATTCTTCGACCATGGGATGTTGTTACAGGAAGGATCGCTAGGAAGAGATGGGATCCGCCTAACGGAGGGAGGGAAGAGCATCTTCACAGGCAGGCTTGCTAACCTAATGAGGAGGGCTTTAAACTAGCTTTGCTGGGGGGATGGAGACCGAAGCACTGAAGTAAGTGGGGAAGTGGGATGCTGGGAGGAAACACAAGGAGGAGGGTGCAGGAGGGGAGGCCTCCTGATTCATACTGAGAAGGTAGGGCAATCGGCTAGCTATCTTAGGTGCCTGTGCACGAACACAAGAAGCCTGGGAAACAACCAGGAAGAATTGGAAGTCCTGGCACAGTCCAGGAACTATGATGTGATTGGAATAATAGAGACTTGGTGGGGTAACTCACATGACTGGAGCACTGTCATGGATGGGTATAAACTGTTCAGGAAGGACAGATGGGGGGGAAAAGGTGGAGGTGTTGCACTTTATGTAAGAGAGCAGTATGATTGCTCAGAGCTCCAGTATGAAGCATTTTAAACAGAAAAGCCTGTTGAGAATCTTTGGGTTAAATTTGGGTGAGAGCAACAAGAGTGATGTTGTGATGGGCAGACCACCAGACCAGGAGGATGAGGTAAACGAGGCTTTCTTTGGACAACTAACAGAAGTTTCCAGGTCACAGGCCCTGGTTCTCATGGGGGACTTCAATCACCCTGACATCTGCTGGCAGAGCAATACAACACTGCACAGACAATCTCGGAAGTTTTTGGAGAGTGTTGGGAACAACTTCCTGGTGCAAGTGCTGGAGGAACCAACTAGGGGCCATGCTTCTCTTGACCTGCTGCCCACAAACAGGGAAGAACTGATAGGGGGGGTAGAAGTAGGTGGCAACCTGGGTAGCAGTGAACATGAGATGGTTGAGTTCAGGATCCTGACAAAAGGAAGGAAGGAGAGCAGCAGAATACAGACCCTGGACTACAGAAAAGCAGACTTTGACTTCCCCAGGGAACTGATGGGCAGGACCGATTGGCTAAGAAGCAGTTCTGCAGAAAAGGACCTGGGGATTACAGTGGACGAGAAGCTGGATATGAGTCAACAGTGTGCCCTTGTTGCCAAGAAGGCTAACGACATATTGGGCTGCATTAGTAGGAGCATTGCCAGCAGATGGAGGAAAGTGATTATTCCCCTCTATTCGACACTGGTGAGGCCACATCTGGAGTACTGCGTCCAGTTTTGGGCCCCCCACTACAGAAAGGATGTGGACAATTTGGGGAGAGTCCAGCAGAGGGCAGCAAAAATGATTAGGGGGCTGGGGCACATGACTTATGAGGAGAGGCAGAGGGAACTGGGCTTATTTAGTCTGCAGAAGAGTGAGGGGGGATTTGATAGCAGCCTTCAACTACCTGAAAGGGGTTCCAAAGAGGGTAGAGCTAGGCTGTTCTCAGTGGTGGCAGATGACAGAACAAGGAACAATGGTCTCAAGTTGCAGTGAGGAGGGTCTAGGTTGGATATTAGGAAAAACTATTTCACTAGGAGGGTGGTGAAGCACTGGAATGGGTTACCTAGGCAGGTGGTGGAATCTCCATCCTTAGAGGTTTTTAAGGCCCAGTTTGACAAACCCCTGGCTGGGATGATTTAATTGGGGTTGGACTAGATGACCTCCTAAGGTCTCTTCCAACCCTAATCTTCTATGATTCTAAGTAAGTAGTTTTCACATTTACAGCTTTCCGTAGTAATGATGACTTCTGAGCAATTGGTTAAAAAATGAAGTCTAAAACAGACCGCGTTTGTTTTCTGATTTTTTTCATTCCTTTCGTACAGTTGTTTTCATAACATAGACTGGAGCAGAACCCATATTTTAAAAAAAAGGTGGACAGGACTATATGATGGACCACAGTACGTGTCCTTCAGCATAATATTAAAAGACACAGTGCTGAAACTGAAGGAATGTCAAATTTCAAGTACTTCTCACTTGAAATATTGTTTGACACTAGACTATGACTCTAGTCTGATTCATACACATTCCTCTAATGCTGACTGCTCATGACAACTAACAATCAAGTCTGGGTCATCAGTGCTCAGTTTGGGCTAGATCCACAAGGGGACTTAAGTGTTGCAGTGCTCAGTGTTGTGACAACTAACTTTTACGTGCCCTGTTGTCTGGTGGAATCCTAAGCCCCAAGTTAGGTGCTCACGCAGAGGCCATGCGTATGGGGGGGCAGGTGGGTCACGTGCTCCCCCCCCCCCCCCCCCCCCGATTTCTGTGTTCCATTTAGCAACAGCTTCTATTCAGAGGTTTTCAAACTGTGAGGCGCGGAGGAACATTTTGGCGGGGGGAGGTGAGTGACAACTCCAGGTGGCTCGGGCCTCAACGTCGAGCCCCGCTCTTCAGCTTATCCCGAGTCTGGCAACCTCTGAGCTTCAAGAGCTGGGCTCCCTCCTTGTTCTTAGTGGCAAATGCTGTCACTTGCTGTGCGGAGTCCCCCAGCAGCTGCTCCTGCCTTGCCTCGCAGGGAGAGTGGAAGCACCTGCCGGCAGGGGCCGGCAGCGCATGCACAGAAAGGTCCCCCAGAGGCACGTGGTGGGCTTTTGCAACGTCAGCGCTCTCCTAAATTCGGTCACACTTTCTCTGCTTGATGCAGCATGAAGTTGGCACTGGGGCGGGGTTTGGGATGCGGCATGTGAGCTGCTGTGGGGCCAGCGGGGAGTGGAGACATCAGGGGGAGCAGAAGTGGGGGAGAGAGCATGGGGTCTCGCTGGGCACTAGAGAATAAGGGGGAGGCTAGGGCAAATGGGTGGGAATGCGCCTGCCCCACCCGTAGAGTCAACACACGGGGGGGTCACATGCCCCCACACTATCACCAGTTACTTGCCACCTCTGTGCTCAGGCTCCCTATGCAATGGATGGGGAGAGTTAGGCACCTAAGAATGGGATTCACAGAAGCCAGCAAACTAAGGGGGGAGCTGCCTAAGCTTGTGAGGAGTGAAATGCAGAAGAGGGGTATTGGGGTCTGCTTAAAGTTATTTAGGCGCTTAGCTCTGGGCTGGGGAGGAAGGCACCTCTTTGCTTGGGACTAACAGCCGTGAACCCTCTCCTGGAGTTAGGGGCCTAAGTCAGGTCATCCCTTTATCATAAAAAAATAGACCCACACTCCTCATTATAGCCAATGGCTCAGGGTACTCACTTGGGGTATGTGAGACCTGTTTTCAAATCCTTGCACTGCCTGACTTGGAGCAGAGACTTGAAGTTGGACCTTCCATATCCCAGGTGAATACCTTGACCATCAGGTGACTGAGAGACCCCCCCACCCCATAATACCCAATTTCTGCTGTTGACACTGTTCCACTTTGTGTAATTACATATTCATTGGACCAGGGATTTGAACCTGACTCTTACATGTCCTGGGGGGAGTGCCCTAAACAGTGAGTTGTAGAGTCTATCTCACTCTGACCCAATGAGTATTTAATTATTTATGCAAAGTAGAAAAGTTTCAGCAGGAGAGATTGAGAGCCCCTCCCCAGGATACGTGATAACCTACAGATTAGGGCACTCTCCTTGGAGGTGGGAGTCCTCCTGGGTTCAAGACCCTGTTCCAAACCAGGCAGCGTGGGGATTCAACCCTGGCTCTTGGACATCCGAGGTGAGTGCCTTAATCTTTGGGCTATTACGTAATCACGATGCACCTGCCAGCCACAAAAATTCTGAGCCTGCTCACCCTTGGCTGTCTTTTGTGGGGGTTAGGAGTGCTCAGAGCATATCTACTGGATCAGGTAAAATAGGCAGGGGAATGCCTAGTTTGAGAATCCAGTAGGGGCATAGGCATGAGCTAGGCTGTCGAGTGGCTGAGTGGTGGTAGGACTTTAGTTGGCTTTGTGCATGCCCACTGGTGGAAGTTTAGGTGCCTAGGGAATTTAGGCACCTTCAAGATTAGACAGCAGCTGAGCAGGGGTTGAGGATCTTAGACCCCTAAAGTGGCAGTAAGGCACCTAAATCCCTGTTTTGGATATACCCTCTTGTGTCTATCTGGGCATCTGAAAGAACTTGGTGGTAACCAGTTTTGTAGAATGCAGAAGTGCCATTGGTTAAATTTAGCTAAAGGCTTTTTTTAGATCTAAGTTTAGTAGAGAAGGCCCTCTTGAGAATTCATCACCACTGAAAGAAAAAATAAGTGGTTTATATTGTGTGTCGAAACAAAGGTATTGTCTTGCAGATACCAGAGTGCGGAGTGCTTTAAAAGTACTGTAGTTAGAGCCAGTGAGTATAGATAGAAAGAGATTGCTAGTCATTGGGCTCTCTGCTGAATGTATCAATAGGGGTGCTAATTAGCATGGATTGAAGGAGTGGTTTGAGGGGACATGGATATTTATCTACTGGAAACTGAAATAGTTTTTTGACTGTTACTTGAAGTTTCTCTTTGCTGATCTGCCAGTCTTCTGCCTTCAACAGGAATGATGGGGGGAAGGGAGGGATCAAGTAATGGTCAGAAACCCTGCAAATTCCACAGCAAAACTCTGCCTAAAGCGTGGCTCAGTAGGTACACCTCTGAATGCTGGGCTTGACTGTTGTGAGGGAAGATATAAATGGGCACATATCTATTCAAATTAATGCAATATGATTTATTTAAGTCGCCTGGTGTATCCTAATCCTTAAAATAAATAATGGAACATCACGACACAGGTATTCTTTGCTGCTAATTCATCCAGAACAATTGCCTGACAGATACGGAAACTTCTGGAGGAGACACGTGGCTACGTTTTCAAAACCGTGTATAGAAGGATTATTTATTTGTTCATGAGAATTGTGCATAAACCTCCAATCCAACTCTGAAAAACAGCCCCTGCTGTCCTGGAGGGTCTTTCTAAGCATTTTGAGTCTGAAGCAATAATTTAAACTTTCATCTCCCCATCTTCAAAAGCTCCCACTTGCTTGCAATTGTACAGACACCAATTAATGAGACTATCTCCCTTTCCTCAAGTATATATACAATTAATAAAAATACATTATTGTTAGAGGAGAGCTAGAACCACAAAGTTCCGGTCCTAATCGGAACTTCCCCAAAGTTCCAGGTGTTTGGATATGAAGATTTTGTCCTGCCTGTTTCAGAGAAAAAGACCAGCTGGGACAATTTTGTTCTGCATTTAAGCTCTCCCAAAGTTTGGGGTATTCAGCAGCACTCTGTTCTTACTGAAGACAGTGGGAGTTGAGATCTCTGAGGACTCTGGAGAATTACAATGTTTATTGTTTAAGTAGCTGCAGTGTGCTTGGAGCCATACAAAATTCAGAAGAAGACTTCATCCCAGCCCAATGGAGTTTACAGTGAAAGGGTTAGATTATAAGAGGTGCTTAGAACCTGCAGCTCCCCATGACGTCAGTAAGAGGTGTGTCCCATTAACATTAGGCCCTAAATGAGAAAAATAAACATAACTCCCTGCTTTGCCTGTGGTAGAGCCTGGACCAAGTTTTGAGGAAGTGAGTTTCCTTGCACTGCTAAATACACGGGGCTTTTTTAAAGACTTCGATTTTGATTTTTCCCTTGCATGTCTGGTTCTCAGGATGTATGTCTGAGATGATTCTATGCTTATCATTTCCCCTGCTGTGCTTTTTCTTTTCAGCACCCAAAGACAATGAAGAACGTGTGTTCAGAGAGCGGATGCGTCCCAGAAAGCGGCAGGGTGCTGTGCGACGCAGAGTTCATCAAGTCAATGGACATAAATTTATGGCCACCTACCTTAGACAACCAACATATTGTTCGCACTGCCGAGACTTTATATGGTATAAACAACATTTGGCTTTTGTTGTTGTTGTTGTTGTTGCAAATGTCATGCTGTTTTGGATTGAACTGTTGAGGTTCCATTATGTCTTGCAGCAGTCCGAAAGGAGTAGAGCGTGTCACAGGCCAGGGGAACTCCACCTGTATGACCTCTCCATGGTCCAGAAAGGGCACCCACTCTAAGCTCCCAGGTCCTTAGCCGTCCCCTCTCTCTCGAATGGAGACCCTCGTCTCTCTTCCTCCTGACAAGGGTTTTTCCAGGCTGCACAGTTCCCTGCCTACACTGTTATTCCAAACAACACAGACTGCTTAACTAGGCCAGCATTTGCACTTCACATATTCTGTGAAAGATATAAATGGTGTAATTGCCCACAGTTATAAGTTACCACATAGCTCTGTCTAAACAAACACATCTATTCTTAAGGTGAAAGCATTACAGATAAAATGTATTAAAAACAATAAAAATCTACACACATGCTAAAAAGCTTATCAGAGGTTACCCCAACTCCAGCCTCAGGCTTGGCAGCTGTCAGTCCTTCCAACCCCTCCCATGGACTGAAGGTTCTCTCTGTTTGCGGGATCAGAAAGAAGGCCCTGAGACAGTTTAAACTGTGGCTGTTTATCCCAAAGTCCTTTCTTTGTCTGTTGGTCTCTGGAGAATCCAGTTTGCACCAGTAGATGTGAGCCTGTCCAGGTGGTGGTACCACCCCACTGTTCTTAGTTCCTGGAGGGCTGTGGTCACCCTCCCCCATGGGCCCATAATGACACATAAACTTAACACAGTGAGATCTCCCAAAGATATTGCAGGAAATTGCCATATCTGTCACAGAGCAGTACAACAGTTTAGTTCTTTTCCTCTTTAATGTTCATTCATCATCAGTTTTTGCAAACAATAACAGAAACCTGTCAAAAACTTCCATTATGAATGATAAAATTTGGGATTTTCTCTAGATTACAGAGCTCAGTCCTGTCTGGCCTAATACCTAAAATGGATCTGATTCCTGTAACTCACTACCGTACTGGCTAGCCTCATATTTCACAACTGTAAGTGTCACTGCAGAGCTAGGCTTCACAAAAGTAAAGAGCATAGAGCTGTGGTATAACTTGTTTAAAAATTTAAACAAATTTTTCAGTTAATAATCACCATTTAAAGCAGTGTGAGCTAGATTCTGATCTTAGTTACGTGGGCAGAAATCCAGAGTAACTTCAGTAAAGTCAGTGGAATCACTGTGAAACTGAATTTGGCCTTGTGCCTTCCTAACCCCTCCCTCTTTTGGTGGCCATCCTGAATGCCTTCTGTATGAGGAGGAAGTCCTCATGGCCATTTTTTTTTTAAGCTTTCAAAAGCTTCAGTTTTGATGAAGAAAACCCCTGGAAAATACAGATATTTTGGATGTGAGCCCAGGGTGTTTCAGGAACTAAAATGCCAGCTGGCATGCAGAAACCATCCAGAATGAGGATTCTGGAAAAGGGGATTGTCACCTCCTTCAAGAGCAAAATCCTACCTCCATTTAAGTCATGGGGAGCTTTGCCGTTGACTTCAGTGGAACCAGAATTTCCAAGATATCCTATCAGACCATCAAATGTCTTTATTCTGCTACTTTATTCTGAGCTATTTCCTTCCAGCAGCGAATATAACAAACAACCTTTGAGAGAAAAACCTAGTCACTTTTGCTAGCTTTATCTGAGCATATTGTTAGTATCCTTTAGTAGATCAGCAAGGATTTTTCCAACTCCATTGGACTGAAGAAGTTGGCCAAAATTTTCAAACCTGGGTCCAATTTTGTTTTAAAATGAGTGCCCAAAATTAGGCTCCTAAATACATATTTAGACACCTAGACCAAAGAGGTTTGATTTTCAAAGATGCAGAGCAATGCAGTGCAACGTAGCTCTCAATGACTTCAATGAAAATCAGGCCACTTCTATGTAGGTGCCTGAAAGTAGACATATGAGCCTAATATTAAGAATATAAATTTTGGCTAGGGTGCCTGAAGTTAAGCTCCTAAATTCGTATTCAGGCAAAAGTGGCCCTATTTTTAGAAGCACTGAGCACCCACATCCCAGTGAAGTTGATGCAGGTGTGCAGCACATTTGACAATCAGGCCACTTTTATTGAGGTTACTTTATGTACCCACATTTGTAAATGTCCTTTTCAGCCTAAAATGCATGGCTGAATTAACAAAGATCATAGCATAACACTAAGTCAAGAACTCCACTTCAAAAATGATTTATTTTATGAATTACAGGTATGCACAGATGTGTGCTACTTTACAAAGAAAAGGCATGGGGACAGATTTGGCTTTCAGCTACTCCAGTGTAAATCTAGAGTGACTCCACTGACTTCAGTAGAGCTATGCCAGATTTACTCTACTGTAGCAAGAAGCAGAATCTGGTTCAAAATCCCTATTCTAAAGAGTTTATACGTAGAGGCCAGATCCTGAGGCCTTTCACATGTACATAATCGCAGTGAAGCCACATACACTCAAGTTGTTTGGACTCATGTAAGAAAGGACAGCAGGATTGGGCGCTAGGCTAGAGAAGATTTGACATGGTTTGGGGAAAAATTACAACAGGCAAAAGGTGCGCAAAGGGCCTTTCACGTTCTGACATCCTGAGGTTTTCTTGTTTTCACACTGTGCACATCATGGGTTTAGGTTTAAATAAGTCTAGTTATGCCAAAAATAGTTGCAGAATAAATACAGCATTATAAAAGACGGACAATATATACATTTTGTATACACTGTCAATTTTGGGCATGGAAAGAGAAATTCTAATTAAGCCACATTTCAGAAACGGAAGAGAAATATCAGCAAAAGCAAGTTTCAGTTTATTAGGACTCCATCTGTTTAGTAGACAGAGAACTGTCTATGAGTAAGTAGGAATGCACAAAGTACATGATCCAGATGGTGCATGTCCCCCCACCCCCGGTCATATGATGTCCTTTTCTCCCATAGTTTTCTGAAAACTAGTCCAATGATGAAGCGTGCAGCCTGTGGGCTACAGGAAAATGTTCGATTGAATCATGAACCTGGCCAATAAAAAAGTCGCACTATGCTGTTTTCTTCTTCTATCTATGTATTTTACATTTCCTAAAATACTTTATGTATGTTCTTATCTACAGGGGTGTAATAGGAAAACAGGGATACCAATGTCAAGGTAAGAGAGAATCTACAGAGAGAAACTAGAATAGATACTAATATATTATTGCTGTTTATGTATAAATAAGCAGGATTATGCACTACTCATCAAACATAGTGTGTGTGTATATATATATATATATATATATATATATATATATATATATATATATATATATATATATATATAAGAGCAAGGTTGGAGCTCAAGACTATGAATCAGAATATGTAGGTTTTATAACAGAATCAGTCACTGACTTGTGACTGAGACCAAGTCACTTAGACAGATTTTCAAAAGTGTCCATTAACTAGGGTTGGTTCAGCTGAAGTGAGTAGGAGCAGTGTATATTTAGCATCTCTGAAAATCAGACCTCTCAGAGCCCGCCATCCAAAATTAGTGGATGTTGCAGCCCTGGTAAAGCTCCCCCTGTTGGACACTGAGCAGGCTGCAGTGTTTGGGTCTTTCCCATAGGGCCTATGTGCTTTTAAGCTACCCTGAGTCTGGGTAGGCTCCAGCCACCATCTCTTTCTTTGGCATCCTTGGCACACTTCCTTGGTATTGACCAAGTTGAACCTCATGGCCCACTGTCCTAGGCTCCCAGGCCCAGTGCTGACCACTTTTTCCCAGAGCTCCAACCTTGTGAACACTCTGGTTTGCCATTCAACTATCACGTGTTCCTGGAGAGATAAAGTTCATAAAACACAGACTTTGTAATGTTTCTAATATAATTACTCTTGACTTTAGATAGCACAAAAGATATATGGAGTTAGACCAAACAATAAAATACCTGTACACATTTTCCTACCTGTTTCCTCACCACTCTTGAGCATTCTTTGGGCTTGGATCAGAATCTCTTAAGGAGTCCAGGATCCTTCCTCTTCCCCTGCCCTCCTGCATGTGGCTTCCCCTCTGGAATATGGAGTTTCTTGCTCTCTCTCTGTCTCTAAAATGGTTGGTGAGAGACCCTTTCTTTTACAACCTCCAGTCCATTTTGTCATGTGATTAGCCTTATCAGGTGATCCATTCCTTAATTACCTCCCCCTTGGAGTTCAGCCTTGAAAAATTGGTTTGCCCTAGGCAGCAGCCCTGTCTTTCTTCAAAGGTGCTCCATTTGAATGAACGATCATCAAGGTTTAACGACCTTCCATTGTTAGCTCTGTGCCAGGTGGGTGCATACATTTCTCCTGTCACCTCCTGTGGGTTTTAGCTCAGTGTGGAGGCAAAAGACATCAGAAAAGACAAACAATCCCCATGTTCAAAATGGAGATTGCAGTCTGACACATATACATAGAGAGTCCCTGATAGCAAGCAGAATTCAAAAGCTGTACATGGACAGATTTCCTATAGGTTTCAGAGTGGTAGCCGTGTTAGTTTGTATCTGCAAAAAAAGTTCAAGGAGTACTTGTGGCACCTTAGAGCCTAACAAATTTATTTGGGCATACGCTTTCATGGGCTAAAGCCCACTTCATCATCAGATGCATATGTTTGTGTGTATATATATACACACACACAGAACATGAAAAGATGGGGATTTCCATACGAACTCTAAGAGGCTAATCAATTAAAGTGAGCTATTATCAGCAGGAGAAGAAAAACTTTTGTAGTGATAATCAGGATGGCCCATTACAAATGAAAGT